>JAMJFZ010001390.1:6647500-7095000 GCA_026225945.1 Cricetomys ansorgei
GAATACAACGTACTCTACTGATTCATTAGTCAGAATACTTGGGACCCCACTCATGATACTATTTTAAGTGGTTACAGAACCCTTAGGAGGTGAGGTATAGCTGGAAGAAGTGGGTTGCTGGGGATTAGGAAGGATGATGGTTTTAGCTCAGCACTGATTGCTGCCTAGACATTGCTTCCTCACTTCCAATAGCATGAAATCAGCCACCAAAGGCTCCCTCTGCCCAGCAGAAAATCTGTTCCTGCCTCCATATCTTTTCTATCATGACTGAGGGTATCCTCTCACATTGTTAACCAAACATAAATCCTTCTTTACAATGCTTCTTTCAATCATTTACTATAGTGATGAGAAAAAGAACTAATGCAAGTGGCTTTGAAGTCTCTGGAGGAGAACAGAGAAAATTTTCTTGATCCCTTCACCTTCAGTTGAACTCAGATTCTCATATTTTTTTCTAATTGTTACTTGAAATCATTATTAACTCTAAATAAAACTTATCTTTATTTGATTGTTAGTTCTTCCCATGCTTATGTTATTAGGAGATATTTTAACTCATTTCAAACACTGTACTAATATCTCATCTTAATACTAGTTTCCAATATTTCCCTCTATCATTTGTTCTTTATGACTTTATGATCATTTATGACATAAAATGCAAACCATCTCTGCCATCTCCCAAAAAAATATGAAACTGGAGGCAGAAAATGGACACCATTTTTTAAATCATTTTGATCATGAAACAAAATAAACTTAGTCTATTTTCTCCAAAGTTCATACTATTGAATATTTTCTAACATAAAAGACCTTTGATTTACAAGCAAAGAAGTCTACACTATATAAGAAGAATGAGTGTCTACTCCCAGTTATTCAGTCAAATTCAAGTTCTACCTAATGATAAAATAAGGAGTAGATATGACTGAAAGCAATATTGACAAAGATCACGTGGCAATATTAGTACTGATAGCAATACTAACAGTGAAAATTGAGGCAGAGAAGATAAAAGATAAGCTACGTGTCTCAGATATACCTACATTTTTCAGAAGATAAAAGAGTGATAGAGAAGGAAATGCATATGGATTCTTAAGAGAGTTTGAAAGAGACTACATTGTGCCAACAAATGGCAAATTCAGTAAGGTTGTGAAATGAAATGATGAAGTGGTTGAATTTGATTATTTCCTAGATATTGGTTTCTATATTAAATTACTTAGTCAAAAGAGATAGAGTTGCTCAGAGAGAGAGAGCTAGAAGTAAGTACTACAGATAGGCAGAAAGAATGAGAATGAACTAGAATCATTTTTGTGCTTGAAAATCAAAAGTGCTCAGACAGTAAAGGGTGTGTAAAGGACACAGAGGAGCCACACAGAGGCTGTTTGAAGAAGGCCAGTCCAAGCCAATTTTAAAAATATACAATTCAAAATAAATAATAAAGCCAATGAACTATAATCTACTGAATAAAACAAAACAGGAATTTGTGTTCCTAGTGAAAGAATAAACACTGGAGCGATGAGAGCAGCATGTAAGCTAGAAAGGTACAAAAATAATGCAGTAATACAGGCCATTGTGCAGTCAACAAAATAATAGTAGCAACAATTAACAACAGATAATAAGTATAATTTAGAGCATTTCTTGAGGAAAATAATATTTACCAGATTTTGAAGTATCTCCTTCCCTGAATTTGTTATTAACTAGATAGGAAAATCCTCATTTCAATCAAGGAGTTAACGTAAAAATTATACAAAATGAGAAGGCTCAGTTAACATTATGTCCTGCTTCATAGAGGACCCTGAAAATGACACAAGTTTACTTTTGTAGCATTCCTCTCTGAAAATTCAAGTTCTAAACCTAATAATTAGAAAAATGTAGACACCGAGGTATATTTGGCATGATAAATGATGTGACTCTTCAATAGTGTCACTTGTAATCGTGATACTCAGGAGGACTTGGCAAGAGATCATGAATGCAAAGCCAGTATGGATTATGTAGTGAGACCTTGTCTTAAAACAATAACAGATGAGTAACAACATCAAAACCATTGGCACAGTGCTTTATACCTGTAATCTCAGCACTTGGGAATTAGAAGCAGGAAGATGCTGTAAATTTGAGGCTAGCCTGGGCTACATAGTTAGTAAACTCACTGGTATTGCTCCTATCAATCAGATCTGCGCTGAATACCAGTTAGTTTAGTATTCAGCGCAGATCTGATGTTTCCTAGGTACTGTTTAAATACCTATTTGCTTTAAAATTGCAGTGATTCTTACATATTTTTAATTTTTTAAGAATTTTCATATACTACATTTTGATCATGTTCTTTCCCCTCCCGAACTTCTTCCAGATGCTTCCTAGCTCCCTATCCACCCAACTTGTTATTCTTTCTCTCTCTAAAACAACCAAATAAAACAAAGTAGCATACACAAGGCTTTATGGAGTCTGCTTTGTGTTGGCCAACTACTCCTGAGAATGGGGCCTGGCCTGTAGTGTAGTTGTTACATCTTGTTTCACTTCATTGGAGAAAACTGATTTTCCCATTCCCAGCATCTATAAGTCTCTTGATTAAGCGTGAGACTCTTTGTCCAATTCCCCTGGCTTTGACAGTTCTAACACAAGACTCTCTGAGCTCAACTTCCCAAATATTGAATTCAGGTATAAGTCGCCATACCTGATTCTGGTTCTAGAGTCTATTTTAAGAAAAGTTCTGAGGCCAAATCAGACACTGAGGCACAGGACCATCATCTAGCATAGATTGGAGGACTTGGTGACACTAGCTGCCCATGTAGCATCATAGGGCACCATTATCAAGTATCACAGACTATAAACCAAAACAAATAAAAAGGAATGTCTCACCACTTGGAAAGACTGACAGGGAGGTGCCTGTGAATTTGTTCCTTCTAAGATTATGAGTGAATAACTGGCCCATGCCTATTCTTCTCCCTATTGACCATTCTTGAAGACCCTTGGCTAGTAGATATGCCATCCTCGACCTCTGTCTTTTGTATCCACATAGCTTTATGTGGTGTGTCTGTCTGTCTGTCTGTCTGTCTCTCTCTCTGTCTCTTTCTCTCTCTCTGTATGTGTGTGTGTGATGTGTGTGTGTGTGTGTGTATGTGTGTGTGTTTGTGTGTGTGTAAAACTTCTTTCTTTTATCAAGCTATGATTATTCTGGATGAAGATCTACCCTAATGACATCCTAGCTTAGAATCTACAAAGACCTTTTATTCTAAATAGGGTGCTTACACTTAGGAGCTGAGCAACTTAGCTGTAAACATGATTCAACATATTATATTGCTTTGGTATGATGTTCACAGATCTCAAAGAATATTGTTCACAAATTAGCTTTCCCATCTTATTTCATGTTCCTTTCTATAAAATATCGTGTCCTAGATAAACTTCTTTATGTGTTCTTGGAATGTTTTGCCCCTAAGTCTGCTCTGGGCAGCATGTTCTCCTCCTGTGCAGCGTGAGACTGTGTGTGATTCACAGTGGTACTTGAAATTCTCTAATCAGCATGTGTGTGTTTTCCTGCTGTTTGTCTCCTTTACTTCACAGCTTAAAGTTTTATGAAATCCCAATGTTGCTGCAACTAGAGCTTTGGTTTCAAACTCCATCTGTGACGTTTAGAGTTGCTCATCAGAGCAGCCAGTGCAGTCACTATGAGGAACACTGAGATTCTCATTCCATGGATCTTATTTTGATAAGAAAGCTTTAGTTCACTGCCTCAAAGCAGGCGTTCTGGATTGTGACTATGTATACAAGATAGAGTAGCCTAAATGACAATAACCAGAGATTTATGTGCACAGACAAAATGTCCCACAATAGGGTCACAATAGGGTATTACTTGGAGGCAAACATAGCAAGCATCTTCTTATAGCAGCAAATAGCAAAGAGGAGAATAACCCAGCTGGAAGTAAATTAGAATTGTGAAAACAATAAAACATAGAAACCAACAACAGCAAAACAAAGCCTGAAATATGAAAAAAGTGCTTAAAAGTGCAGCAAAGCTTATGCAACCAACCATGCATACACAGACCATGAGCCCTGCAAAGCAGCAAACAGGAAATGCTCAACAGAAGCAACTGGTGATAGCTTTTTTTCAACTTGCTGTTGTAAAAATTACTGTTCTGCATTCAACCCCAGTGTTCTTTTATTTTTTATTTTTTTTGCTAATTATCAAGAGCATCCTCAAACCATTCATTAAATCATTAAATGCTGATAATTGTTACCATCATTATTTCTGGTTTCTACTACACATCTGTGTGGAAGGCCCAAAAGAAAACACCTGCCCAAGGTGTTAAGTGTGTGGTCCCAGGTTGCACAAGGATAGAATGGGAAGCAAAGAAAGGCTGCTGTCTTTGTTCCACTGTTTCATTAATTCTTCCTCACTTGGTGATGATCTGGAGTCAGACTCATTGGTGATAGAGTCCCTGGGGTCCGATTTCACTTACTCTCTCCCACTGCCTTTGCTAAGCTTTAAGCCTGTCTGGTGTGACTCAGCTGCCTGCTGAACTGCCAGCAGATAGTCACATGGCCAATCCTCTGCAGTAAGGAAGGCCACCCACCACTCCTGACTCAGTCACCTGTGTGCAGGCAAATAAGAGTGCACCAAATATCTACCTGCAGTCAAATAGGTATAATTACTCAGCTGTTCTGTCCAGGCATTGGATAGCAAATGCCGGCATGACACAGCAAAACAGACTCAACGTGAAACAGAAAAACAAGCACCCGAGGAGATGTTCCCTGAAATGATGAAGGGACCGGGACTGTCAGAGATTGATGTGTAAACAGTATACATCAGGACTTAAGGACAGCCATAGGAGTGGCCTGTAGAGCTGGAGCCTGTCTTAGTCATAGCACATTTGTGAGGAGAACAAACGGTGGACTCTGTCATCTAGTTCATGAATGACAAGTGACCGGCTGGCCACTTCCTAGTGAAAAGGGAGCATGGATTCCCCTCAATGCAACAAGATACTTATGATCTAATGTACACTGCATATTCAATGACATATTTATCATGTCTACTGAGCTCTCCATTCACATCTGTTCCCTTTTGCCTCTTTGGTGGCCTTTTGCATAATGGTGCCCAATGCATCACCCCTTGACACAGAAATATATACTATTTTAATATGCAAGTCTAATGGGTCCATTTGATAGGAGAAATCCCAGTGATCTATATTGTATCTTAAATTGATCCAGCATGTTGTGGCATTCGGGCCGAGTTCTTTCCTGCTAATAATTTCTTAACAGAAGATGGAAAGACAATAGCATTCGTAAATCAAGCCCCAGTGTGTGATTAAATGCCACTGGAAGATCAGACATTTGTTTCAGTGCCATACCATGAGCTTGATTTGGCCATGGTGCAGGCAGGGGAGGGGCCATGCCATTTGCATGCCACAACAAGGTGCATTATACAAATCACCCTAAATTATTTGCCTCTGGGAAGGAACAGGTTTGACATTTATGTATCAAAAGCAAAGCTCCAGTGACACCTTGGTCACCATGTGACACAGTATGCTTTACAGCCTTTGCAACACCAACCTTTCCCCACATCCTGTCGGATGAATCCCCACCAGGTTTTTGTTTTTAATCACTTAGCAGCATTCTAATGTATTTTCAGCTTAATTTTTTCTTTCAGAACTTCACTTCTTACGGTGAAATTTATATTCTACCCAGCCTTCTCAGTACAGATTTTCTACCCAATTGTATTTGTCTCTTTTTCTTTTTCAATTTTTTGAGACTATAATAAAATTGTACCATTCCCTCTTTTCTCCCTCCAAATTCTGCCACATATTCCTCCTTGTCATCTTTCAAACTCATCACCTCTTCTTTTTTCATTCATTAATTGTTGTTAAATGTATATATGCATACATATATGAAAATACATTCTAAAACATAACCTGCTCAATCTGTTTAATGCTATGAGGTTTGCTCATCACAGCAAACTGACAGGAAGTTCTTTTGTCAAGTCTCTGTATCTTCTGTGGGAACCTCAATATGAAAGCAGGCTATTGCCTCCTACTCACATAGAATTCTTGTGTTTCATGCTGGCTTCAGTCCTGAAATGCAACTTCAAATCTCACTCCATCTAGTCTCTCCTCCTCAAGGCCTCCTGCCTGAGGGATTACTCAGTTTGGCATGCTTGGGTCAGCTATCTGTCCCACTTCACAACGGTATCTAGGGGTCACTCTGTTCCTTGGAAACACCTTTCTCTCTGGACATATCTAAACATTGTCTCGGCGTCAGAAAGAAACATGCAGGGCCTAGCGATGGTTGAGAACTCACTAATCCTTCCTGCAGCAGGTAAACCCGACACTCTTCATTAATGACCCCTCTCTCAGGAACTTGGAGGTAAGCTTTGGAAACTGCATGGTGAAGCATGCCTGAAATCTCAGCACTCAGGAGGACAAGGTAGGAATATAAAGAGCTTGAGGCCTTATTGGGTTGTACATGAAATGGAGTTACAAGCCAGCCTAGATCACATTGTAAGGATCTGAAACAGGAAAAATAAAAGAAGATATGATGGGTAAATAGAAGATGCTGACATGTTGCAAAAACAATGTTGAGTCATTAATTTGCCTTTTATATTTGTGGGTATGGAATATGGACATCAATGAAAATGATGTTTTTTTATTTACTGTGTGTGTGTGTGTGTGTGTGTGTGTGTGTGTATTTGTGTGTATGTGTGTGTGTGTATCTAATTACAGTCCTGGAGGAGAGATACATCATCTTCTTTTCAGCAAGGCACTACTTACTTTTTTCATTGTTTATTATCTTTGTAAGAAAGGCAGCATGAAGTCTTCAGGAGAAGTGTCCTGTTTTACACACAACACTACAATGCTCCTATGAAGTATTTACTCAGTTTCTATGCATTTGATCTTCATTAATTCAATAGTTACATTACTTAAAGTCACCTTGAACACTGAATTCACCAATACTGAACTATTACTCCAAGGGGAAATACAGTTTAGGCTCCTGTGAGCCTCTGGTTACAAAATTTTCATCAGCCAATCAATATATAAACTTGTTTTATGTGCATTCCCAATTTAAAATGCCTTGTTTAATATATATTGTTGACCCACTAGCATTGAAGTCTTGTCCAACAGTATACTAACTCACATCTTTAAAAATCATATCTAACACATGTACTCTCTCATAAAACTTTGCCTTCCTTTAGGCACACTAGATAGCCCTAGACATTTGGGGCTCTTTTCCCAATATAAGAACCAACATGGAGCCCTTGTGAAGGAAGTGGGTGCTAATTATACCAGGAAAAGTGTTTGTTCACAGTATGAAAGTGAAAACCAAGACCCAGAGAACTCCCTGTGTAAATAAAGTTGCAAATATATGTCACAGTTCTAAGTTGTCATCATTCTACAGGGGCGTAGATGATGTCCACATATCTTAGTCATTGATCTGGAAATTACAAATATCTTTTAGTGAGTACATGAATTTGCCATCCTAGAATCCATGAAACATGAGAAGTAGCTATACTTGGAAAGCATTCATTTTTACTGCTACACAAGTTCTATCACATAAATATATCTGTATGTTAAAATGACTGTTCTATGAATGAACATTCTAGATCTTTAACCTGAAATTTGTTAAAAATAAATGTTTATTTTTCATTGTACCTGAATTTAATATTCATACTGTAAAATGATTGTGCTGGTGAGAAATGCTCTTTTCAGATAAAGGAAATATACTGGATTACTAATGGAACAATGGCAACTTCTCTCTCCATGTCAATTATTAGACATTTAACAGGTGTCTTGTAATAAAAACAAAGGCTCATTAATCACAGAACCATTTTTATTAAATTTCAAGACACACCTCTAGTATATTCTCAAAATACATAAGTACACTGTGATAGACCCTGAATACTTAGAAAGGTATGATGATTATTTAGCAGAAGTTGTAGATCTAGAGATATGTAAGTGGTAATATGATTTTCTAAACCCTGTCACTGTCATGGGGACACTGAAAATCCTGTGCCCTGTGGGGAAAATGTTGACTGGCACCTCCAGAGATCAGATAAGATTCTAGAGGATATAAAGAGGATGCTGATGCTGGACACAGGATGATGTTATCATGAGTGGGTATTTCCCACTGAAACAATGGACTAATTTCTTTGACCTTATTTGGTTTGACAAACAGGCCAAGTGTGGGGTTTATGGGTAGTCATTTCTTTAACTCTTCTATGGCCCTTCCTATGGGCAATAATTAAAAGATTCACATGCTGTCAGTTGACTTCTGCTGCTCTCATTTTGGTGAAATTGAATTTACCCACTTTGAACTCCCTCATTGGTTACATAGGTATTGTATTTGTGAATCTAACGGTATTAAATTTTATCATTTACCCTTGTCCAAATAGTCAGTTCCTGTTCAAAGACATTCAGACTTCGTTGTGAGCTAATAGCAAACCCTGGTTCTAAAACAGCAGTCTTGGATTCACATAGACCCTTGTTAGAATGTAGTAGAATCTTAGCCAACAGCCAGGGCCACCAAATCAGAACCTTATGGGATAAGGTCCTGCAGTGAGCAGTTGAAGAAGTCTGCTAAGTGATTGCAGAGCATGCTGAAGTTTGAGGAGCGATGCTTAAAGCAAGCCTTTATTGATTTGACTTGTCCCTAAGCACTAGGTTTTGTCAGGGCTGTGAATTGATCAAAGGATGTATTCTGTCTCCATCTTAATTAAGGAGTTGGGTGTGAGAATTAAGAGAGTAACTGATGAGAGAGCTACAAGATATAAATCACAAGCTGTAGGGACCAAATACATTACATAGGTTGTAACTGAGAGAGCATTTAAAGGCATGAAGAAATATGCCCCTGTAGCCAAACCTGGGTGTCTGCACCTGAAGACATTACTTATATCTGCTCTTTAGACCATTCAAGTGGATTTATAGATCCATGGGTCAATATCTTATGCCCATTCTATGCAAAAACTAATTTACTGGTCTGGGATGACAAGAAAGCTTTATGGGCAAAGATGCTTGCCTCCAAACCTGGTGACGAGTTCCATCCCAGAGACTCAAATGACAAAAGGGGAGTACTGACTCCCTTCAAACTGTCCTCAGGCCTCCATACATGCATCATGGCACAAGTGTGCCCACAGACACACACAACAGCAACAAAAACACATAAACACAATGATCTGGACAGCAACATTAGCAGCACATGGGGACTTTTAGAAGTAGTAAGCATATTGACCTTCAGCGTATGGGCTACATGAGTTTCAAGTCTAGCTACGAATGCAGTTCAACAAAATTGGAGATTATGTCAATATGGCGATGTAAAAATATTGCGCATTTTTGATCTTAACAAACCTTGGAGCAGCATCATAGATTTGGTGAATTAGAATCTACTGTTGATCAAGACCATCGAGTTAATGATATATGGGTATATTTTTATAGATACAGTTGTACAGCACATGGCTCATTGGGCTTTTTTGTTTGGAGTGTGTACAAGAAGGAACAGAACCACTGTCATCCATTCATCCCATAAGAATCGATCAGAAACACAACTTTTAAAAGTTGTACTTGTCTGACATCCTTGGCATGCCAGTCCTGTTACAAGCACGTTGCATATGTTGGTTCGTTTAAACCTTGGAACTTAAGTACTAATACTAGTTTCCACATTTTATTCCGTCAAGGTCATTCCATTAGTAGAATACAAAATTAGAATCTAAATCTCATCGGTTTGGCTCCTGGTCCATTCCTCTTGAGGATTTCTTCCCCGATGCTCAAATGAGCAGAGAGTGACAATGTACTTGATTAGATGTGGGGCTTTGTTGGTTTCATGCTTCCTCATGCCAAAATTCAGAAAATGAAATTAATTGTGGACAGGAGAGGGTTATAAATCCAGCTGCAACTTTGCTCCTTGTTCTCCATGATTTTTGTTGAGAGTTTTTCACAAGAGAAGCCTTTTTGGCTTCCTGGGTGCTCTGAGTATCCCATAGGGGAATCTTGGGCAGAGATCCAATTCCCATAGCTGTTATTCGCTTCTGGGCTCTACTGGGATTTCCGTGTCTGTAGAGAAATCTGAGTGTTCTTCAATATGCCTAAAGAATAAAAAATGCTTTCCTCAGCCATGTAGTGTCTGGGATCTCTAGTCCCACCTAACACTAGGAGCTGCATCTTACAATCTCAGTAAACTTGTCTATAACTTGTATGTCATCTGCATTTTCTACCCAGCAATTATCACCAATAACAAAGCTATTTTAATCAATCATATCCAATGTCTCATTTTTCAATTCAAGTAAGGAGTAAATGGGGGTATTATTTTCTCTTCTTAAAAACCAGTAAGGTGGGCCAGAGAGGTGGTTCAGTGCTTTAAAACCCTTGCTGTTCTATCCATCAGATGACCTGCATTTAGTAGGCATCACTCACATCCCATGGCACAAAAATCACCTGTAACTCCAGCTCCTGGGAATCTAATGCCATCTTCTGTCCTCAGTGGGCACCTGCATACATATAACATACAATCACACAGACACATGCACATATCACAATGAAGGTGTATACCCAGAGGGGAACAGCTTTCCTTCTTCAAATTCTCATTGTAAAATATTTATGTCCTATAAATGACATAAATTAAATGTAATTGTTTCCAACAGTGAAACATCTGGACTTCTGTGGAAGTCTTGTGCTCATTCATCTATGTGTCCATCTGCATAAGTCTTTGTCTTATGTGCTCCTGCAATCATTTCTTTTCTTACCTCTCAAGGATCCCACTGTGTGTTTTACCATGTTCTTATTGAACACCAATGGTACCTCCCCTGTGTGAAACTTTTCCAGACCAAGAAACCTTGAGGATGGGAGCATGTTATGCTAGGCACAAAGTAGACATCAATAAAATGTTTAAACACTGGAAAAGGCAGTGAATAATTTAGACTAATAAGGTGACTGGATGTTGAAGTTAAATGTACATTAATGAAATCTTTGGATACAGAAATTAAAGAAGCAACCGATCATATATTCATGAAAGACTGCCCTGGCCTAAAAACCCAACAAGTTGTCCAAACAACTAGAACATACTTGTTTTAATTGTGTAATTTTAGGATATACAAAGAAATCATAGTGACTTGTAGCATAGAATTGTGAAATAGTGTCTTAATAAATCTAGCCCTTTAGCCAATAAACACATTCCCCTGGGAGAACAACTCACTGTCATTTTGCACTAATTCTTAGTGTAGGTCTTTAGGGAGGTGAGTGAAATGGCCATGTAGCTATGCTTGTACTTGGCCTACAAGTGATTCTGTGGGAAAACTTAACTACTGGAACATTTAGAAAAAAAGATTAGTCTGTTTATTTTCTATGCGCCCCTGCCCTGCACCAAGAAAAAAAAAATTCTGACTAGCCTTGAACTTAGAAAATTCATGAAGAAAGGGTTGGACAAACAAATCCCATCTGAACTGTCACAAATTTAGAAAGGACAAGATCTGGATTCACGAGATTTCCCCTTTACTGTGTTCCACCTTTTCAGTTCTTCCAGATAAAATGTGCAAGATAAAATCTGGAGGCAGTCCAGAAGAGAGTCACTAAAATGATTAAAGGTTTGACTAATATTCCCTCTGAGGAAAGGCTAAGGAATAGAGTTTATTTAGCCTGGAGAAAAGAAGGCTGAATAAGGAATTAACAGTACTCTTCCTGTATATGAAGAAGCTTGTGAGTGACAGGAGGCAGATTCCCTTATTTTCCGTAAGTCTAGAGCAAGAGGAAAGAAACTAGGACAAGGGAGACAACTGTTCTCTGTCCTTAGAAAGCCTTCCTGGTGACAAAACACACACACACACACACACACACACACACACACACACACACACACACGGCACTGTTTGTGAACTGGTAGAGGGTCACTATGAATTCATGTGAAATCTTGTCTACATGTTCCTGGGTTATATCAAATGATCTCATAGCGTTCCTCTTTACCTGGCAAATCTATTCTGTGAAAGACTTCCTTGTTGACTTGATTAGAAAGTTAAATTTGTCCTTCTGGGTTGGTGATTTTGTAATGGAAGAGAGAATTTCAAATGTGAGTGGTCAGTTTGAACGTCAATCTGTTGGCAGGCACTCACAGGTATACCTTACTAGCTGCCCAGCCAAGGCAAACCACTCCATTTATAACAAGAAGAAAGTCCTGCATTGCCAGAAGAGTTGGATAGCTTGCTTTCACAAATGACCAAATGAAAGCATTGGTTTTTCAAAAGTAATTTATTTTTGTGTTTGTGCAAGTTGATAAATGTGCATATATGTACTTGAGTGTAGATTCTAGATACCTTTAATATTTCATCAGGAGCCATCCATCCCCTTTTCTTTTTCCCTGAGGTATAGTCTCTCACTGGGACATGGGTCTTGCTCATTAGGCTGGACTGGCTGCCCATTCAGCATCAGAGATCTGCAGGTCTCCATTTCCACAGCTATGTGTTTACAAATGTGTGCGGCCATGCTTGCCTTTTTTACACAGGTGCTAAATTTTGAACTCAGTTCTCCTGTTTGTGCCGCGTGTACTTGCCAACTGAGATATTCCCTCAGCCTTTGAAGCATCGTTTACACTGAGCAAACTGCACAGAGGCAGGAAAATCTTGAGGCAAAGCTGCCAGGTCTTGACCTTTAAACTCCAAAGGCTTCAAAGCAAACACACCAGAAGCATGATAAGCCTGAGGAACAAGCAGTGTCCACATTGTCATGGGAACAAGACGACAGTCACCAACCAAAGGCCCTGGGGTGATGCTGAAAAAATTATATTAGCAAAATGTCTTCCTCGGAAATTAAAGAGCTCTCCCATGCAACAGGTTGAGAAGCATTCCAGACCCCTGCCTCTCTCTTTGAAACTCCCCTTTATGCCCATATCTAGTTATCTTTGGGCTTCTTTATTTCATTGAAGTTTTGATTGGTCACTCCCTATTTTACATTCTTACTGCAAATCTCACTGTCATATTCTTTTTCAAGTTTCAGTTGAACTTTTGAAGCAGCTTCCCCACCAGTTGTCTGTGTTCTCTACCTCTAGACCCACTCTTCTCAATAGCCAAACTGCCTGAGTTGCCCATCTAACTATACCACTTACCACTTAGGAGATTCAATTGGCCCCCATGTTCCTGAAGTAAGTTCCACCTCCGTTACAGTACAGCATGAAAGACGCTGATCACTGTACCCTTGCCTCCATTTTTAGCCGTATTCAAATTCCCTATCCAAAATGTCCTCCTTTCATTTGCTATGAGTAAATAATTTCCTTTTTCTTCAATGAATTGTGATCTTTCAAATATTTATGTGTTGGTTCACTATTACCCTTACAAACAAAATGTCTTTTTTCCTCAAAGATTTACCTTTCCATTTTATTTGTGTGTGCATGCCCACGGGCATGTGGGTTCCTGCGGAGGCCCGAAGAGTGCATCAGAGCTGAAATTAAAGGTGGTTTTGAGCCACACAGCATAGGTGCTGGGGAATGAACACAGGTTCTCTAGGAGAACAGCAAATGCTCTTAAGCATTGATTCTTCTCTCCAACCCCCCCCCCAAAATGCCTCTTGACCTTGACTCCCTTCTTCACACAAATGATTTGCTTTCATGCTTCAGCTAAAGCATCATTAAATATAACCCGGAGATTTCTTCAACCCCTCGGGGACATTCCAATGATACATAGCTCTGCATTTTCCTGACATCTAACTATTTTTGTGGCTTCTGTTTGTTTGTTTGTTTGTTTGTTCTGTTCCAAATCCTTGCCCTCTTTTTCTGATTTTCTTCACCCATAATGTGCATTCTCAGGTGGCTTGCCAACTAGAGGATCCAGCTTCCTTCCTGCCAAGTGTTAGTAGAGATAAAGCTAGGTCAATTGACCTTACTCTCTTGGAAATTGAGATCTTTAGTGGAGAGACAGTAGGATGAGAATGGTTAGTCCTGATTAATACCACCACTGGCAGCCTGACAATAACACCAATTGGTTTCTGCCTTTTATCATGGAGTTTCTCTGGCTTCTGTCCATTTGAAAGCTGTAGTTCCTCTGATTCCCTTCAGTCCTGCTAGCAACTCCGTAGGCCTCAAATAAGATTCTTTTTTAATTAAATTAGCTAGGGTTGATTTCTATTGACTGTACTGCCACCCCCCCCCAAATTCCTAACTGACACAGCTCTTCTAGGATTTATTCCTTTATTGCCTGATTCACACGATAGACAGTCTACCTTTTAAGGATAGGAAGAAGGCACTGAAATAATCTCTCTCACCCACCACCTGGTACATTATCTGCCTCCTAATAGGTGCTCATAACCAACTGAATGACTGATTTATGTTGTGGAATGAGTATGTACAAGGAGCGATGTCAATGCTCATCTAAATGAATGATACTAATGACAAATAAAAATAACTTTGGCCTTGTTAATGACTTATTACTTGATGTTTATATTTATTTTATAATATGGAAATTATAGTAGACACAAAGCAAATTTGAGCAATTTTCTTATTTGAATTGAAAATGGACCATAAAGCAGCGGAGAGGACTCACAACCTCACTAACACAACTGGCCCAGGAATTGCTAACAACACATCATGCAAAGCGCTCATTCAGGAAGTTTTGCCAAAGGAGAGGAGAGCCTCAAAGATGAGAAGCATAGTGGCTAGCCACAGAGAGTTGACAATGACCAAATCAGAATAACCATTTTGCTGAATAAATATATTTTCTGTTCTGAGCATAGATGCTGATATACTTCACTGTAGTACTATGTTACTATTTGTAAGTTCATAGCATTAGGTTGAATACCCTATCTATATAAGGTAGTTTTTCTTTTTAGTATCCTACTATTAGTCCTTTGTTTAGTATTAGACAAAGTGGATATATAAATGTCTTATTTTGTTTATAGTTGCACAGTTTACACTAAGCCTCTTCAAACTTAAACATTCTCCACCCCCCTACCCTCCACCTCTTGCTCTTTCTATCACTTTCTGTCTGGCTCTCTGTTAGTTTTTCACAAAGTCTTTCATAAAGGAGAAGTGTCTATTCCTTCTAAGCCTGGAGAACTCAACTACACATTAGTATCTACATGAGCCATCTTTGAAGGAGACCCTGGGCAGAGTGTTTCAGATTTCTAATGGTTGTTTCTCTATTCAGATCTTTATTCTTCTTTTCTCTAATTCTAGCTTTTTATATCTTAATATAATTTTCTCTCTTTTTATGTTTCAAATATATTCAAAATATTAATTTGTGCTATACAATTTATTTTTTCCTTAAATCTCTTATATGTGTATTTTATTTATTCAGTGTGCTATTAATTGGTATATTTACATTTCCTTTTTCATTTCTCGGTCTTGCCATAGCAATTTTTGCCATATGAATCCTTTTAACAAACTACAGTTTTGGCAATATTTTCTACTAGTCATTAAATATCCATTGAGCACCTGGAATGATGACACTGTCAGACCCAGTAGTGAACAAAATATTCTGGACGCTACCCCTCATGGGGAATACAAGCCATGTCATTCTCTAGTTCCAACTAAGATTATGTTGGACTTCTCCTTTCTTCCTTGACCTTCTGTATGATACAACTTTTAAAGTTTGCTGTTTATTAGTTTTCTCTTCAGGAATGCATGTGCTTCGTGACTTAATACCCCATTCATTACAACTTCCATGATGGTCCTCCTATCTGGGTACATTCTGTCTGTCACTTTCAGTTATTTATAAATTATAAATCTTTATGAAATATCACCTGAAATTATTAACTAACTGAACCTTTACTCCTATGTTTAAAATAGACATGCTATAAATAATCACATTCTAGTCAACAACAGCAACAACAAAAACATGTATACAAAATTGATTCCGTAAGAGGATAAAGAGGGTTGGGATCTAACTCAATTGGTAGAATGTGTACCAGGACCCCATAAAATAGAGCACGATGACAGACCCCTATACTTACAGCACTGTGGAAGCAGAGAGTAGGATAGATGAGTTCAAAGTCACTTGAGTTCAAGGTCAGCTTGGAGTACACGGAAGCTCCTGTCTCAAAAAGAAAGTTTACGGGAACTAAATATAATCCTACTACTCACTGATGTGGCCATTGTAACTTCATAGTGCAAGATACTATGGTTATGCTATCAGTCATAACCAATCAAAATATAGAATTTTGAAGCACAGTACCAGTTGATACATTTAAAATTTAAAAAAAAAAGAAAAACCCTGCACCTAAGGCTCAGGAGCGCTATGGAAGATGTATATATATATACAATAACAGTGAAAAAAAGAGGCCTTGAATCAGGAAAGTGGGAAAGGGTGTGTGGGTAGGAACAGAAAAGAAAGGGAGAAATGTTGTAATTATACTATAATCTCAAAACCAAAAGAATAGTCTAGTCGATGTTGTCTAGGGTCTCACCCTTGATAAATAACAATATTGTTGATGTACTTAACATTAATGTGTATTTCTTTTAAAGAGTAGATTTTTTTTTCTACTTATAAAACAATACCTTATTGTAAAGCAATATGCCATGTTACTCTGGCAACAGTCTTACACATCTTTGTCTTCTGGATCTATTGACTTTATCAATAGGGGAATGGCTTACCCATCCTATCAATATTTCTGTAAGTATATTATATGTTTGCCCAGTGATGCAGCCACAAGGTATATACATATACCTTGTGAATATGTATCCACATATGCATTTGTATATAAAATCTTTGCTTCTTTAGACATACAGCTTGACTAAAGAATATTCTCACTCCAGATATTGTGTTCCAATTTGACAAATAATCCACGTATACATCTCTGTGTTGATATGCGTGTTCTCCAAGAATTGTTTTTCTATGGCCTGAGAACTTTCTGCAAAATGAAATATTCTCATCGAGAGCTATATGAAATAAGATCAGGAGGTAAAATGGCTTTATTCATCCAGTTACATTTAAATGATCCCTTATCTCACTTCAAAATTTGAACTGCATTTTTAATTTTTTATCACTTTGAAAACAGTACCTCACTTGTTTCTTTTGTATGGTATTAGAGAATCTTAATATTAAATAACCTGCTCGTTTTGTCTCAAAATATGAGCATGCTATTTTTGCCATTTTTATTCTTAGCTTTAGCCCAAGAGTACCTATTTTTCTTATAGAACTTTCAACCTCAAACTTTGATATCCTTTATTATTCTCTAATCTAGCAAATCCTCAGCCATTATATTTTAAATTATTTTTCTGTGTACATTCATATTTTTGCTCTCCTTTAAAAGATTATACATTTTAATGTTAACCCATCTTTTATTCTCTGTAGCCTCATATTTATGTCTTCTCCCTCTAGAGCCCTTCCTCCCTCTACAGCCGTCCCTCCCTTTACACCCTCCCCCTCTCCCTGCCTTCTCTGCTCACTTCCCTCTCAAACACCAGGATATGCCCCAGGGAGGAAAGTATACTACACCAATTCACAAACACCTCAGAAGCTAAAAGCATCAAGATTTTTCTTTCATTTGAAGAGTAGAAACTGGGGGAATTGGGAAGTGAATCCTGGCAAAATCCTTGCCAGTCTGGACCACTTCCAAGAATGTTCTTACCATCATGGCTTCTGGGGAATTCATTATGTCTTACAAATTTTGAAGATCAGGGGAGTGGCGTAAGGACAAAACCACGGAAACACAACTTCCAACAATAAATAATATTTTGACTGATAAACTACCATCATCTCTTCCAGTGACAGACAGTATTTTCTGCTGTCAAAGGCAGTGGTCCTAAGGTACAGAACTGCTCTTGCCTAAGCACTCAACAGTGATTTCTAGCACCTGCAGGCCTGCGGTACTGATTCTTTTCCTTCTGACATCTCTTTGGTGTTTGCCTTTATTTACACACACACACACACACAGCATACACACGCACTTGAACCCCACACATACCCATACGTCCACCCCACCTCCCTACACCACAATGCTTTATTTCCCCTGTGTTTCAAATTACTTGAAAACTGATTACTCATGAACAGGATGTCACTGTTGATTCTGCATTTTTCCCAGCTAATTATAAAAAGCTCTTTATTATGTATTCCACAGGAACTTAACAGTAAATATAGATCAACATGCACAAATAATAACAAAGTATTAAGTAGTAATATGCTATTAGATAATTCTACCCTAGAATAAATTATATGATGCCTTAGTTATGCTATGACATAACATACATATTATGTGCTATGACTATAATTATATTATTTTATATTCGGTAGCCTTGTAAATTCTAGAATACTTGTTTAACTTTTGCTGAATTTTTTATAGGGGTCTTCTAGGTATCTCTGTGTGTGCGTGTGTGTGTGTGTGTGTGTGTGTGTGTGTGTATAACATAGGGTGTAAGGTTCTTAATAATTTCTAGATGTTAAAACTTTCATTGTTAAAAATTGCCAGTGAATGTCTTTGAAGCCCAATACAAGCCCTTCTTGCTTTGTTTTGAGGAAAATGTAGGAAGTTACACAGGGAGAGAAACAGAACAAACCACCTGTTCAAATACCAAGTATCACATGACCCTTAGTTGTATCATAATTTATCAAAATGGTGGGCTCACCAGCATTTCTTAGAAGAAGGCAATTTCTTACAAACTAAATTCTCACTTTGTGGTTAGCTTAAAAACAAACAAACAAACAACAGCAACACCCACAAAACTGTCTTAAGTAGTTGCTGTCTTTTCCTGAACAGTTTTATGTATTTAGTTTGGGTTTGGCTATGGGGATTTGCCTTTCCTGGAGGGCTCCAGACAAAGGATAGATTAATTCTTTGTGCCATTGTTCAATTCAGGAAAATGATGCTAACGGCAATTTTACCCTCCTCAGTACATAACCTTAAGCAAATTTGCTATCATCAAAACGGAGTGAAATCTAGCCAATTATCAATGCAGCATAGTCTTTTGGCACCAGGAACCCTACTATCTGAGAAAACATCAGAGAGTGAGTCAAGATGGTCTCTAAAACTACCTTCCCTTAAGACAATCAAGGCAGAAATGAAGAAATCTCCAAAGTTTGGTGGGTGGATGTTTATCTGGCTAGATCCTGTCAGTAGTTTTCTGTAGCTTCTTTCTGAGCTAGCTAATGTTTAATTTGAGTAACCTTGTGGAAAGACCTGTTTAAGTGGCACTATCAAACAATAGCAGCAAGAGGAGAGATAAGAAGAAAGTATAAAAGGATTATTAAAGAAATTTGGGGGGGGTGGAATTTATCTCCAAACAAATCAGGGAGTGCTAAGCTTAATAGAAAAATCCTGTAATGGGTAGACTGATAGGAAACGTATTTTCCAGAACATAGTAGCAGAGAGTGTTTTTGCTCTGATTCAGTGCCAAGAGGCTGGGGGATACGGCACTGTGACTTTAAGATCATTACATTTGTGTTCTTACACAGTTAGACGTCCTAGAATGCTGATATTCCAGAATGCTGATATTCCTAATAGTACATTTTAATGTCCTCTCACCAAATGGCAAAAGATTAAACTGAAAAGAAGAATAGGGCTTTGAGATAGCCTGCTTTTAGCTTCAGTGCAAGATTGAGCTATATGGGAAGAAAATATCTTTGATCCCTTGTAAGATCCTGACATATCTCAGGGCAATACTAGAATAATGTTTTCCTTATTCGGTGAAGTGTTGCATTGCAGGCATTTTGAGGAGGAACCAGAGTATATATGAGGAACACAGAAAGAGAAATAAGTGACTAAACAGACTGTCTTTGAGTCTGGTCAGTCCAGTTTCAGTTTCATCTGAGTTCAGATGCTGTAAGAAATCTTCATGCGTGTCCCTTGTATTTCTCTACTAATTCCAGGACAATTAATAATCAACATATATTGCTTTCTTGTTTGTTTCTTTGTTTTCTTTTATTTGTATGATTCTTGGGGCAAATGGGATGACTGAAGAATCCAAGATTCTCTTTGTCTATTTAGCTCATACAGAAAGTGGCCCCTCTGTGGAGACTCTGAGAAGAGATCTCTGAGTGGACTGAGTCCCCTGCCACAACTGGAAGAGGTGATAGTTTGGCAAGACAGACATGCAACACAAGTATCGTAGAGTAAGATGCTATGGTTTTGCCTCATTGCATGGCATCTTCTGTGCTAACAATAGAAAGGAATGCTGGATTTAGACTATACTCAATGATGCATGCCTGTAATACCAGAACTTAGAAGGATCCTTAATTCACGTCCAACCTGGGCTACATAATGTGGTCTAGTTTATATTTTAGATAGTTCTTGAAAGACTTAGTGCCTTAGAAGCCCTAGGGGTTCGAAAGAGCACAAAGTGTTGGTATAACCATCAGTATCTAAAACATCAAGTCCTCAAGGAAGCCTGAGAGCTTGCCTTTTTAAGAGACTACCAGGTGGCATTCATGTTGCTAGCCAGGGAACAGAGAATGCATGCTGCCTGACCAAAGAGTCACTTTAACAACCAAAAGGAGAAGAACATTAGAACACTTGCTAGAGAAAATAATTAAAGTGCAACTGAATATGAACACAAGCCATGGCAGCTGGGGGAAAGGGTTGGTGCTGAGACTATCTAAGACACCACAATCAGCAGTTTTCCAAAGCAATGTAAAAATAGGTCCACAGGAACATCCCAACTACAATCATTCTGGAGTTTTCAGCAGTGAGCCACATTTTCCCCAACATACAACTTTGAGATTGCTTGATTATTAGAGCTGGGGTTAGGAGAATAAGCAACAAGAAAACTGTAAGCAGAGTTAAAGAATAAATAGCATAAAGAAGTCTGGGCTGCTGAAAATTTTATTTTACATTCAGCCAGAGAGAGGTCTCTTTGACCACTTTAATAAGGACACAAATCTCCTTCGTTCCCAATCATGCGCCCCACCTTCAGGATGGATCATCAGCCAGTGGCTCCATTTCCTAACATCTTGGTGGGAAGAGATGATTTCAATATATGAATTAGGGTGCAAATATAAAATGTATCATATCACAGAGAATAGAAACAAGGCTCTCTCTGCCTGAGCTTGGGCTTTCATAGGGTCAAAAGGGCAGAATTCCAAGCTGTACTCTCCTGGAAATAGGGATGGATTCATCCATTGAATAAATGAGAGGTCATGGTGGCGACTCTCAGAACAATGGACCCAGATTCTGGGAGAGGTATCTGACTTAGCCACTCCCAAAACACAGAACAACCCACCAACACCCAGGTGGCAATTCTCTAACAGAATAAATGAAGTCTCTTCTGTGAAAGGACCACCATGCACAGAAAGTTACTGCTAGCAGCCACATCTCAAAAGAGCAAGGAGGAATTTCTGGAATACTGTTTTATTTTATTTTCCTTTACTGCAATCCAAGTCTCCCTTGAAGCCTATTCCAAGCTGAGAATGGAAAGATACCACCCAGGAGATCAATTCCAGCATCATTCCATGTATAACAAACTTCCCACTGAACATGATGGTTTCAAAGCCTTGAATTTTATATTTTTGTCTTACTATATGTTACTAACTATACTTAACTATATATACGTACTATATCTATAGTAATATATATAATATTATATTTTATATGTATATATTTATTTGTAATATATTATTTATTTTTAAAGATATTTTATGTTTATATATTTATAATTTATATTATAAAATATTATAAAATAATTATATATATACTTACTAATTAAAACTCTACTTTGAAAGTCTCCATTTTGGGGCTGTTTAGATGGGTCAGGAGGTAAGGTACTTACCATCAAGACTTGAGTTCAATTCCTAGGACTCACAAAATGGAAGATAGATTTCCACAGCTGTCCTCTACCCTCTACCCAGAAGCACAGTGTGCTAATACATGCATACATATTTATATACACACATAATAAATATGCATATAAATAGAAAAATATCATTTATTTTTAAATCTCTGTTCAGGCAGGCATAATGGGTCAGACCTGTAATCCCAACAGTTGGTACACTGAGGCAAGCAGATCCCGAGTTGGCTTCAAACATACATACACATTCACACTCACACATAATAAATATGTGTATAGGGAATTACAGGGCAACCGTGGCTACAAAGTTATTTCAAATAGCAAAATAAAATCAAAAATGATTTGTTGGTCTCCTCAAACTGAATGCAGACATTCAAAGAAATGGTTTTGAGACAAATCTGAAGACAACAGGAATGGACATTACAAGACACTGGATTGAAGTCCAGGTTCCACTAAGCTTCGTGACAGAGATACAAAGCCTCACAGAGACCCTGTCATCCCTCATCTCACAGCTGGTTGTGTCCCGCTTAATGAGTTGTTGGAAGGAGCACATCCAATACACTTAGACATCCATGAGAAGCATCATTAACACATAGTCATGATTGAAATGAGCATGCACCATTATTCAAATAAGAACAGTTTTTTTTTAAAGTATCAAGAAGTATGGAAAATATAGTAGGCTGAGAAAAATAAATGCTTCTGTCTAAGGCAAAAAATAACAATGTTTTAGTAATTTAACCACTTTACAAGCCAATTTATTTGTTTAATTAATTAATTTATTTTTGAGACAAGGTGTCATGTGTCCCAAGCTGGCCCCAAACTCTGGCTATGTAGCTGAGGATGACCCTCAAGTTCTGATCTCCCCTATCTCTGCCTCCTGAATTCTGGGATTACAGGTGGGCTCTACCACACTCAGATTTGTGGGCTAGAACCCACAGCTTCTTGTATGCTGAGCAAGCTCTCAACCAATTCAGCTAAGTACCCTGAGTTCCTCAGCCAGTTTACAATGGAAACAAACAGAAACTTAGTGTTACAATGAAATCTGTACAGTAAGTAAAGCTCAGTGTCTACAGGAACCTTAAAATCTTACATTTTTCTCTTCTAAATGATCAAATTAAGCCACCAAAAAAATGTGGTGTTGCTCTGTTTCAGCTAAGTGTCGATCAGTTTTTCCATCATTACGGCAAGTGACTGCAAGAAACGCTGTAAGGAAGAAAGATTTATTTTGGAGCAGGGTCTCAGAGGTTTCAATCCCTGCTTGGGTTTGTGGTGAGGGCAGAACACCTCGCTGGAAGGAGATGGTAGGAGATGGATGGTCTCCTACATCCTACAGTGGCTGATCACTGACTTCACAGGAGAAGACTAAGAGAGATACAGGAGGAACAAGCGATATGGCATCTTCACAGGACACTGTGAACCCCATGGACCTACTTCCTCAAGTGAAGCCCACTTCCTTCTTTCCACACTTTCCAATAAGGCTATCATATGTTGAACCCCTTATGTCAAAATGGCAGAATCGATTCACCTCCCCAAAGCTTACTCACTAACTGGCACCTTAGCTCCCAACACATAGGCTTTGAGGGCACATCTCAGATTCAGAACACAGCATGGTACTATAAAAGACCACCAGGGATGAGATGGCTTAAGCAGCAGCATTTCTTCATGTTCTGCAGACTAGGAATTCTAAGATCAGGGTACAAACAGGAGTGAAATAATTCCTGCTTAATCTCCTCACATGAAAGACAGAGAAAGAAAGGAAGCCAGTGTCTCTTCTAAAGGCACCAATCCCTTCCTCAGAGTTCCATCCTCATGACTATACTGCCACCCCCCAGGGAAAAAAACAAAACAAACCACTCAACCACCAAATATCATAAATTCAGAGATTAGGGATTTAACAGGAATTTTTAGGAAGAATGGACATAGCTCATTTACTGCCTTGTTCAAGTTCAGCTAATCACAACACAGAGCCTACATTCAAACACATTTCCTTATTCCCTCTAGGCTAATTCCTTCACTCACAATCCTTATATGCTATGATTAAGTTTCTTTTCCAAATTTGTGTGTGTTTTTAAGCCTCCTCAAGATCTGTAATTCCATATAACCCTCCACCCAAATGAATGACTGAGCTGTGGTTTAGCAAACATATTTTCTCATCAAAAAGTTTCTGTGATGCCTGAATGTGTTTCAGGGATGTAAAAGTAAGAATTGTTTTCAAAGCAAACAAACCTTAGGAGTATTGGTAAAGGACACTAGGCTCTGAATGAAACTCTGGAGTGTTTAATTATCAACATGTGCCTTTCCATCCCAGGCCTATTAAATCATGGGGCCTGCTAATAATAGCCTGTTTAACCATCAGGAGAAGATGGATGAGTTTTACTTCCAGTTTTCAAATCCAAGGGATCTGCCCTGTTTCTGAATTATATACAGATGAAGATTACTCATGGAGGCCTCTGGAGGTTGTGCAGAGGACGCTGAGACTGGACTGACACATTCATCTCAGCAACAGGTTCCTCTGCTGCCTCCAGGCTCTGCACCTGGGAACAGAGACAGAAAGAGCCAAGTTTACTATGTGAAAATTAAATAATTTCTTTCATTTAAGCTGAATGATGTGAGTGGATCCTGCCTTCAACTTTTCGAAGGAACGTTTACACATAACAGAACTGCTTCAAAAGGGGAGCTGTGCCTGTGTGTCTGTTTAAACTCATAGGCAATGTGTTTATTATTTGTTGTATCAGTTACTTTTCATACTGCTTAGAGAAAAAAAATAAAATAAAAAATTTTAAAAAATAGCAAAATTGTTCAGGAAGAAGAGCGGCATCCTGGTTCAGTCTGTGAGTGAAATGTATTGCAGATGGGAGAAGGAGACAGAAATACTGGTGTTCAGGTTGCTCTCTCCCTTTTATTTGGTTCATGACCCTCAACCTATGAGATGCCACCACTCACATTTAGGGTAGGTTCTCACCTCAAATAACCTGCACCAAGCAATTCTTCATAGTTGTGCCCAGACATTTGTTTCCAGAGTGGTTCTAAATCCTATTGAAGAAGAAACCAAGATTAACTATCACATAGTTGATATATGAAGAAGGATCCCAAAACTTCAGTATCATAAAGCAATTTATCTGGAGTATGCTACTGCAGGTGAGGAATTGGAGGACTGTTGAGTGACTTCTGTCTGGGACAGTGTGGCTGGGTCAAAGGATACAGTTCCAAGATGGCTTACTAACATAACCAGCAAGTTGATATTACATATCAGCCAGGATCATAGCTTAAGGTCTCTTAAGTGACTGAGACCCTAAGGGCTGCCTAGATGTCTGTATAGCAGAGTTACTGAGTTTCTAGAAGGAACATTATTTGAGTCTAGTAAGAACTTCATCATTAGTCCCAGAAAGGTACTTATGTTTCAGACCAATCATTTAGTAAGCTGAGATTTAAGGAGATGGAAGTTGCACTTTATGGTGGATTATCACAGACCTAGCAAATGTCCCCAGTGAAGCACATCAACAAAGTTACGCTTACTAGATTTTCAACTATGCCCTCTGCTCCATACACCTTCCCACTCAAATATTTACCTCATTCATTCTTGACATCTCCCTCCACTCTGGATACTCAATCACTCTTTTGTGATGCCTTGAAACAATGGTTTCAATCAAGGAATCAGTCAATCAACTTCTACTTATTTCTGTGGTGCTCATCCCTTTCTTCTCCTTGCCCATCCCTATATTGATTATAATACTCCATTGCCATTCAGGATCTTGAAGAACAAATCATGCCCTGGCGCAATGGTTCACTCTCTGTGAGAGAGGGCAAGGCAGACAATGGAGAAAACAATTAAAATCCACTTTCCAGGTAGCAGAATGATCTTAACAATGGTGATACTTTTTAGATATTTAGGTGGCTTTCATGCCATCCTTGCTTTATTATACTCCAAGGAGTAGGGTGCCAAATGAAAAAAGAAAAAACAGCTCTATAGATCTTATCAGTAGACCCAAAAGTGGAAATTAACCAGTGGTGAAAATCTCTTATATTGAGCCCCTTCATTTGCATTCATTTGCATATGAATACCCAACTAATTGTTTTGAAGCAACAATTAAGAGAACAATAGAAGAAAGAAAGGGGCTTCAGGCTGCAAAAGACACCTGGGAGACTGTATTTAAAAAGCTTTTTACATATTTGATTTTATTTTTTAAATGAAGAAAAAGGGACCAAATCCTATACACAAAGTAATGTCTGACAAATGATGTTGAGAAGAGACTCCTAACTTCCATGATTCTGCTTTCTCAGAGACAGTCAGATAAGATTTCCTACACTCATCGGAAATAGCCAGGTCCCAAGGATTGGGTAGAACTCAGGTTTGATATTTTCTCTTTGCCTACACTTCACCCTTCTTCTGATAATAGCATCTTAATATGTCCTCTATAAACCACCTTCTCATTCTCAGTCTCAATGGCTCATTCTCAGTCTCAGTCATAAAGGTTTCCTGTAGGACTCTCACCCTTAGCTCTAAGAATGGGATTAAAAATAAGAGAGGCCTTGTACAGTTTTGAGATTCTGATACTTGAAACCAGACCTTACTAATATATCACTTTATGTTTTCACTTTTATATTTATTTGTGTGCATGTGCTTTATTAAGTATGAAAGAGAGAAGCCAGAAGAGAATGCCCAACATTCTGATCTTTAACATTCCACCTTGAAACAAAGTCTCTTACTGAATCTGAAGCTAGGATGGTGGCTCACAAACCCCAAAGATCCTCTGGTCTCCCTCCTACCCTGCTTTCAGCAATGACATTATAAGCACAAATCTGGTAATGCCTGCTTTTTATTTGGGGAATAGAGATTCAAACTCATGTCTTTATGCTTTCATGGCAAGTACTTCTACTCAGTAAGCCATTTTTCCAGCCAGATCTATCTCCGTACCAATCTGATGGTTTCCCAGTTATTTATTGTACTAGTCCTAAAAGACAGTCCTAAATCTGGAATTGTACATTAAATTCATTCCACTGGCTTTTGATATAAATGTGAAAGTCAATGAAAGCTTGCCATTACAGACTATGCATATATTGTGGGATTATATATCATCACTAGCTAAATTACTCAGTGTATAGTTTAGTAATTTGTGTTACCAAACTTAGTATATGTATACGATCCATGTACTCACATAGTATTGTTCTTCTGTTCTTTCTTCTGTTATTGTAAATCAATACTGGAAATAGAGTCCAGGACTTCATATATGATAGACAAATGCTGCAGTTTACACACTCAGTTGTGGATTTCTTCCTTTTCCCCCCTCCCCTGGCAGAAGCTAAGTCACTGGCCATTAGCTCAACTGAAGAAGAAAGAGTAGGGCAGGTCCATGTCTGGTCTAAGCAGGTCTTTGATCAGAAGCTGAGAGCCATGGGAAACAGAATTCTTGGGAGACTATTATCAGTGAAACATCTTAGTTTACTGAAGCAAGGGTGGTTTTATATATATATATAAAACCATGTTTTTTATATATATATATAATATATATACATATTATATATATAATATTAATGAAAAGGCAAGGGGGAAGTCTTTGGCACCCAGGGATAGGGGCCATTGACTGAGACAGGGATACTGGAGTATCCCCATTTGCATGAGGGGGCTCTTTGTCTAAGGATCAAAGTCCTGGAAAAGCACCTTTTGTGTAAAATGTGGTCTCCTTGGAGAAAGAGGAAGATACCTTATCAGAATTGGGCTCAGCCCTAGGCCTTCCAGCTACAGCATTCTGATAAGCACCAACCAGGCCACATTCCTTTGTCAGTTAACTGCTGTGAAGCAGGCAGCATTTAGAATTTATCTGGGTTTTGTCAAGTCTGAAAAAAAGAACAACTGAACAACTTCTGCTCTCAGTATAAGAATTCTGGGGTTCAATGTAAGCTTCAACCGCCTTTTTAGCTCCAGGACAGCCCCACACTCAGCCATATGTTCTTTCAGAATACAGTAAAAGATTCTATAACCCCAAACTTATAAGAGATTGACAGCTATTAATGGCCACTTATACATGTGTAGTGAGCAAGCTTTCTGAACAAATGATTACTCCCCAAACTCAGCGCTATTCTATCTTGTCCATAGCACAGGTAGGTTTCTGCTCCATATACAATTTGATTCTTTTTCATCTTTTACACATCAGGACTGTAAGACATTTGGAAAAAGCAAGAATCCAGGAACTGCTTACAAGATGAGAGTTTGAACACTCATTAAGACTTTGAACAATATATCATCTGTCACACCAGAGATGTCCTCTCTTGAACTAACTGCTATACAGGCCACCACTGTGGCTTGATTCTAACACTCAAGTTTTGGTTGGCATTCTAGAAGCTGGGTATAGATAAAGATCATTCCCCAGTGTCCTAGAGTTATGTGTCAATGAGCTATGAGAGCTGGGTAACCTCATATGCTACAGGGAGAGGAATTTCCTTCCTGGGCTGTGCTAAACTAAAGCTATTGCTTTTCATGCAGGAATCCAAAGTGAATGTGTAGGTCCTTAGCAATCTGTGAATCTATCAGTACTCTCTTCTGACTATACTGTTTTATAAAAATATAAACTGCATTTTTTAAATGTTAACAGTGTTAACAATGGTATGTCTATAATAGGACACAGACTATCATTCATACATTCATATTCTCTAATGCATTCCTATATAGGCATTTTTTTTTTTGCATCTCATTTCATATCCTGTGATGTCTGAAGTATCCTTAGGAGAGCAACAATCTCTCTGTTACAGACACTTCACTGTTTAATATCATGAGATAATAAAAAATTATCTCGCATTTACATTTCTATGAGTCATAAATTTAGAAGGAACTCAGTTCTATAGTTCTGAACCCAGGGTCTTTCATGTGGCATTCTGATGATGGTGACATCCAGTCTTAATGGGTAGATCTCAGACTGGAAAGACTTGAACAATGTGAACTTGGTCCATAAGTTTAGTAATATTATTTAATGATCTTTTAGATGATAGACACAGAGCTAGTTATATGGCAGATGAGAACCCAAAACACAGATCTGGTCATGGAGAAAAAGAAGGGAGTAGAGAGAGAACTACTTCAGGAAAAACTTGTACTCTTTTTCATAATCTAACCTCAGACGTCAGATAAGTAATTTTGTCATTCTGTAAGAGTTGAGACAGAGGTGAGGCCAGGGTCAGAATGGAGAGGACAGACAAGATGCCTCACATTTCAGTGAATTATCAAAATCACTTTGTAAGATGAACATGTGCTATGAGATTATTACTGGTGTGACCATCGTTAGAAAATCCAATTTACCAAAGGTACCTTGGCCATGCTTCCCCTTAATCTAGTTCTGATGAAACACACAGGATCTGAATTTTTTTAAAAAAAAGTGTTATAGCTAAGAGGAAAAGACCATAAAATAATCACAGGCAACTTTTTCCAATTACTGATTCAAAGAGTTTAAGTGATTGCCCAAGGTAAGACTGATAATTAGATATAAATATTCTAAAATTAAACTAGGAATCTCTACCATGGGCTTCTTTCAAAGAATTACAGCAATAGGATTCATTTTATTAGCTCTGTTTTACAGTTCTTGGCCATGGTATAGTTCGCACAATAGCTTATGATTCTCAAATTTTATTGAATTTGAAATTAACTGTTATCCAGGGTTGGATACTTGATTGGTTTGATATATTTAAATGGTGGTGATCTATACCTAAACCATTGTTCAAAAATGAAATGTCAGATTACTTAATAACAAATTGATATTTACTAGGAGTTTCTATTTATTTCAGCTCAATGAATTAATTTGTATGAAATAAATTGTGTTAGTTATCTGCATGACATTCTGACCACAATGCCTGACCACAACAATTTCAAGTATTCACATTTGATTTTGGTTCGTGGTTTAGAAAATTTTATCCCACTGTGACAAGAAAGTAGTTGTAGGAGATCTAAGAATATGATACCTGGAGAATATGGTAAATACTTTTCAACTCAGAATAGAAAATAGAGAGCAGATGATAAAGAATTACAATATAATATATACCCAAAAGACTCATTCCCTAAGGACATATTTCTTATAGCTAGACTCTAACCCCTAAAAGTTCCATACCTTCCATAAATAGTGCCATTAATTCATGATTCATGACTAGGAATAAAAGTTTAGATTAAAACCATAATATTTCACCCCTTAACTTCAAAGCTCATATAGCTATTTCATAATGCAAAAATGCACTTATTTAAATTTCAAGAGTCCCACAAGTTCTAAAAATGATTCTAATGTCCAAAGTTCAAATTTTATTCTAAGATGCCATGAAATCTCTTGACTGTAAGGCCATGTAATGTACAAAAAAGTTCAAATACTTTCAATATATAGTGACTTAGAGTTAGCATTCTTGTTTCAAAGATGACCAGGAAGATAGGAAGGAAGGTTTGGACAAAACAAGACCAAACCAAGCAAGGAAACAATAAATCCTGCATCTCCGTGTCTAGTTATATAGGGTTTGATGCTAGCTGTGTTTGTAGCACACGTGGCCTTTTACCCAATCTGGGTCTACTCTGTGTCTACAGGTTTTCTCCATAGATAGATAATCTATGTTACTGGCATTTCTAACATCCTGCCATCTCCATCTTGGGCTTCATCCTTATAGTTTCATTTGTGGCCCTTGCAGAAGCTTCTTGCGTGAAATCTTTCCCTGTTCCATATCACCTAGCCTCACTGGTTTTTCTCAGATAGTAGGAGTTACTATGACACGATAATTCTTGACTGTAAAATTAGCTCCGTGTTGATGGTGTCAAGTTCTCCTGCCATCTTGAGCTGTGATCCCCTTCTGCCAAGATTATTAAAATATCTGAGTGCTTAAGCAAGTTATCCTGGAAAATATTCCCTGAGTTTATTGATTTGCAACCTTCCTAATGTTGTGACCGTTTAATACAATTCCAGGTCTTCATGTAGTAGTGGCCCCCAACGATAAAGTTATTTTTGTTATTACTTCATAACTGTAATTTTTCTACTGTTATGAATCATAATATAAGTATCTGATATGCAGATGGTCTTAGCCACCCTGTGATAGGGTCCTTTGACACCCCTCAAGGGGATTGTAACCCAGAGGTTGAGAACCATTGCCCTAGATGATTTTTCCCACAGAGGAAGACCCAGGAAGATCATTACTTTCAAATAAAGTCCTAAATAAGTTTGATGATTTATATCTGGCAGCCTGAGATTTATAAGACCCTACCAATTCTTGAAATTCTTTCAAGTAACCCTTAATATTTTCTCAATATTCATTACTATACTTCTTTTATAATGGCTACAATATTCAGAACTATAGTTTCTTGGCCTGATGGTTAAATATACCTCCTTTGACTACAGTGTACATTTTTTTCCACACCTTTCTACTCCTTTTGATCTTGATGCTTACTGTAAATGTGGCAAAGTGCAGCCATCATCAACTGTGCCAAAATGTGAATGCTATATATCTTGACATTCCTTCTTACTCAGATTTTGAGGTCAGTCTCATTCAGATTTTCAGTGATCAGCAAATATACTTTATGGTATAAATGGCCCCTAGCTCAATTCATAACACAGCCTTGTTCCTATCTGGAAGCTCAAAACACAGTCTTTTCTGTCCAATTTTTTATTGGCATCCTTGTCTTCTGAATTCTCACCAGAATCACTCATTGAATTCTGCTTGGACTTTCTGGAGACTCTGTAGTCCATAACTCCAAACTCTTATAAATCCCTGTTGAAAAACTTTTGTAAGGGCTTAAGAACCACATGGTGTGATGTATTCACAATAACCATTTCACCATTTGTTACAAATCTATTGTAATCATTTCTTCAATACTGTGACCACAATAGCTGACACAACTTATCTAAAAGAAGAAATATTTATTTTGGCTTACAATTTCTTAGAATTTCAGTTCACTATGACAGAGCAGTCATGCCATTAGATGATTATATCATGTAGGTAAGAGCTTATGGTGGAGGCTATTTATGTCACACAGAACAAGAAATAGGGATGATTACTATAAGTGACTAGAATGTAGGAGTGAGGGCTCCATGTCGGCTCTAGCTCAACTTCTCCATGTTCAATGAGTGTGTCTGGTGTTGTCCTTGGCAATGGGGCCCCACTCTCAGTTTGCCTGGGTCTCAGCATAAGCCTGGATTGTTTGGGAAATTGACCACCTTGGTCAAAAATTCTATTGAATGCAACCCAGTCCCATCATTGGAAGCCTTGCCTGGCTATAAGAAATGGCCAATTGAGACTCTATCTCCAATTACAAGTTGTCCTCATTAGAATCAACTTCATAGATTCCAGGAAGATTCTGCTATACTAGGTTTCCACACCACCCCCAAATGCCCCTCCAATTTGCTATGTCTACCCTATACTCTCTCCATCTACCCCATATTCCAACCAACTGAGTTCCTATTTCTAATCCCAACTGTCTACAGTCTGCTAGTAAAATCTATTCTATTTTAGACTGCAAGGGAGATCCTTACACCCCCCACTATAACCCTCCTCTTTACCTGACCTCTCTGGGTCTATGGATTGTAGCTTGGTTATCATTTACTTAATGGCTAATATTCCCTGTAAGTAAATATATACCATATTCATCTTTCTGAGTCTGGGTTACCTCATTTAGGATGGTTTTTCTAGTTCCATCCATTTGCCTGAAATTTTCATGATGTCATTTTTTTTAATAGCTGGGTAATACTCCATTACATAAGTATACCACAATTTATTTATCCATCTTTCTGTTGAGGGACATTTAGTTTATTTCCGGTTTGTGGCTATTATAAATAAAGTCTCAATGAACAAGGGTGAGCAAGTGTCCTTGTGGTAGGATGGAGCATTCTTTGGAAATAGCCCAAGAATGGTACAGCTGGGTCATGAGGTATATTGATTCCCAACTTTCTGAGGGAACTGCCATATTGATTTCCAGAGTGGCTGTACAAGTTTGCGCTCAATACCATCAAGAGAAGAATGTTCCACTTGTTTCGTATCCTTGCCAGCATGAACTGTCACTTGTGTTACTAATCTTAGCCATTCTGACAGGTATACAATAGAATCTCAAACTAGTTTTGATTTGTGCTTCTCTTTTGGCTAAGGACAGTCAACATTTCTTTGTTTCTTGGACATTTGTGTTTTCTCTATTGAAAACCCTCTGTTTAGATCTATTCCCCATTTTTTAATTGATTATTTGGATTTTTGATATCTATTTTCTTGAGTCCTTTATATATTTTAGAGATTAGTCCTCTATCAGATGAAGAGTTGGTAAAAATCTTATTCATTCTGCAGGCTGCTACTTTGGTTGCCTTACAGAAGATTTTCAGTTTCATGAGGTCCCATTTATTAGCTGTATATGTTAGTGCCTGTGCTATTGGCCTTCTGGGAGATCTTTCCATCTTGTGAGATATTTTTAAATTTCTTTCTTCAATGACTTTTGAAGTTTTTTTATCATATAAGTCATCCACTTGCTTGGTTAAAGTTACCCCAAGATATTTATTTTTCGTGTTTATTGTGAAAGGTGTTGTTTCCTTGGTTTCTTTCTCAGTCTATATATAATTTGTATATAGGAGAACTACTGATTTTTTTAAGTTAATCTTGTATTCAGCCACTTTGCTGAAAGTGTTTATCATTTTCAGGGTCACCTGAACTTTTAGGGTCACTTCTGTATACTATCATACCATCTGAAAATAAAGATTCTTTGACATCTTCCTTTCTGATTTGTATCCCCTTGATATCCTTCAGTCATCTTATTACTCTAAAAAAGTAAATAAAATAAATAAATGCTGAAACTTTAAGCACTATATTTAATAGATATGGAGAGAATAAAGACCCTTGTTTGTTCCTAATTTTAGTGTAATTGCTTTGAGTTTCTCTCCATTTAACTTGATGTTGCCTGTAGGCTTGTTTTTGTTGTGTTTATTATGTTTAGATATGTCCCTTGTATCCCTAATCTCTCTGGATAGGGTGTTAGATTATGTCAAACAGCTTTTGAGATTATTACGCTTTTTGTTTGTTTGTTTTTTCTTTTAGATTGTTGACCCATCCCTGCATCTCTGGGATAAAGCCTAATCGATCATGGTGGGAGAAACAAATTAATTAATTCCTAATGATATTCTGCTACAGCCATAGATCAGTACAGCAGAGAGGAACAGATGCAGAGACCCAAAGCCAGATAGTACACAAACAGAGAGTCTTTGATGGACTCTCCATCAAATTTCTCCCCTCAGAGCTTAGAGAATCCTGAGGAAGAGAAGGCAGAAAGAGTGTAAGAGCCAGAGGGAATGGAGAACATCAAGAGAGCAAGGTTTTATGAATCAACTAAGCAAGGTGCATATGAACTCACAGAGATGGAAGCATCAAGCATAAAGCCTATATGGGTCTGCATCAGATCTTCTGAATATATTTTATAGTTATTAGTTTAGTATTTCTATGGAACTCCTGACTGAGAATGAGTGGGTCTCTGCCTCTTGTGCCTGCTCTTGGGACTCTTTTCTTGCTGTTGGGCTGCTGTATCCAACTTTGGTCCAATCAATTTTTTTTCATCAAAGTTCAAAGATTTGGTTCAAAGATGCATCTTATTATACTTTTTTGAAATATTTAGTTGTTATCTCTGTTCTTTTCCAATGGCAGAAAGGGAATGAATCTGAAGGGGAAGAGAAAGGGAGGAGAAACTGGGAGAAGTAGAGGCAGGGGCATCTATAATCAGAATGTATGAGAAAATAATCTATTTTCAATAAAGGAAAAAATGTATACAAATAAAGTCATATTTTATGTGATAAAAAATAAGTTCAAAGGAAATCTAGACAATTTAGCTCTCTTTCATTTTCTGTGTTCATTTTTTGTTTATAGTAGTTTTAATACTTTCTTTTCAATATATTAAGAAACATGCACTAAACTGTGGTCATTTTTGATTCAACTACCAAAAAAGTAAAAATAAATAAATAAATAAATAAATAAAACGCTTTAAAAAACTCTAGAAAAGAAGTAATGACTATTATATTTCCCTAAATTATTTTCCTGCTTCTTTCCTTTCCTGACTTTTTGAGTTTCTTACTTTGTCTTGTTTATATTATTTTGATGACCACATTTGACAATTTATTTACAACAGGTCTAAGAATGAACGCATTTTTAACACATGTTACAATGTAACATCTTGATTTCCTCCTGGTCTCTGTATTATATTTTACCAACTATGAAAATGCAGGTTAAAATTTATTTTCCTTTACTAAAAGTGTCTGGTCTCTTCATTCTGGCTACCATAATTTCTGATAGGAGACTATTATTTCGACTGTTTTTCTCTTACAGGCAAGGTGCCACTTTTCTCTGAATACTCCATAGAATTTTTATTCACCATTTTCAAAAATTGGTCAAAATATCTCTTTGCATTTATTCTATGTTATTTAATGTTTAGGTTCATTCATCATGATCCTGTAGATTCATGTATTTTGGTAAATTTGAGCAACTTTCTATAGTAGTAATATTTCTTATGGTTTTTTTCTTTTTATTTTTCCTTTCTTTTCTTTTTTATTTTTCTTTTCTTTCCTTTTTTTTTTTTTTCCTTGCTCTGTTTTCTGTGACCTCAATGATGTGAAAGATCCATTATTTGTCATCGTTCCTGAGAACTCTAAAACTCAATGTATTCAATTCATTTCTTCAATTCACCTTTCTCTTTGTTATTTCTAGGGAATGATTTCTAGTATTCTGTCTTCTAGTTCACCGAATATCTATCTGTGCATTCTATTTTGCTCTTGAGTCTACCCTTTGCGCTATTTATTTCAGTCATTGTCTTTCAGTCATGAAATTTTCACTTGATTTTTTTCATGTATTCACGTGTCTTCTAATTGTTTATGTAGATTTTCTGTTTTTTTCTTTTGTTGGCAGCAGATTTATATTGCTCATTAAAGCATTCTGAGGGAATCATAGCTGCTTTTTCAACATCTTAAATACTTTTGACAGGTTTATGGTGTTGGTGATAATACCCCTTGATTTTCTTGTCTTCAATTCTGTGTGAGTTCTTTCTGATTTTCAGTATAAGCTGTTTTTGTTGTTCTCTTTGTCATTATTGTTGTTGTTGAAATCTGAACATTTTTGAGTCACACGATTTTGAGTTAAATGGTTCTCTTAATTCTTCTCTTTTACTTTTTTATTTTCTGTTTCTTTTTCCTTCCTTCCTTCCTTCTTTCCTTCTTTCCTTCTTTCTTTCCTTCTTTCTATCCTTCTTTCTATCTTTCTTTCTGTCTTTCTTTCTTTTTTCTTTCTTTCTTTCTTTCTTTCTTTCTTTCTTTCTTTCTTTCTTTCTTTCTTTCTTTCTTTCTTCTTTCTTCTTTCTTTCTTCGTTATGTGACTTTGTTGGGGACAGAGGGTTGCCTCTTCAGGACCGGGTAAAGATAGGTCTATAAAATTCCAGTCATTTTCTATTAACACACAGGAGGGGAATCCCCCTCCTGACTGCTGGAAGAGCAGAGAAGCTCTCATAGCTTAAAGGTTGCCTTTTAAGCAGTAAAGGTTGCCTTTTCCCCACTGGCCAGTCTCAAAGGAGTAAAACCCAAAGAGCAGGACAGCCAGGCATGAGGACGGATGTGGACTTTCCATGGTCTGAATTGAATCCATGGGTAGAAAGGCTCATTTCTGGCTGTCAGCAATTTAAATTTTAGAGTTCCACTGCACTTTGCTCAAAACCATCAAAAGGGTTTTTGAACTTCTCATCACCTCCTGGAGTTGGTCTCCATTCACCTTTATAGGTAGAATGGAGCCAGTGTTTTATAAAGCAGAAAATTATTGTCTGTATATTTTCTACCTTGCTAGCCTCCCATTCCTACTGTTTAAACTAGAGCTTATGGGGAGGGCTTTTACTATCTCTACTGTTTGGCTCCTCCAAGATGCTACATCCTAACTTTCTGTGAGTCAGAATGTGTAAGGTAAAAATGAAAGCTCAAAGAACTAAATGCTCTAATTGGTCCTCTGTCATCTTATTGTATTTTAGAAATATCTCATGTTAGGTTTGTATTTAAGACATAAGGTTGTTTTGAATATTTTTAATTTTTTTGAGACCCACACTGACCTTGAATTTACTGTCCAGCCAAGGATGACTTTGAATTCGTGATTCTTATGCACTACTTCCTGAGTATTGGCATTTCAAGAAAATCTTGCCATTTCTACTTTATATAGTGATCTGTTCCCCCCTCTCTTTCTCTCTCTCTCTTTCTCTCTCTCTCATCTATCTATATATATATATCAGTTTCATCAACTGATCTACATCTCCAGAGCTAGCATTCTTGGTTATGCTTACTGTTTGATGAAAGGAATATGCTTGTTCCATCCTCCTGAAGAAGAAGTCTGGTTAACAGTGCTTTTTAAATGACATCATCTATAGTTAATTATCTTATAATTTCTTACTTTTATCAAAAATCTCTAGACCTGTTCACCTTCAAAAAATCCCTGGCACATGACATAGTGACTGTGGCCAACCTGTCCAAATGAATGCATTCAAAATGTACTTTGTGATGATTCATAACATTGACATCTCTTCAATCTCCCCAAAAGCAGAGAAAACTAATCTATCATTAATGTTCACTTGATATACAGAGTACTTGACCCAGACTCACCCAAAACAACCATGCATCAGATATCAAGAGCAAACAAGAAATGATTGTAAGCCAAACACGTTGGCCCATACCTGTGAATCCCAGTACTTGTCACACTGAGGCAGGAAGATACTAAGTTAGGAAAATACAGAGTTAAATAGGGAGACCTTGTCTCAGGAAGGATAATAAGCTTTATACATAGAAATAAATAAGAGAAGAAATGAGAGAAAAGATCTACAGAGAGTACTGTCCTAGAATGGGAACAAGTTGGCAAAAGTCTTTCAATCTTATGGCACCATATTTAGTTACTATAACTTATTTCCATTTTATAAGTGGGGAAATGCAAGCTAGGGTTTTACAAATTTTGCAGAAAACTAATGGATGAGCCATTGTTCAAAACTTCTCTGACTCTAGTGTTTAGGTTCTTGATCATCAGAGATCTTAGACATTTGGATAAAACGAGTGTACATTCAGAACTTCAGATTAGAGAACACGGAAATGGTATCCATGATCACAACAATCTCTAAATTTAGCCACAGTGATACAATTTCAGCTTGGGATTTGCAACAAAGATTAGCAAAACCTTAGTAAATAGAATGGCAGAACAAGTTCTCTGTAATTACTTACAGAGAAGTCCACTGGTAGCATGAAAAAAAAGTAAGAGGAAAAAAGGAAGGAAGGGAGGGAGGAAGGAAGGAAGGGAGGAAGGAAAGAAGGGAGGAAGGAAGGAAGGGAGGAAGGAAAGAGATAGAGAAAAAACAGTAAGGAATGGGAAAGCATGAGTCCACAGACTAGAGTCAGAGCAAAGATTGCTTGACCATTTGAAGGGCCCTCATGGAGATTAATGAGTGGATGTGGGACTCACAGGGAGCAGAGCACATTGTCCCAGTTGCTCAAGCATTGTCACATGATCATTAGTCATGTTGATAATGAAAAGCGAATCACCTTGCCACAGAGCAAGGGCTGAGTTAAACCATCACATATATGTTAATAAGCAGAGATGTATCCTTGGCTCAAGGTTGGGTTAAGGGTCATGGATTTCCTCTATCTCAGTGGACCATAAAAGGATGCACAAAGCATCCCAGAATTCAGTACTAAAGGCTTCAGAGTCCTCACTGAGAAGAACTGTTTTTCAGGAAATTAATGAATAACAGAAAGCAAATTCTGGGTTTAGAGTTCATGGCGATAAACATTGTACCATGAGGTCTTAAGAGAAAGGAAATTCTTATCCCCTCTCTGTTTTCAGTTAAGACTGGCCTGGCACACAGGGCATACTTTAACAGATCAACAGATTATAAATATTAGGAAAAAACTTATCCCAAATTCCTTTCCATTCACTGGAGATATACATAATGATCCAACACAAGGAGTAGAAATCAATAAAAGGAACTGTGCTATTTAGTTTTGTGTTAATTTGACACAAACCAGAGTCGTTTGAGAGAGGGGAACCTCAAATGAGAGAATGCCTTCATAGGATCAGGCTGCAGGCAAGCCTGTAAGGCATTTTCTTAATTAGTGATTAATGTGGATGTGACCAGTCCCTTATGAGTAGAGCTATCCCTGGGCTTGTGACCTTGGCCTATAAGAAAGTGAGCTAAACAAGCTAGTAAGCAGCACCCCTCCATGACCTCTGTATCATCTTCTTGGCTTTAGGTTCCTGCCCTGTCTGAGTTCCTGTCCTGACTTCCTCAAATGATTGACTACAATACGGAAGTATAAGTCAAATAAATCCTTTCCTCTGGAACTTGTTTTCTATCATGGTATTTCACTATAGCAACAGAAACCATAATAGGAACTATTCTTGACATATGCCTATCTACCAACCATTCATTCATTTATTTAGTAACTAATTACTGAATATCTGCCTTATTATGGGAACCATGTTAATTCTTCAGGTTACATAAAGGGACTTCATTGAGCTTACTACAAAATAGCAGAGAGTACATAGCACAACAGAGCCACCAGTTAATCACAGAAATGACATAAAGGAGTGGATTAGCTGCTAGAAAATAGAGATCTTCCTTGCTATGAAAAGTTTTGTGACACAGCATAGCAGAGAACAATAGCCTCAGCCCACGGGAGCAAAAATTTTTCCCAGAGGAAGTGACATTTAAACAGATGCCTTGATTTTGAGTGGGGTGAACAAGGTCAATGTTAAGACAGTTCCAGTCAGACAGAACAGAGCAGCCTATGAAAAAGCCCTAGGTCTTGGGGTTATACCACACACTGAAGAAGCCACAGAGAGGTGGCCCCTCACCCCTGAGACCACAGAAGTGTGGAAGAGTGCATCTCAAAGGTCAAGGATAAGGTACAGACTGGTGAACATACTTAAAGTGTCTATAAGTGACTGGCTCAGTTAGTTGCTTCAGGGATGACAGGAGTTTCTGTCTAACTGTGTCGCCTTCTCATCTTTGTAGTGAGCACAAAAGATGAGGATGCCCTTCTTACATCTTGAAAACCTCATCTTCTGCACAGCAGGTGTCCTCAAGGCACCCGCACTGGCATTTGGAGAGCAGTACTGACTGTGTCTTGTGAAGAGTCATCTCTGAGCAGAGAGAGTTATTTCTGTGTCAGCTCCTCTGATCATAGGCAGCTGGACTTCGAGGATCCTCGTGGCCTGCTCATGTTGCCATGGAGCTGATGAAAGGTGGTAGGACTCACGCAGCTGCAAGTGCTAGCTAGCGTGGCCAAGCTGGAGGGTATGTTTTAAGCTACTTTGAAACCTGAGAATGTTTTTTCCCTCTTCGAATCTCATTACGACATTGAGCCTACTATTGATAATCCCACTGAGCCTGATATCAAAGAACAGCAGAGACGTTAATGTCCTGTCCCCTTCAGTTATCCTGTTTCACTGAAACCCATTTCATCGTAAAACAACAGCAGGATCAGGTAGATCATGGACTCTTTCCCAATTTACAACTGGAATCGTTTACCAGAATTTTTGTTTGTGTACAGAGTGTTCTACTTTTGATAGGGTAGTTAGCAACCATATCTGGTTAGAATTATTGTTTACAAGGCTGATTTGGCTAATTTCATTAATTTAATAAACACTGACTGATTCCACTTATTCATGAAGAATACTCCTAATTGCTGGAGGTGCAGTGGGAAGCCACCCTTCAGGATCCTAACCATGTAGTTCAAACAGGAAACGTGAGACCATGGAGAGGAGTAGTGAGATGGCTCAGAGGGAAAGGTGGCTGTTCCCAAGCCTGATGGCCCCAGTTCCATCTCCAGACTTTACATGGTGGGAGGAGGGAACTGACTCCTGTCTGCTATTCTCCACATGTGTGTATGGCATGAACTTGACCACATATATATACTCACATGCAGGTTCACATGCAAAATATGTGAATGAAATGTAAATCCAAAAAAAAGATGAAAAGAAAGAGTCCAGAAGAGATGAAACAGGCAAAAGGGAAGAAAGGTAGGCAGAAAGGAGAAGGGGATGGGGAAATGAGAGGAGTAGGAAGAGTTTTCAGGAAATGTAAGAAGTAAGGAAATTCAGTGTGATATGCCAACAACACTTTTAGCACATTTTCTGACAAATGGTTACCAGGTGTCACTCCACTCCAAAACTCTGTGACTTAAAACAATATAGTACCTTAAGAAAATAAAAAAATCTCTGGATTGACCATTCCGGAAGGATTCAGCTCAGACTTTGGTCCACAAAGCTGCAGTCTGGTCCCCCAAGCCATTCATAGTCCAGCTTGTCAGAACCCCTCTCTCCTGTGTGCCTCTGTCTCTTTCTCTTTTGTCCCTACAGTGTTTCATCCTAGAGATGCTCTCCATGTAACTTGACTTTCTAAAACCTTCATAAGAAAGTTACACTAACTACCCAACAGCTTACTTCTAATGAAAGTAAAACTTCCAGTCTCTTCGCGTCAGCACGTAGAGCTAGACGTCACACACTCTTGCCTTTTCTCCTGATATGAACACTTCCAGACTCCACAAGACTCTAGGGGATGGTTTGAAGGCTCATTTTGCAAGGGAAGAAATGTAAAGACATAAATGTTCACACGGACTCAACTACAGGGTCTCTGGAAGAGCATGGAGTGAGAGAGTGTAATTTTTCTCAGGAGATGACACGACAACAGAGTGCTAAAAGAAACTTAAATGCTAACACCTTCTGAAAGCAGACCATACTAGACCACAGGACTAACAAATGCATGAGTAATGAATGATTATTGTATTTGAAGAAAGGGTGATGGCATGGGTGGCTAAAACTTAATGACCCAGAAACACTCTTTAAGGAATATTTAGGAAAAGTAGAATCAATAAACCCCAAACCTGAATTTGAATGCTATCCTTAATATGAACAAAGGACTAGAAGTTTTGAAAATGCAACCAACTATTAAGTATTTGAAAGAACATAGGAGCTCACACACAGCAGATGTCTGGACGTGGCAGGTAAGATGGACCCATGCAATCTTGACAGCATGGTTGCTTCAATAAAAACCTACAAAATGACACTGGTTAACATGACAATGTGAAAGAGGAAAATTTCACAAGGCCCCACTCCCAGATGAAAAAATACAGGTAACCAATGGCTACTAAGAAAGAAGGAGAATCATTTTTCTCCAGAGATGAGCTCTCTGGTAGATTAGATTCTCTGGTCAACACTAAATACATGTACACGTGAGTAACACTAAACTGACTCAGTAGGGCTTGTATGTGTGTGTGTGTGTGTGTGTGCATGTGTGTATGAAACGATAATAATTATTCACATTTGATTATATATAACTATATATACATAATTACATATCTATGTAGATATATATGTAGAAAATAATAAGGAAGAGGTAATTTGAGCAGGAGTGAAGGAGAATGGGTGAAGTTGGAGGGGGAAGTGTGGAAATGATGTTAAGCATGAAATTCTCAAAAATATGTAAAACTGACAAAAGCAGCAGATGGAAGAACTGTAAGGGGACTATAGTGATAATTAAAGTACGAGGTGAAGAAAATTCGACTAGGGTCATTCCTGGAGAACTGGGCTCGGAGATAACATGAGGGTAGATAAATACACGTGGACCTGAGTAAGTATGGAGCCCTGGATATACGTTTAGGTGCTAGGCATAGATATAAGCATACACATGGATTTAGAGATAGTTCCATATAGATACAGATTTAACTAAATATAGAGATTATGACACAAATATGCAGAGATATATATAGAGAGGGAGCAGGAAGCATATATAAAGCTAATACAGAAGACCGTATGTAGTTATAGATTTAGATAAAGTTCAAGATGATGTTAAGATAGAAATATTTATTTGGACAGAGTAGATAGTCAGGAAAATATATAGATACTTTTGGCAACACAAATTGATAATGGATTAGGTAAGAGACTAAGGGTAATATCAGCAATGGGATGCTATGAAAGTTGGCTTTATGAGAGTTATGACAATTGCTCCACAAAAGGAGAAGAATGGACTCAGGAATAGCCCTTCATGAACTCTGAACTACCAGGAAAGAAACGCCTCATCTCTGTGGTTTGTGGGTATATGCCCATACTTTTCATGGCACCCCTCATATGAACACCCTCCTTTGCTCCCCCTTTCATCTTAGCATTCCTTTCTTCTGCACTTTTCTACTGGGAGAGCATTCATAATCACTGAAATGAGAAAGGCTTTTACTCCACCCAGGTGACTGCCAAGTACAAGATGTATGCTGCAGGCAAATTATCTCACTTCTTAAAGTTTCTGTTAGTCAATTTCAAGTAAACAACATGACATATCTTCAAGGGCTGCTATGAAAATTAAAAGTGTACAATGTACAAAATGTACTTAACACTATATCTAGAAACCAGTAGGGCTCACGTGATTCTAGTCCCCCTTTTACCATCTTCTCAAGTGTTTCAGAACCTTGCCTATTCTTCAAGATCCAGCCATTCTTTGATGCTGCGTGATAAGTTTGTCCCCAGTCTTAACTGCATCAGTGCAGAACGGTTATTCTCCAGAAATGCAGTCCCACAGTTAAAACAGAGCATATTGGATTTTTTAGAGTATTTGTTACAAGTAATTTTTATTAAAAATATGACAGTGGATAAAATATAACTTTAATGTAAGCAGTGATTCATTGTTGCACCTTTCTTTAATTTTCCTCTTACATCTGCCTAGTATGGAGTGCTTCATAAGTTCAGTGCAGTCCCCTACAGGTTAATTCCCATTATTTTTCCTTTTGGTCTGTAATTCTCCTCTAATACTGAAAGTCCAATGGAGGTTGACTCTTGTAAATTATTTAAATAGATTAAAAGATGAAAAAAGAAGATTAGAAAACTGAGAGGGAGATGAGTAGGGGGAAATCTGGAAGAGGTTGAAGGGGGATGCATACTGTGGATACAATCAAGATATATTCTATAAATGTATATAATTTTCAAAAGATAAATAAAAAATTAAATTCACAAAAATGATTTAATATAATGAGTCCTGTGTGTATTATTAACTATACAAGACAATGACTTTGAAAGAAGTTTAATTTTTATTCTTTTCCTGTAGTCTCAGATTCAATTGCATTTTACTGATGTAAAAATAGACATGGTCTTGTTGGATAGATCTTTTTGGTATGAAGTCTTCCTAAAGTTAGGTAGAAATATCTACAAAATTATATTGATATTTCAGAGTCTTAAGTGAATTGTTCTATATTAGAACATGTATGAATACTAAAAGAATTGTCTAGTCCTTCTGATACAAGGTTTATCTCTGATAATATAGCCTCCTGAGACAGATAAGACAAATTGGTTTCTTAATGTATTTGCTACTAATGATTGGTTTTATTCAAAATATGATTATTGGATAAAATGGTATACTTAAATAAAATCTTGTAGGTTAGGGAGATGGCTTTGTCAATAGAGTACCTACCTACCACAGAAGGACGAGGATCTGAGTCCAAGTCGCCAGAAACAATGTAAAAGCTGTATGTATCAGCACTAGTTTGCTAAGGTAGAGGGGAGGGTTGGAGATGGTAATATCTTTAAAGCACATTGGCCAGGAAGCCTGACTCAATTGATGAACTCCTAGGTCCGTGAGAGAACTTGTTTCAAAAAATATGGTGAGGAGGAAATCTAAATAGATGACCAGTCAACCATTTCTCTCTACACGTATAGTCACATCTGTGTACACAGGCATACACACACACATAACACACACATACACACACACACACACACACACACACTTTTATCCTCTCTAATTTACCTGTGACTGTACATATTCAACATATTCTGATATTCCTGTATATCATAATGACTTACTCCCCAAAGCTGAGGCTTCTCCTCTCACTGAAAAATTATGACCATTCAGGCTTAGACATTCAAGTTTTCATCAAATGTCCCCCCCTTGCTAGAAAGAGAAATCCTCTTCTGAGAGATTCTTAACAGTGTTTGTAAAATTAATCCTGTATTCTTAAAACTTAATTTTTCAAAAATATTTCTCATTTCATACCATTATTTTCCAGTAACTCACTGATCATGGTATCAATATTTTATTAAAGAATCACTCTACTTCAATAATTTTGTCTAATAATCTTCTCTTTTTTTCTGTGACAGGGTCTTACAAGAAAGTCCAGGCTAGTCTAGAACTCACAATCTTTTGGGCTCAATTTCCAGGCTTCTATGATTACTGGCATGTGCCACTTCCTGCCCTATTCAAATCCATTTGTTAGAATATCCTTCTCATCAAAGTAACATTTTAAATGAACATTCTAAAACAAGCATACAACAAGGGATACAACAAAAAACAATGAAAAACACGAAATTAGAACTGGAGTAATGGGCCATGTAAAACAAGGCCTCTATACATGTAAGTACTTATGGAAGGCTAGAATTCAAAGTCCGGCATAAAAATATTTAGCCAAATGTAAGATTCAATGCATAATGTAAACAGTCAAAATTGCTGAAGCATCTTGCCAAAATGTATATATCTGAAGCATCCCCATCTATGATTCACTTTGGTAAAATTTCTTAGTTTGAAACTTAGGACCCAAAATTTAATAGGAATAAATTTGCCTCTCATCTTCACCAAGTTCACAGAAATAGAACAGTGGTTCCCTTTGGGGATCTAATGGCCAATTCACAGAGGTCGGTTGCCTAAGAACATCACATACTGGATATTTACATAACTATTCGTAACAATAGCAAAATTGCAGTTGTGAAATAGCAACTAAAATAATTTATGCTTGGGGGGGTCACCACAATATGAGGAACTGTTTAAAGGATCATAGCATTAAGAAGGTTGAGAGCCACTGAAATGGAGTATAGCTCACATTAAAGAAATTGTACTGATGACTTGGTGAAAGTAGTGAAGAATTTAATAGGGAAGCAACCTTTCAGAAAGGGTTGAGGACATCTAAGTGTACTGTGGCGATGAAGACAAAACAATGATTTGTAGGATAGTAAGAGGGATGATGAAAAAAATCAGTTTTGGACAGTGTAGGACTTACAGGCTGAGACTTCATTTAAGGAATATCCAGGTAAATGGTAGCATATTTTACTGAGGGGCCCAGAAGAAGATAGAATGGAAATATGGATTTGTAGCATTGTTTAAGATTAGCAGTAAATGGTTATGAGAAGTTCATGAGTACAGTTTGAGATACATCAAATATTAACATCTGGTGGTATATCACATTCCCTTAGGCAATTGAAAAAAAATAGACAAATAAATAGATAAAGAGTTTTGAGATGTATTTAGGTTAAAGGTACAGATAAGGGATAGCATGGAGATAATGCAGGGGGAAAAAGGGGTTAGATCCTGTGGAGTTCCAAATAAAGCTACACTTTGAGAGAGTAAACTGTCAAAGAAACTAAGAAGCTATTCCCAATGGAGTTGAAGAGATTCAATTATGTCACAGGAAATATTAGAAATGCTCACAGTGTAATCTTTTTTTTTTTCAAAATCAAGTAAAAATACAGCTAAAAATGCTTATGGCATTTAATAAATAAAGTATAAATAAAATATAAAAATAAATAAAGGTATGATATCACATGCCACATAGTCCGGCACTTGCTTAAGAGAGACAGGCAGATCTCTGTGGATTTGAGACCAGTTTGGCCTACACAGAGGGTTCCAGGCCAGCCAGGATTACACAGTGAGACCTTTCCTCAAAAAAAAAAAAAAAAAAAAAAGGAAGGGAAACCTTGATAATAGTTGCAGGTACATTCTCAATAGATGGATGACAATAGGTGTTTTATTGTAATACCTATGACAATCTTCTTTAATAAACTATGTGAGAGTTAATGATACAGACTTCTAACACAGGATCTGCCATCATCTAGTATATACTCAAAATGTTTTGAAAGATTTTTTTTCTACATTTTATTTACTTATTAATTGTGTGTCCACGTGTGTCACCACATATGTGAGGACAACTTGTGAGAATCAGTGCTCTTCCTTCACCATATGTGCTTTGGGGATTGAACTCAGGTCATCAGTTGGCTGGCTAATGCCTTTACCTTTCTTGAAAACCGGGTATATTATTTTTAATTTAACATTACTTCAGAATTAATTTCATTCATTTATATGATCTTAAAACAAAGAATAAATTTTGTGAATATAGTGGCTCATTTTCTTAATTGCTTAGTTTTGATGAGGTAATGCGTTGATGCATGTTGAACTTGTCAAATTCTTTTGGAGAAAATGTGCTACTATGAGTTAAATAAACAAGCCCAGAAGCACGCATCGCAGACTTCATCCCCAGTATAACAGTTTGGAGAAGTGTGGTACGGTGGGGGTTGTTCAGGTCATGAAGTCTCAACTCAGTTGATCACATTAGTGCCTACCGTAAAAGTACTTCAGTCACCTGCTCTCTCCTGCACTGCCTTTGCTTCCTACCACGGGATGATGTAGCAAGAAAGCTGACACCATACGTCATGTCATCTTTTCTAGCTGGCCTTCCCAACCTCCAGGGCTGTGAGCCAATAAGTTCTTGTCCTTTATAAATTACTCATCTGGGGCAGTTTGTTTAATAGCACCAAGTGGAGTAACATATGCTCAAGCCTTTCCGAAAGCATTAACTGCAGTTACCTTGATATACTATGGGGCCTGATAAAACCCTTAAAACAAAACTGTACACATGCAATATCTGATGTAATGTAGTATCTGATGTAATGTAATGTTTATATTCATAAATCAATCCAGTCCTCCAGTCAAACATGGAAATAATATGTATAAAGCATTATACTAGGAAAAAGAAAATAAAAACAGTAAGCAAAGTTATAAGCTGTTGGATAATTAATGCATAATTAGAGTTTATATGAATTCTTTAAATGAACTATTTCCTTAGAAATGTTACATGTCTTTCACTTTGATAGTTAGCAAACTAAATGTCTTTGTTATCTGTCACCTTACTTCACATGTAGTCCAGATCATTAAAATCAGGCTTCTTTGGTCATCTACCTGTTGAAACATCACCAGCAAATGTTGTTAATGATCTCTTTATTTATATACCCTGAGCATTTTTTGTTTCATGTCTCCTTACAGTGACAATAAGGCAAAGAGGTTTTATCCTCCATGCGTAGGTAGGAAAATGAGGGCTTCAAGCAGATGAGAGATATACGTTGTCTTTAAAGCTACTCAAAGTCAGAAATGAAAATCCAGTTTCTCAGCTCCAAGGAAACTAGAATGTCTGTTTACTTTGTTCATAGCAATTCTACTCCAAGAATCAAGGTGTTGTGCTGAGGTCAAAGGCCAGCCTTATAAATATACAGTTAATTATACACTACAGTTACCACTCATAGTACTTTGTAAAATCTGTGCATTTTAACGAGTATAAGACATTGTCCTTTGATTAGTTAAAGATGAAGGAAATAGCTATACACAGCCTCAGAGATGTCAGCATAACCACCAGTACAGTTGTAACAGAACTATATACATAAAAGGAAATGGAATTTTTTCCTATCATTAACTTCTAAAACTTTGAAAACTGGAGGCTTTATCCATATATATGAACTTTTTTTAGACATTGGCTTATACAGAGCTGGCAGTGTCCTGTGTAGGCGTTAAGAAACTGGTGTAAGATAATGAACCACTGATACCTAAACACTGAGCAGTCTGTGAGGCCAAGAGTGCAAATGTAACACTCTGTTATGCCTGATGCCAGCATGGCAAGAGCTGGGTTTCATTAGTGAGATGAGTGTAATTTAAAATATTTTGGCTAAGAGAGCACTATCACTGTTAAGGGTGTTAACTGGTTAAGCTATAACCCACATTCATGTGACACATCTCCTCAGGAATTCATACTCCCAGGGCGACTAGGCAGACTTTTAATTAGAAAACTCTTGTATCTCTAAATAAATCCTGGAAACTTACTGCATGGCATAGTGCCTATAATTAGTAATACTGTATTATATAATTAAAAGCTGCTTTTAATAAGCTTCAGTAGTAAAGTGATAAAGGGAAACACTGAAGGAAATGTATATGTTTATAATCTTGATAGCAGTGATGATTTCATGAGTATATATTTATTTACAATGCATAGAGATATAGAAATTTGCATTAAGTATATATAGCTCTTTTGTAACTTTTAAATTATTAATTTATTTTATTATCAATTTAATGATGATGATGATGATGATGATGATAATAATATTATTATTATAATAATAATAAGTGAGGTGGGGGTACACTTGAGCCCAGGTACATGTGTTCAGAGGATAACTTTGGGATTCAGCTCTCTCCTTACAGCTTCCTGAGACAAGTTTTCTCTTGCTTTTGCTGCACAACATATTCCAGGATACTGTCCTCGAACTTCTGAAGATTCTCACATCTCCGTCTCCCATTTCCTTTTGGGAGTGCTAGGATTATAGATATATATTATACCACTGTATCTGGCTCTTGTACAAAGGTTCTAATGATCAGAGTTGGGCTGTCAGGCTGCAAAACAATAGCTATGATCCACTGAGCCATCTTTCTGGGACTAAGTATTTACAGCTCTGTAGGCTAATCCTATTTCACCAAACTACTTTAAAAGGAAGTAGATAAAATAACCATATCTTTCTATAGATTTATAGTTCAAAGCAAGTTAAGAAAAGAAAACTTTGATTAGAAGTGCCATCTATCTGTCCTCTGGATACTGATTAGCACATGGTTACTAGAAAAATATTGTCAAAATTAGAATTCTATCAAAAACTCTGTTTGCTTCAATTTTATTGCATAATTATTCAAAGTGCATGAACTAAAAGTATATTAAATAGTTACTCATAGTTTCATTTATAAGTTATATAAATCAATAGTCTATATATTAGGGAAACTTTCTGAAACAGTTAAGAAGATCTTCATTGCTGATATAGACCATCACGGCCACAGATCTCTTCTTTGGTCTGTTGTTAAGTCTGTCTTTGAAAAATACAAGATGATGATCCATATACCTAAAGGGACAGATTCATAGCAGTGATCATATGACCTTTCCAAACTATGTTTGTAAATTCTTGTTTAAAAATAAAGTTCATGAGAAAAAATGTGACTAAAATTTTTATTATAATTAGTAAGATAATTAAATATCTGGATAACTTTATAGATTTGTCAGCCCTGGTCCTCCTCAAACTACTAGCTGGACTAATTTCTGTCAGTAATAGTATATAAGTTGTATTATCTGGATGGGCCTAAGGCTTGTGTATAATATGAACACACTTAGAGCAGTACACAATGGGAAGAAGTAATTTTGAATATTCAGAAACAGACACAGTTCTCATAACAAAAATCACCAATAAGGAATGTAACAATTACAAAGGCCAAAGCTTGTCTCCGATGGCCCATTCTTGTAGAGGAATAGACCTGTGTGAAATCACGGGTTTGTATTTCAGGGGTCTACATTTAGATGCCTGTATGTTCTGGATGGCAGGTATACATACCTTTAATCTCAGTGTTCAGAAGGCAGTGATGGTCCATGACTTTAATCCCTTAGAAAAAATAGAATGTAGGAGGCAGAGCTCAGAAGGAGTCAGTGTTGCAGAAGAAATGACATCTGAGGTGAGTCAGAGTGAGTGAAACAAAATGACTAACCAGAGGAATAGTTATCATAGTGAGTCAGTAAGGATACGTGCAACTCTCACGAGAAAAAAAGGCAGGGTTTCAGCTCAGAGTAAGAGAATCAGTTACAGTTACAGAGCAGTTACAGTGGTCAGACACAGGCAGCATGAGGTGAGCAGTCTGAGTAGACAAAGAGATGAGTTCAGATAGAGAGATAATGAAGTGGTCTGACTGAGGATAAGGCAGAGAAGCAGAGAGGCTGACTGAGGCAGTATGGAGTTGTGAGAGATCAGGCAGAGACACAGAGACACAGCAGAGCTCAGCAGAAGAGTGAGTCAGTTTGAAGCTGAGCAGAGCAGTTTATTCTGAAGCAGCCAAAGTTTACCAGAGTCAGAAGAGTTGAGTCAGAAGCAGTAAGCCAGCTCAGAAGGTCAATTTGAACTAGGCAGCTTGGAGCAAAATTTGAGCATGAACCAGAAGAGTTGGAGTTCAAAAGGAGCTGGTCAGATTGCTCAGTCAGCTATAGGTCTTGGATACTGAGGCTGAAGCCTTCTAGGTCTGGGACAGCAGTTTAAGTGTTCTAGATTATATAGAGGCTGAAACCTATGATTCTATGATTAACCTATGGTTCTATGATTAAGAAGTAGACTGTATAGAGACCAAAACACAAACCAATGTCTACATCTGGCGAATCTACTACATCTACATCATACATTCTATTCTGGTTCACCCAGGATCCTTTTTTAAAACTCATACAATTGCCTTGTTTGTATAGATCAGTTTCCCAGGGAACACTGAAATAGCCATTGTGGTATCTTTTAGACACACACATGAAAATTACTCATTAGAACAGTTCATTATGAAACCATTCATCTCTCAAATATTTCACAAGAGCCTTCTACACTCAAATGTGTAGAATGAAGAATGTATACCTCTTAACACTTTGATGTTAATTTTCTAGATTATTGCATACTCCTCCACTGCATGATTCTGTATTTGATGCCATCACATGTGGATTTTAATTAAAAAAAAAACAAAAAAAAACATGGTACCTCACTGTATACTTAATATTACATTGGTAGGCAAGTTTCAGGAAATTGACAGGATGCTTGCTTCCAACCTCAGTAATACATCCTATATATCAAAAAAAAAACACATTAGCAATATATGTAAAAAATCAATGTAATACTCAGATTATATCTTTACTCTGACAGTAACACTGATTAACCTAGAGATGCTTTGCAGCGACATAGTCCTTATCATAGAGCAATGAGAGAGGAAATTCAATGTGGCATGATTCTGAATCCACTCTAAATGTATTTATGGAGCACCAGTTAACTCTCTGTCTTTAACTTTGCAAGTAGAGAGCAGTTTTGGGGCCAAAGCAACTCCAGGTTTCACTTTTGTACTAGAAATTCAAAATTAGTGACTAAATGGCACATGTCCATCTGTGTATTTGATGACAAAACATGCCTGCTGGGAAAGAAAAAAGAGTTGGTATCAAAATAAGATATCAAAATCTACCAAGGTTCTAAGAGCTTGTGTGTGTGTGTGTGTGTGTGTGTGTGTGTGTGTGTGTGTGTGTGTGTTCCTTCCCTCCTTCTGTGATACATAATCAAGAACATAGTAAGAACGAGCATACTCATAGGTTGGGAATGTTCGAAGTTCATCCATCTGGGAGCTGCTTCCCCTTTCATTACATTTACATGCTCATTTTCTGACATATTCCTATACATTTCAGTTAAGGAATAGGTTTTGAATAGGAGCTGTGTCTTTATATAAAAATTATATAATTTAATACGATAGAAGAAAACTAATTTTTCATAAGACACTGTTACAAATGTCCCTGCAAAGCACTTCCTGCTCATTTCAGATGTACCCTTGACAGAGCCAGAACTTAGCCAGAGGCGTAAGTGCACGCTTTTGGGAAAGTGTTTGCATTATCCAGTGCAGGTCTGCATCAAGATTTCTTGTCATTTTAAGCTGCAAAAGGAGAATCTTCTTTTGCTGCATTGAAAGTCCTTGGCATAGTAGTAGACACAAAGGGTGAATGCAGACACAAGCACAGTGAGTGGCTGAGGAGATCTGACCTCGAGGGACACTTGGGTTTTCCGTGAATTCTTACATGCCCTGCACAAGCTGTTTGCAGGCAATTCCTGTGAGGCACAACAACAGACCCTGGCTTGGTTTCACCAGACATGTGTATCAGTTTAGCTTCAGATTGATGCTCCTGTGTATTCCCTGTATTTCTATCTCTTTGAGATTTAGAGAAATATCTAGCAGTCTAGTCTTTCCTACAAAGAAATAACAAATGCCACCTTTTTGGCTAATCTTTTCAATGGGTTCTCATAATAGGATTATCAGAATCCCTAAGCTTCCGAATCAGTAGAATTGCAGCTTTATTGCATGATACTAGATTGACTTGGATCTTGGATGGGATTGCCATTTTCTGGCACAGTTTGGTTTAGGTTTGGGTTTTTAATCTGTGGGGTCTTTAGAACATGACCAGTACATGGAAAGAATCTCTTCTGAAACACCCTGGTGACTGCTGCTTTTCTATAGCCATTGCCTCTGTGCTTCAAGAAGACATGACTAATGACTTTGAATTACAGTGTCCTGGTGACTTGTCAGTGACAGATAGAAACGATGGGCTCTTAAACTAGCCACGTCTTCACCAGATCCAGTATTGGTTTCTTCTTAGCCAGTCATAATCAAGATTCAACACTGTTTTAGCTACTTTAAAATCTCCAGATAACCTCTTTAAAAGAGACAGCTGTTGGAAATTGAAAGAGGATCCTGGAATATGGAGGAAAGTACAATTTCTTTGATAAATGAAGCTGGGCTTCAAGCACCCAGGGAAAACAGTTCAAAGACAAAAGGAAAACACAAAGAAGCAACCCACAAGGGTCCTCATTTGTTTCATTTTCTGAAAACCTCTTCCTTCCAGAAGTGGGATTTCTCTCCTCTACAGAAATGTTTCCTATGAAAATCCTGGTTGCTTTCTGGACTTCTCTCTCTGTCTCTCTCTCTCTCTCTGTCTCTCTCTCTCTCTCTCTGTCTCTCTCTCTCTCTCTCTCTCCCTCTCTCTCTCTCTCCCTCATCTCTATGTTTCTCTCTGTCTCTCAGTGTGTGTGTGTGTCTCCGTGTGTATGTGTTTGTATCTGTGTGTGTGTCTGTGTCTCTGTGTGTGTGTGTTTGTATCTGTGTGTGTGTCTGTGTCTCTGTGTGTGTGTCTGTGTCTGTGTGTGTGTCTATGTGTGACTCTGTGTGTGTATGTCTGTCTGTCTGTGTATCCATGTGTCTGTGTCTGTGTCTGAGACCCTCCTTTACGTCTTCCTCATCCACATGACTTTGGACCACATTCACAGCTTTTCTCCTAGCACCCTCTGAACATGTGAAAACTGCCGGGGAAGGTACATTTGTGTTGTGGGTATTTGCTTTTTCGACTGCTGGTCATCCCTGGGTGTTTTCCAGAAGTCCCTGTATTTTTTTATTTCCTTCCATGAAATCAACTCTCATTGATTAGCATGGAGGGTGGCACTGTAAATCACTCATTCCCTCCATTACAAATAAAGGCTGCATAAATTCTTAGAAACAGTGCAGCCTTCTTTGGCCAAGTCTTTTCTTCTTTGGCCAAGTCTTTGGCTGGAGAGAAAAAGTTGCAGGAGGATAAGTGAACATTCGACTTATTCAGATTCTTTGTTTTGGAAATTTGAAACTCATGAGAGAGATTTAAGATCTGAAAGCATGGTTGATGTTCATTTATCCTAACCTCACTCTCTTGGTATCCTGGCTGAATAGTCCTCCTGTTCTGATTGCTCCTCTTCTGTTTGAAACTTTGTATGTGTGATCTTGTTTTCTGGTCTGTACATTTACTTCAGGAGCTACCCAATATCTTTCCAGTAAATTTACTTTTGCTTACTTTGCTCACAATAAGGCTTTTATTGTTGCAGCTAAAAACAAACAAAACAAAACAGAAAGGCTGAGGGATATATCCATTGTGAGCCACTTTGGAGATGAGGTTAATTAAGTATGAACACAGGCTTTTGTCATGATGCATTTCCTCAGGAGCTGGAGCTGGTTTTAACCCTGAATTTCTGTTGTGAGGTAACTGCAATGAAAGTTTTAAATATTGATTGCACTTTTTGTCAACAAAATATAGTGGGCACTCAATATATGTCACCCTCTAGGTGGGAACAGAGTGGGAGATCAAGTAAATAAGAAGGCACTCTTGAGCATCTCCAAACTAGCCTAAGCAACAAAGATACACAGGGCTGGGGATATGTCTTGGAGGCAGAGGAGTTGCCTATTATGCACAAAAGCTAAGGTTAAATCCCCAGTACTAGATAAAAGCAATAATAACACAATCAGATGGTTTCAAAATAACACATTGACACAGCCGTAGGATATTCTAGTATCACATAGTATTTCAACTCCATGTCCATATAGGCTTAGGACTTCTCATGATGGGCTCACCACTTCATCTTCAATATCGTTTTTTTGTAGAGATGGATTAGGAGTAAAATGAATGATTTTGTATTACAGATCTGAACTCAGCCTCATGGATGTATTTATTATATGTCCCCTTTCTCATGTGTCTCTTTTGGCAATTTTGTCCTTTTTTAACATATATATTATTTCTAATGCATATATTACATGCATAATATGCATATGATATATAATATATATTATCTCTTATATATAATATATATTTTCTAAAATATATATATTATAGATATATAATTTCTCATGGCAAAGTTTTTTTGTAGCCCAGGCAGGTCCCAGACTCTGGCCTTGAATTTCTCATCTTCCTGCTCTTACCTCCCAAGTCCTGAATTCCAGATGACTTTCTAATCTAGTCAGTAATGTCTTCCTTTACACCTTTCTTCTTACTTGAACCATATTTACTTTTCAAAGTAATCACTGCTCCAATTTCTTTTTAACTCATATCACTTTTATCACTTTTCTCAATAAACCAAGGGCCCTCAAGGGCCCATCATTCTTAGAAGAAAATAAAGAAACAGAGATATTTTGGGGAAAGCTCATATAGATCACATGATTTGGGACCTAGTTTGTACCTAAAATCTCCCATTTAATATGACTCTCCACAAATCTTATAAAGTCTGTGACTTTTATTTTACGCAACATAACCTAGACCTTCTCTTTCAGAGGTCCATTTGAAGATAATCTGCAAACTTTATAAATACCTCCGTATCAGGCTAGTGGAATGGCTCAGCCAGCATACACTCTTGCCTTACAAACCTGAAGGCCTGAGTTCCATCTCTGATAGCATAGTAAAGCTGACTTTTAAAACTTGTGCTCTCACCTCCACATGTGTGCTGTTGTATATGTGCTCCCCCCAAAATAGATAAAATAAGTAAATAGCATATTGTTATGTTCCATGTTATAAATATGTAAGAAAACGAAAATACCGAACAAGAAGTGCTGTGGAAAAAGAAAAAACAAAAACACCTTTAACAGAATCTTACCCAAAGATACAATCTATTTCATGAATTATTATGTAAAGGAAACTCAAGTGTAAATAAGATGGATATATGCCAAGAATGTCAATCATGTTCTCTTCGCTTTGTGAAATTATATCCTTAATAGAAATGGTTACTTGGGCCCCACCAGGGTGCATCAAATTCTCCTGCCCCTGGGTACATGTTTTAGCTGTTCAGAGGAACGCAGTCTAGAAAGATGAGTTCATAGGTACTGAGGCCAACCCTTGAGAAGGTTAGACTTGTGTCTTTTAAGAAGCACTCTTCTAAGCCAGAGCCCCATTCAAACAGAAACTCCTTTACTTTTAGAAATCCTCTTTTGTCAGGAGTCGGTTACCATATATGAGACTTACTCTCCAAGAAAAGTTTGCTTCTTCCAGAACCAGTCCGAGCTCATCACAGAAAATACTTAAAATCCAGATGAAAAATGCAATGGTCATGGAGTACTGAGCTGTCTTCCGATGACACAGGTCTTCCCCCCCATCACTCAGAAGTCCTAAAAGCTTCTGTGGAGTTCCCCTTCCACTGGATTTGGTGAAAGAAGATGGGAAGCATTGGAGCGCAGTAACTCTTGGCATTTAGTTCACAGCTCATTGTGTTGTCTTGCTATGTGCTGTGTAAACTAGTGACCATTACTAAGCAATCAATTCCATCAGAGGTGGACTTAATGAAGTTTAACGTATACTATTATATTGGAACTACAGGTAGTAGATTCTGTATCTGCACTGACTTAATACCATGAGAAATGGAGCACTTACAAATCTTGAGGATAGAAATTCTATTTCTATGTGAACCAGTTGTTTTATAAGATACAATGATTATGATAACCTCTGGCCCCAATATGAAGAATAAACCAAGGAAGTCTGGTAATACTTAATCCTACATACAGCTTCTCAGAAGGCACAAATAACTAGGTCAGAATATTTTTTCAGTTTAACCCTGTCCCAACCTAATAGGCCTTAGCCATGATCTACGTAACAGTTCTGTCTAAAGCACAAAACATCCCTGCCTTTGGTGTACTTGAATTTGGCAGCTGCATAGCCACCTGTCATCTTCTCAAATAAGACTTTAAATGCAGAATGGCAGGGAGTCCCACGATGATAGGCCTGCATGCTTCTGCTTCATTGTATGACCTACCACCCCAGGACCACCAAATCCTCACAGTGCTTTTAATGCTAACTGAAAGAAAGCATAAGACAAAATGTGGCTCCTAGTCTTCAAGTTCACACAAGTTCCCAGGCTCACCAAGAAGCGATACCCTGAATCCCTGACTTTCAGTCACTGACAGTGGATGACAGCACATACTTCAGCCCTGTGGAAGAATGTATGGATGAATTTATTTAAAGAAATCAATGATATCATAAAAATCTCAGCTCTCTCACTTCGAAGAGAATGAAATACTTTATTTTTAGAGTTAAACTCCAAATAGTGACCATGGCATGGGAACATATTCAGGTTTCCCCACGTTCCTTATTACAATGTGGTTTGGTAACAATTTCATGATGATTTTCATAGCTATGGGAAAAAGAAAGTCGTGAATTGGAACATGTTGTAAATGTATTGGTGGAAGCACCAGGGAGGAGGATGTAGCAAACTGAGAAAAGCTCTGCTATAGGCCACAGATGTTATTTGATGACAATTTGGCTTGAGGATTAATGGAAGCTAGTGGTCTGCTAAGTTAATACAACCCCCAAAATTTCCTATGGTAGGCACCAGGATGATGAGTCATATACAGAGATAGACAATCACTAGCTATGAAAGTGGCTAAAGATAGCCAGAGATAATATGATTCTAGATCTCTGTTGTGGTTTGAATAAAACTGGTCCCCATAGGTTCATATATTTGAAGGCTCAGTCACTAGGGAGTGGCAGTACTTGAGAAGGATTAGACGGTGTGCTTTGTTGGAGGAAGAGTGGCCTTCATGTAGAAAGTATGTCACTGAGGGGTGGGCTTTGATGTTTCAAAAGCCCAAGCCAGGCCCACTGTCTTGCTTTCTTCCTGCTACCTGCAAATCTGGACATAGAACTCTCAGTTACTTCTCCAGAACTGTCAGTCTGTGTGCCACCATGCTTCCCACCATGATGATAGTAGGCTAAACCTCAGAAACTGTAAAGAAGCCCCAATTAAATCCTTTCTTTTATAACAGTTGCACGATCATGGTATATCTTCATAGCAACAGAACAGTAACCAAGACAGTCCCCAACATTTTAACCTTTCCCTAATCCCTGAAGTTCTAATAAGTCAATCAGCCTTTGGAGCATGTCAGTGTAGGTGAAGCATCTTTCCAGAAAGTAAATTTCACATATGAAGTAACCTGAGCCCAGGTTTCAGACAGCAAATAGCCTTAAATAGCCATAACAGACACAAAGGTAATCTTTGTGTTGTATTAGCGTCATTGGGCTCAGGCTTCTCCTTGGTTCCAAACTTCATGATCTCTCCAAAAGAAACACAGAGAACTCAGAAAGGAAACTAACAGAGTGTAGCATAGGTAACAGGATATATTACATTGTAAAGTGAAGCACTGTCAAGGGGTGAGCATGAACCATGGCCAAAAAGACCGTCATGTTAACCTTCATTTTAGGCCACATTCGACTTTGCCAAGATCTGCCTGCTTTTCTGAATCACTTTGTAAAGCATATTTCTTTTTTCTTTCCATCTTTCTTTTTTCTTTCTTTCTGGTATTGGGTGTGTCTTGGGCATGCCTTCTAGACACTGTGTGCTTTCTCATTCTTCCTTTGAAGCCCGTCCCCAGCCTGCAACTTCTGACATGCAGCTGTTTGTCTGACCTCCGTTGCTTACCTCCAGGTCTAATATGCTTTTCCCTCTTTCTCTTCTCTGGCCTCCTCTTCCAAGCAGTTGTTGAGATTTATAGTTTGCCTGCTCTGGGATTTTCCCTTAAAGCATGTATGAAATTGCCCTCTATCATCTTTCTTAGTGAGTTTTTAAATTATTTCATTAATGAGACTCAGAACCCTAGAATTTCCCAATTTCCCCAATGACCCCAATTTCCCAAGTCACCTAAGGAACTCCAGATGAGATTTTCCAAAATTTTCAGTTAAAATGTGCCCTTCAGTTTCTGGGTGTGGTGGCGTAATCTTTAATCCCAAACCTTGGGAGACAGAGGCAGATGGATCTTTGAGTTTGAAGCTAGCCTGGTCTACAGGGCTACACAAGGAAACCCTATCTTTAAAACAAACCAAAACCAAAAAAGCTTTAAGACCATTAGTGCTAACTAGGTATTTTGCTTTAGCAAACACACATGGCACAGCCTTCACAGGCTTTCAGAGAAAGACTAAATGAACATAGTGAAGAACATCAGGCATGCGCTCTGTGTGTTATTGAAAAGACAACACAATCAAGAACAAACACTGAAATACAGAACGATGTTTCAGATGACAGCCTGAGACTTTTTTCTACCTATCTTTTGGCAGAGGGATGTGTTAGGAAGCACAGAATGAGACTTACCAGAAGACCACCATGGCCACATTGTCCTGAGAATTAGATAGCAAAATGATAATTCCGTTCGGATGATGATATTGGCACTTCTAGATCATTCAGTCTATTTTTGGAATCAAATTAAGTTTACTGAAATGAAACTTCTTAACTATTCCACATATGTGAATCTTTCTGGAATCCCCTCTTATCTCCCAGTTTGGAACAGGGAGACTATAATTTGGATTTTTCTAGTTTACTAACCCAGGGCTTTTTATGCTCAGGCATTCCAATGTCTCCAACTCCAAACAAAGGAGGCTGGAATGCAGTTGCTATGGAATGTACTAATTAATTACATTTACTTTACATAATTGGCATTAGGGCTTTTTGAACAAAAATGCAAATTTATGGAAATTGGTTGAAATCTTTATGCAAAATAATATAAAAGTAGACTCCTAAATTATTGGGAAAAATAAGGTAGTTTTAATTGAACAGCTAAAAGATTTGTACTTCGTTATATGATTACATCTAGTAAACTCAATTTAAAAAGTAAGTTCATTTGCTTTTATCCAACCCTTCCATCTCTTGCTCAGTATTGTTGCTATAATTATCACCAATAAGGGACCAATCTTATTTTCTATCTTGCTTTGCATCACGTGTTAGTTCTGTAAACAGAAATGGAATATGTTATTCTTTTGAACAGAGCCTCGTGCATCACAAATTAGGCACAGTTGGGCCAAAGCATTGCAAGGCAGCCAATTATTCCTTATAGAGGACACAGTGCAGCACCCTGCTCATTTGCTGCTTTGCAGAGGGAATGACTTTGCCCTAGAATGAGCCTTTCCACAAAGAATCCTTACAGCACAGTTGTAAAGGAGATAGCCTTGCAATCAATACAGCATGCCTGACAACTGTGGCAAGGAGCCTGTGATGCTGATGAATATGTAGTCAGTAGTACAATAAAAAGGACACTGAGATGCCCCTGACATAGGACTGATTCCTGATAAATGATGCTTTATTTTTTTAAGGGCCCGGAAAAGTGACTATACCTGAGTAAACACTGAATGACAGAAGTGAGAAATTAAACATTGTCAGGTTAAGCGGCATAGACATTAACACACAATTAACAAGCTGTTAATTATTGGTGGACAACTCCCCAAATTCATAGAAATCCAATTTAATATGCATTCAGTTAATCAAGAAATTGGACTGGCCTCCAGACTCCAATGAGGTATGGTAACTTTGCTTAAATAATTATATTCATCTTTTAACTTTCATATTTAGTATTTTTTTTTTTTGGAAGTGGTGACTGTTGGAAGCAGAATGGAGTTGTGGGGTTTGCTAATAATATTGTAGCCCCTCCATTTGGCTAATTGTTTCTTAAAACATGGTTGGAATTCAATTCCAATTATCTTCTTTAGGTTCTTACCACCAAGGAAAATGTAATGTGAGGTTGTCAGGAGTATTTAAAGCTTGTCAGTTTCTCATCAGGGATGGTGGATCAGTTGATCTTGACAAAGAAGGGTTAAACTTACACTTTTTCTCCTCTGGAATGAAAAGTAGCTAAAGGACCAAGTTCTGCTCGTGATTTGAATCAGAGACATGAAAACTATAAGTCTTAGAAATGATTGCCTTAGATATTCTGATTTTTCAAGTCCCAAAGTCTGTGATCTTATTACTTGGCATTTGGGTTCAAAAACCTTCTGCTGTAGTTTTCCTGTATCCCAAAGAAATTAAGAAATAGAAACAGGTAAAAGAAAAATGTATTTACTTACAGGTTGGTCTAGTGGAGGGTAGGGATGATATCCCAGCTGATATCAGTGTTCTAGTATCTCTGCAGGAAGAATTGAGCACAGTGAAGCAGTTGCTGCAGAAGCAGAGACAGTTTAACAAGTGACAATACAGTCACAAAAGGGAGGGAGTAGGCAGTAACAGAGAGAGTTCAGCAGCTCCATGGACCCTGGTACAAAGTATTAGGTTTTCATGCTATTTTAGTATAGTGGTTCTCAACCTTCCTAATCCTGTGAGCCTTTAATACAGTTCCTTATGTTGTGGGGTCCACCCAACCATAAAATTATTTTTGTTGCTACTTCAGAACTGTAATTTTGCCAGTGTTATGAACTGATATGTAAATATCTGTTATGCAGATGGTCTTAGGTGACCCCTGTGAAAAGGTCATTTGACCCCAACAGGGGTCAAGATCCACAGGTTGAGAACAGCTGCCTTAGTGGGTTTGATACCTTGGGTAATGTTTGCCTTATTTGCATACCATAATCTTTTCTATGCACACTCTGCCTGTTGTATGTAATTCCATGTCCAGTTCTATGACTCTCGTGTTCATTGCCATCTTAAACCTCCCCTCAAGGAGAGCTGTTTTAGTAGAGGTCTCAGGTCCTTTACTTCTCTGTTGTGCTAAAATACTGTGATTGATAGCACCTTGGGTTTATTCTGGTTTCTGATTTGTGTGGGATAGATAAAGCCTGTTGTGGAAGAAGTTATGGAATGGATGAAATTGAACAGGTCAATCTATAAAACCTTAAAGCAACCTTCACTTCCTAAATGTTCTATAACCTTCCCAAATAGAACCAAATCGGGACCAAGTGTTCAAATACATGACCCTATGGGAACAGCTCTCTTGAAACAAGTTAGATTTCCTCTGTGTAGCTGTGCTGGCAGTCAATTTGGGATAGCCTGAGCCTGGAGTCTTCTGCCCTTCACCTTTGCCAATTTTTTTTTCATATATTCTTCTATAAGATGTTGTGAAAACTCTTCCATGGGACATTACTGTACCTTATGATCCACTCTCTTCTTCTGCCTCAGTAGAGAGTCTAGTTTCTTCCCTAAGATGTTCATAGCAATCTTCAACTCACAGAAAGCCATGGGTCAAAGGCTAGACATATGAAAACTTATATGTATCTTTTCTCTAATCTATCCCTTCCCAGGAGTAAGGAACCAGGACCCTTAGGGTACTTCAGTTTAAAATTCACTGCATGGTTATTCCATTAGTGTTATAGAAAAATTTGTCCTGAGAAGAAACAGAAATACAATGCATAGGAATGTAAGTTTCTCCAAGACAGCTACACCCAAGCCTCCTAGGTAAACAAAGCAATCAGGTACTAAGCAAGGCTATCTTCTGCCTTAGACCTCTGCTATACAGCTAGGCTTCATAAACATCTTTATCCTGAAAGGAATGATTGGTCTTTAGATCTCTCAAACCTCTTCTCTTCTCCCTTCTCCAATTTAAGCTATACACAATAGAAAGTAACAATGTGTGGACAGTCCTGAGATAGGCAAACAAGAGAGAACTGAGCTTGGCACCATTTGGTTTTGAGGTATGCACTCCCCTTTGTAATAGTTCACATTGGGGCCTAGTTCCTTCACATGCACCAACTTTGCATACATACACCCCTCTCCCAACAATGCACCGGCACTATTAGAACCTTCAATTTCCTGCTTGCATCTGGCTATGCATGCTCTAATCTCTGAGAAATCATGTTTCCCCTCTCCTGGTAGTAATTAAATTGGGGCAGTTTCTATTCAAGAATCTTAGCAATACATCAGGGTATGAAGAATGGTAAGGCTGGTGCAGCCTGAGCTGCTTTTGTATGCATGTGCAATAAGACAAACCTTGTCCTTTAGTTACCTTCTATGTAGGATCCCCTTTTTACAATCTTACACCTATGCATACTGGGGAGTATATATGATCGGAATAAGATGCATTGTAAGAAAGAACACTCGCAGTACAGAAATGTATAACCCAATCTAACAATCAAAATATACAGCCACTAAGCTATTCCCCTTAGTAGCCAGTCCCTTCTTCTTCATAACCCATAATAAGAGATCTTGGACTTTACCCTCCAGCCCATGAGTACTCTTATTCTGTGGCCTGCTGTCAATCCTGACAAGCTCCCTCAATAGCTTTTACTATCACTTTGTTCAAAATGAAGTTGTCTTGTTTTTTTTTCCACAAATCTTAGTGAGTTCTTACTCACAGTTCTCTGGATATGAGACCGAGAACCTGAACACACCTGATTCACACCCCAGTGACACTAGAAACAAAGCTAGCCAAGACTTTAACTGCCACTGTGATAGTGTTGAGAACAAGGAACTTTAAAGAACAATTACATCGCAAGGCTGTACCCTCAATATGGCACAAGTGTCCATCTTAATTCTCTTCTACAGTGAGTAAATTATGCATGTGTAACTTTCCTGTAAATGGGAGCCTGTTTTGAGCAAGCATTCCCTGGCTCCCGCTTTCTCTCCACACCATGAATTCTGCCATGGTAAGATCCAATAAGAAGGCCCTTGACAGATGCAGCCCTTTGATCATAAACTTCCCACACTTTCTGCAACTTCAATGAATAAATGTCTTTTCTATACAAATTGCCCAGTGTGTGGTGATCAGGGATAGTAGCAGAAAATGGGCTCAGACAGGGCTATATTAAAAGGTGTAAATAATGAAGCTTAGAGATAATTAACGTCCTTGTTCCTAGATGAGACATATAACAAATCTGACTTAGAAGTTCGCTTCTCCTCAGGTAGTGATTGGCGTTGCATATTTCACATTACCATTGTTGTTAGCACGGAGGTGATTATGTCACATTTGCTTCTTTCCTTCTTGTCTTTCTTCATTTATTATTCATCCTTAAGTTAAAGCTCTTTGATTGGCCTGTGCAAAACTTCCAGGAGAAATGTTGTTTGCTACAATTATGAGAGGTGCACATTCAGAAGGGCATGTGAAAAAAGTGTCTTGAGATTTTCACTTCAAATGGGTGAGCATTATGGGTATATAGATTAGATGCCAATAAAGTTGCTACAAAACAAACAAAAATCATGAGTTAACTAGAAAATTGATACCAATAAAATAATCAGAATAATTACATTCTACTCACCAGTTCATTCCGAAATTCGCTCAGTGTATTGTTCATTAAACATTTTATGTAACATTGGAATTATATTCATGCATATAAATCACTCACTACCCTACTACCATCATCAGAAGGAAGAAAAGCAGATGTGTCAAATATCATTGACCACATTCAGAAAGGCTACTGGGTTATGAGAATAGATTCATAATTAAGATTGTAGAGGGGGTCGGGGGTTGGTAGGGAGAGTGGACATGCCAGGAGCATAAGAAATGATAAGAAAGGACCCTTGAATATAAGAAGCTCTCAACTTGGTTTCTACAGAGAAACATATGTTGTTTGGAATAAAAGACATTTTGGATTTTGGAAAAGCATGGGAAAGGGACTCATCAGGAGAGGGGGATGAATATGAGTTGGACTTCAAGCAAAATATGTTAATGAAGACATATTGGCAGAGATCTAGAGAAAAAACAGTCTTGTTGAATATATTAGTTGCTTGTATTATTGTAAAAATTAATGTGAAAAGTCAACTTAGACTTACAGTTTGAGGGAAGAACATGATGATAAGAAAGACCTGGTGCCAGGCATTAGGCTGCTGCTGGATACTTGTACATACAGTTAGAAAGCAGAGAGTGATGAATGCTAGTATTCAGCTTAATTTCTTCTGTTTAGGAGTCCAGGTCCATTCCTTATGGAATGGTATGCTGCTCATTATGAAAGTTTTACCTCTCAATATATTATAAACAATCTCTTGTAGGCATGCCTAAAGGGTTATGATTTAGGTGACTTAGATCCTTTCCAGTTGGCAACAAAGAATAACTATCACACACAGTATGGTAGAAATTATGAAAAATGGCAATTTGAATATGTATTTATAGAAATTAAAGGAGATACAGATCATCTTGAAGTTCAGAATCTTCTCAAGTGTTTTATCACATGTATTTTTATACTATTAAAAACTATAGTGGAAATGCTCTTCATCAGCAGTCTAATTAATATGGAGAGAGAAGGGAGGGTGAAATGGACAGAAAGCCAAAAGTCCTCATGTTCCCCCCCTATGGAATAGTTCCTGGGCCAAATTTTGGAATAAAAGGCATGTTAGCTTTTTGAAAGGCTTTGAAACCCAATCCCTTGTCATTTCTCATATGGAAGCCCATGTTCAGTGCTAGCCAAGTATTATAAGTAAATACATCTTTATGTATTTCTCATAATAATACTGAGCTTAATTTTGCAAAGTATATGTAGTATTTCAAAGTAAATTCTTCATTTTCAGCTTTTGAGGCAAGTAAATATTTCATAGTAAATACTGCTTGAATCTAAAATGGATGTGTTCAATCCTGCCACTTCCAAAATTAAAATGGATGGAGTACATGGAGGTTTAAGTTTCATTTCAACCAAATGTCTAGATAGGCAAGAATGTGGATATCTTGAAAACTAATATGATAAGGAAAGTTGATTTTTTTATAGAAATAATAGATGCAAAAGATAGAAAAAAAGTCATTTTTTAAAAATCCAGGGCATATAAAAGGAAGACTTCTGCTATAGTGATATTCCTATTCCCACTTTTATCAAGTAAGTGTTATTAATATCTCAGTTTTTAGTTAAGAACATCAAGTGTGTAAAATATCTATAACCCTTAAACCTTGACTTTTGACCTCCTATTTAAAGTATGATACTTTTCATTTACATCGTTCATATTTCTTCGCCTTCCAACCAAATTTTCAGCAATAACTTTCACACTGTCAAAGTTTACAAGACTTTCATTAATTTCAGCAAGTCTAATTATGCCATCTGGCTTTGTCTGAAGTCTTGCCCCCAAAGCTGAAAACTCATTGTGTTTAGCTTCAAACTAGGAAGTCTAAACAGATCCATGCTTCACAGTAAACTATCTCACTGAAAAGGAATTATTTTCCTGCTCTGAATTATCTGTCCTCAACTGTTCATGAGCAGACAACGCTGCTTGGCATAACTACTCATGTGTTCGATGGATTCACGTTTAACCATTTCAAAAATAGATTAAATGCTTGTTGCCTGATAAATTCAATGGAATAGCACTGTTCTCAGAGTAACATAGGCGTAGAATATTGAAAAGTTCTTCCATCTACTAAGATTTTGGTCTTTTTGTCATTTTTAGGTAATGACTTCGTTTTGAAAAAGATTTAATTTAATTTTTTAACATAAAGTTATTAGTATTTTCCTGGTTCCTTTTCTATCACTGTGACAAAGCACCATGACCAAAGCAACTTATAAAAGAAGAGTGTATAAGTGCTTCAGATTTCATAGTGAGCCCATGGTTATCATGCTAGAGCATGGTAGCAAGCAAGCAGGCATGCAAGTAGGAGTCAGAGAGAGAAAGGTAAAAAGAACTAGCTGTGAATGACAGGGCTTTTGAAACCTCATAGTCTGCCCCTACGAACATCCCTCCTCCAACAGGCCACACCTTCTAATCCTCAAACAGGTTCACCAAATGGGAAACAAAATTTTAAGTATATATGGTGACCATTTTCATTCAAATCCCAACAATTATCATGCATGCACTGTTTGCTGGCTTAAAACATTTTCTCTTGAAATAAAACATTTCTCTTTTTAAAGGTTCCAAATCCTTTGTTTTATGTTGAATTATTCACTTTAAACTCTTGAGACCTGAAGGGTCTCAACGGGAGTTCACACAGCCTATTATTTCTTCCAGGATATTTTTCTCTAAGAATGTCCTTTCCTTCTCTTGCACATTGGTGCCCTACCCCGCTGGATACCTTGTTCAACTCTCATCCCAAGATTTACTTTCTATATTACTTCTCTGGTTATAAATGCTGCCAGCTGGAAATTGTGGCTTTACCACTCTCTGTACTTGAATCCATGACGAAGCATCTTTCTAAGGGTAGAAGAGGATATGTTGTATAATGAGGGGTAATTCCAATAAGAGGAAAGTGCAGTAAAAAGTTAGCTTTTCTTGGGTCAAAATTGTCTAGTTTGTCATCATATGTTTGACAGATAATTTGCATATCTAAATACTTCTTTAAAGAAGAAAATTTCCTTCTGATCTACTGATGTGGTACTTTACATATTCTAGAACCTGCGTTTTCTTAAAAACAAATCTTCCTTTATTCTTCTCTTTTTTAGGCACCTGACCTTTCTCAAAAACTTTTATGATCTTGCTTTTGTCTTTATGTTCTAAACTTACAGAGCGGTTTCTTGTATATTCTTCCCCCTGTCTCTCTACATCTTTCCATTTATTATTTGCAAGAGTTTAATAGTGGAATAAGTATCTGAACTAGTTCTTAAAACATTATGTTTCATTTTCTTATTGATTCTTCCTGTATAGTGACTCTCTTTGCTCTTTTTGAAACATGAATAATTCTAAGCATATCAAGCAACTGATTTCTTAACACTGCTGGTGAACTGTAAGACAGCAAAACCATTTAGAGGACTTTTTAGGTTTTTGTGTTTGGTCCAGTTTTGTTTATTCATTTTGTTTTGTTTTCTATTTGAGAAAAAATTTCACAAAGCCCAGGCTTATCTTAAATTTACTATGTAGGCAAAGATGGCCTTAAATGCCTGATCCTTCTGCTCCTAAGTGCTGAGATTGTGTCACCATGTCTGGCTTTGCTTTGTTTTATTTGGAATAATTTTGCTTTATTTTGAGATAAGGGCCTTATGTAGCCCAGGTTGACATCCAATCCATTCTGAAGCTGAAGGTATCCTCGAACTCCTCATTTTCTTGCTTCTGCCTCCCAACTAGCACATGCTACCATATTCAGGTTCTTTGTCTATTATTGAGAAAATTAAGTAAGTGAAGTCACTCTGAATCTGTGAAGTAAGGAAAGATTATTGCTCATAAATTCAGTAAAAACACTAGCAAAATGGTCAAAGATTAAGAATTTTAGAACTGGTATGTTAGTAACGGGAAGGAACTAAAAGAAGAAAACTGACTACATGTTGCCAATAAGAAAACATTTTAGAATGGTTTTGTTGTCCTATTCTATGGCTCCAAAGTAGCCCTGAGGGGACTGGAGGCTTAACTGAGTAGTAGAGTACACATGTAGCATATATAAGTCTGGGTTCAAGCCCTAGCATTAAGAAGAAAACAGAGTAAGAGTAAGTTTGAAAATTGTAGCCTCATAGCCTTAAGAGGTATACAAAGAAGAAGCCAACCAATTACTAGGAGATTCTAAGAATACAGGTATTTCCCCTCCCCAGAGCTCCATCATAGAAATTTGCCATGGTTTAACCTGTTAGGCAACCCTAGAAAAAATTTCATCTGCATGGCTTGTTTTCATGTTACCTAACTCATGGGTCTTTCCATATGTGATCTTATCTTCTCAGCCTTGTCATGACAAGAACCATTCATCCCTTGATGTTGCTGATTTCCAAGGTGGATGAACCAACTTGGGTAGACAAAAAGATAATTAAAACTCTTAAGGTATAAGAATTAAGTACACGTTAGTACCTTTAGAAGTACTGATACCTTCGCAGACATCTAGAAGACCAGATGCATTTAAGGGTTATGTATCTAAGAAGAAAGGCCTCAATATCTCACCTTTAGTTGACTATGGACTTTGTGCCAGGCAGAAGTGAAAACCAAAGTAGAATTATAAAGTCGAGGATATTGGACATGTGACCCCAACACACAGATTCATGTAAAATCTGAGAGTCTTGTTAAGGAAATACTCTGCTCCAGGCATGAAGCAACCAGAAATTGGAAACAACCTATATGTCTCTCAACATAACAATGAATGAAGAAAATGAGGTAACTTTATACAATGGAGTATTTCTCAGCCATTAAAAAAATGAAATAAAATAATGAATTTCACAGGTAAATGGATGGAACTGGAAAAACATCATCCAAGTGAGGTAATCAAGATCCAAAATGACAAATATAATCAGTGTCTTGTTCAGCCACCATCAGAGAAGCTTCCTACTGCAGCAGATGGGAACAAATACAAAGACCTATAGCCAGCCATTATGCAGAGAGTAAGAGAACCTGGAACAATCAGCATTAAATGGAATGTTTCCATCAAATCCCTTCCCTTTGGGCTCAAGGAACCCTGACAAAGCAAATACAGAATGCATCTTGGGAGCTTCCTTGTCTCCCAGTGTTGTTTCAAAGCTTTTCCTTTTTTATTTGTTATTTTATTTTGCTTTATCTTATTTTATTCATGTTTCTTATTTCTTTTTACCCTATGAGTATGTTGTGTAATTAATTACAGCTTGCAGTTTAATATTTTTATGGGATTTGTGGGTATGTGATTGAATTAATCTCTGCTTCATGTGCATTCTCTTGGGCTCTTTTTCTTCTCTTCATTTATCTTATCCAAATCCTATGTGTTAATTTTTGTTTTACCTTCCTATATCTCATTTTACCATATTTTATTATTATCCCTTGGAGCCCTGTTTGTTTATTTGTTTGTTTCATAATGGGAGGCAGAAAGGGGGAGGATCCACATGGGAGGGGAGATGGAGAGGAACTCAGAGAAGTAGAAGGAAGGGAGTCCACTAGGATATATATGTCATGAAAAAATATGTTTTCACTAAAAGGAAAAAAGAAAGAAAGAAAGAATCTGCCCATGATACATCAGAAATCTTGAAAATGATTTTCCATTTTGCCACATGTTATTGAAAGTGATCAGTTTTCAAGAAGGAATTATGGAGCACATAAAGAAGTAGATTATTGTGACTCTTGCATGAGAATAAAAGCAATCAATAGAAACTGACTTCAAAAAAAAAGGAACAGAAATAAGAATTAGTAGACAAAGACTTTAAATTGGCTATTATAAATATACCCAAATGAACTATGGAAATCCCATCTAAAAATAAAAATATGAGAATGATGTTTCAATGAATAGATTATGTTAATTAAGAGATGGAAACTATAATAGCATCCAAAATAGATATTGGACTCAAAAAAGACAGTAAATTCACAATGAGCTCAAAATTGGATTTGAGTGACCAGAATAAAGAATTAATGTACACGAAGACAGGTGGAGTGAATGTATCTAGTCTAAGAAATGGAAATAAAGAATTTATAAGAATAAACCTGAAAAATCAGAAATTAGGGGTTCAATTGTAGTATGGGAGATTTTAGAGAAATGAAGATACTCTGTGATATTATAGCAATGGAATATTTTAATAAACATTAGTCCAGACTGTTTTGATGGTTAGATTTAATTGTCACCTTGACACAGAATCAGCTGGAAGAAGAACCTCTGAGATACCTGTGAGAGATTACCTTGCTGGCCTTAGTTGATGTGGGTAGAACTGCCCACTGTGGGCGGCATCATTCTTTGAGTATGGCATCCTGATCTATAAATGTAAAGTGGGCTTAGCACACTCATCCATGCCTTAATTCATTCCTCTCCCTTCTTGACTGTGGATATAATGTGTCTAACTGCTTCAGTGACCTTACACCTTGACTTCCCCACAATAACTGGGAACATTCTCTCCCTTATTTTGTCAAAGTATTTTATCCTAGCAATAAGAAATGAAACTATGGCAGAAAAGGACCATTGCTGTGATAAATTTGACCAGGTGGCCTTTAGGTCTTTGGAATTGTATTGTTGGAGGAGGGCAAAAGAATTTGGAACTTTGAGCTAGAAAAACCAGTGAATGAAGTAGAGCATAAGGGTTCATTCTGATGAGAACTTTGGAGACACTAATGCTGAGAGAAATGCATAGTGGAGACCCAGTTCAAGAAATTATGGAAGGAAGCAAGGATTCTATCAGTAATGAAGCCAGGGTCTGCTTGTGTCATATTTTTTGTCAAGAATCTGGAACTTTCTGCCAATGTCCTGAGAATTTGAATGACACTGAATTTAAAGATAAGGGAGGATTTTTTTTTTTTTGATGAACAAAAGGTGCATGGACAAGCTTAATGTTTCAGACTAGGAACACGCAGACAGAAAAGTAGTTGTTATTGTTAAAAAGGATTACTTCTCTAAAAGAAAAACCTTGTGTTCTGTCCTGGAACCAAATTATCCCCTCAGTGTCAGGAAACAGAAGCTAATACCACTGTGGTCCAAGGGAGGCTCACTAAATCTTCATCTGATACAGGCATTGAGTGGTACAAGGCTAAGCTTAAAAGACAAAGTGTGTATGATTCAAGTGGCAGGGCTGGATAATTGGGGCTGCTCAAGCTTTTTGGAACACAGTTGATTATATTACAAGTCCCAGATGCCAGACATGATGCTGAAGGATTTGATATTTGGGCTGCTGGATTTTGCCTTTGGGTTGGATTACTTTTTGCTGTGTCCCAATTCTTCATTTTGAGAATGTTTATTCTGTGTCATTATGTGTTACAAATGTATAACTTATTTTGATTTCATAGGGCCTTACAGTTAAGAGACATTAGACTTTGAAATGTTGGAGTTGTTAAAGACTAGGGACTTATTTTTCAAGATTTATTTTACTTTATATTTATATCTAAGTGTATGTGTATGCATGCTTACATGTGTGATACACATGAGTGTCCATTGAGGCCAAAAACAGAGAATTTAATCTCATGGAACTGATATTACATGCAATTGTAAGTCATTATATATGTGTTGGAATATAACTCTATCCCTCCAGAAGAGTGCCAAGCATTCCTCCATCTCAACAATGGAGACTTTTAAAACTGTGCTACATTTTACAATATGAGATAAATATAACATTTTGGAAGAAGTGAGTGAAGATTATGGCTTAAAATGATGTATTTTTATGTCAAGATATCAAGGGATGGTATTGGGATCATTTTAATTGACAACTTTTTACAGTACAGAATGACTTGAGAGAAAAATCATTAAGAATGTTTCTGAGAAATTGGCTTAATTTTTTTTAATTTATGAGGGAAGATCCACTCACTGTGGGCAGCACATTCTCTGCATATGGGCTCCTGGACTGTATAAGACTAGTGGAAGTGAGCTGAGCACAGGCATGCATGCGTTATTAGTTCACGCTCTCTGCTCTTAACTGTGGATGTAATGTGTTCAAGTGCTTTGACTCCTCCGCAGTAATGGACTGTAACCCTGAATTGTGAGTCAAATAAACTCTTGCTCCTTTCAGTTACTTTTGTCTTGACATTTAATGATAATGACAGAAAATGGAGCTGAGACACATATAAAACACCAAGAGAAGTCCTATATAAACCATCAAGTTTGGGAAGTAGTAATTTGTTCAGAATGCATGCATACCAGTTGTAAAAATATAACTGTCTGATTGAAAATATTGATTATAAGGGGAGGTCATGCATATTTGAGGAACAGCATAAGAAATCTCTATTTTTCCTCAGTTTTACTATGAGTCTAAAGCCTTCCTACAAAATAAATTCTACTTTTTAAAAAAGTCACAGCACACCACGACACAAAATTATTAGTGATGATAAAAGGAACAGAAAAGAGTATTTCTGGTAGCAAATGGCTCTTTAAATACTTAAATCCTAGCTTATCAGTTATTACATTAAATGTTAATATGATAAGTTCCCCAACCAGAAGCCAGTGTTGGGGGGGAATAGATTAAAAATTATATCCAATTGTATGTTGTCCATAAGACACACCTTTAATCTAGACACAAATTGAAAGTAATTGGCACAGAGATAGCTACAATGGCTCTACTCATGTAAGATAAAGTAGACCTTACGAGAAAATACTACTTGAAACAAACAAGGAGATTTCAATCACATTTCAAAACCATTACTGTGGAGTAGTATTTACTATCTCCAAGAATGGTGAGCAACCCCTTCCAGATTAACATTCAAGCCATTACACATACTACCGGAATCAGGGAATGAAAGAAATACTCCATAACTTATGGATGATGGTCTAGTGTGTATAGCATGCACACAACCCAAAATGTATGAAAGTATGTGCTTTAATATTGTTTAACTCCATAAAACCGATTTTAAGAGGTTGTGCTTTGATAAAAATAGATTATTAAAGAAAACTCAAAGTTATTTTCAACACATTTTTAATTTATTTTTATTTATTATTTTAAATTTTTGAATATTTTTTCTTTATACATATGTAGTTATGGCCACTAGTTATACATAGTTAATGTGTCTTTGATTTGTTCAACTAAAGGAAACACAGTGTAATTATAAAACACATTAGGTTAATTCAATATTTGAAGTCCTTGTGCATCTCTTCTAATTAAGATCTATTGAATTCCAATCATTGCACTTAGTTTCATATTGCATTTAGATATTTTTTCATTGTGTAGTGATCACTGTCTTTATTTCTTTTCTGGGGCCTGGATTATCTATGCAGTAGGAAGGAATAAACGTGATCTAGCCAATTCTAGTCATCTGCAGGAACCCCAAGTCAAAGTTAGTTTACCTGGAATCTTTGCATTATGTGAATCAGGTCTACAAACCCGAGCAATTGAAATGCTTGGACCACAGTTCCACAGGAAAAGAGTTGATGTTATATTTTTTTTGATTCTCTTCTCTTCCACTTATCACTTCAGCACCAAGACAATTTACTTCAGATTCCCAAGGGCGCAGTACCACTGAATTCACTGTGTGTCTTCCCTCGGCAATGTAGAAATGTCTCCTGCCCCATTTGAGATGGAATCTCCTTCCTAAAACTCAAGCTTCTGGATTGAACACAGAAGCAAATTTCTGTCACCATTCCAGGGTGCCACTTAGCTCTGTTCTCTTATATTCCCTCGCATTCTTCATGTCATCTCTCCTCAGTATCTTTCCACATATTCAATACAAGAAGTTAAGTGTTTAATATGATTCCCAGAAATTTTTTGTTAACTTTTGAAAAACATTATTGCAGACAATCTGTATCTCTCAAAATGGCAATAGGGTCCATGATTTTGTTTATGTTAGTGGTGTTTTTCTTACCCTCAAAAATCAGCTACTTTACCAGCACTATTTGATGAGAATTAGGGATAGGAGTTTTATAATTTTTATCTTATTTCATTTGCAAATGAAGCTTTTCTCTAAATTTCAAAATAGTTTCTGTATTGTCTATTTTAATTTTTAAAAATATCCCCCATATGTTGTATTCTCATCTGCAGAATAGGAAACTGCGTTTTTATTACTGCGTGTGTCCCATTTCTTTTTTCTGTCTTCCACACTGGGAAGATATTCTATAATCAGTTTTAAATGGTATGTTGTTCCGTTCTGTTCTGTGCAGTTTGCTCAAACCCACTTGTCATGTTCCTGACAGAATTTGGGTTTAAGTTGTATATTACTAGTGTTTCTTAACTGAGTTTTCTTCTTATTGCTTCCATTGTTCTCATCCATATCCTTCTTGAATTTGTCCTGTTTTGTTTTCACTGTGATAATTATTTTATCATTTCTTCTTTAAGGTAAATGTCTTGCGTTTGGTACCCTGGACGTTTCTTTCTTTGGCTCAATACATAACTCCTCCTGCCATTTGAATCCACAGCTCATTAATTCTCTGAACTCATCTAGTATTTTCTTAGTTCTTTTAGTGCATGAAAATAATTTCTTATTAAATTATGCTTTAAAGAAAATTAATACAGGTTACAGACACCAGGATATAGGATGGAAATATTTCTGAAGAGATTTGTGACTTCCTGTAAATTTATTCTTCCCATGTAAAGTACTGAGGGTATTATGAGACCAGCATTTGGTACTCTGAGCTAATATGTTTAAGTTGAAGAACAAAGTAAAGAGTTTTTCTTTTCTCCATGAAATTACACAGTGTACACTCCCATGTAGTATCTCAAAGGTTATCTTTTCAGTATTCTGATGTTTACCAGATTCACTAATGGGTCATAGAATACAACATCACACAAAAAAACATTTTATCAAAATATTTCATACATGCATGAAGGTATTTTGCAAATATAATGCTGTTATTATGCTTGTTAGGATATACAAATGATACAAATGAGGTATTTCTTTAAATGAATCAATTTAAACAGGCTTTTGTTCCACTTATCCTTGGTGGCTAAATCAGTCTAGGTACGTTAATGATTTCAAAACAATTTTTGAGAGGAGGAAGTAGCCACATATGAACCCTAATTTAGGAACAAAAATTGAAAATTGGTGTGTGCATGTGTGTATGTGTATGTTTGTCGAGTAGATGGGGAGAGGTCCCCTCAGGAGCCTCTAAGAGTTTTACATTTTACTCCTACTGATATGGGGAAAGGCCTGAGAGACTTCAGAAGTGGAGAGATATAATCTGACCTTGATTCAAAGGGAACTCACTAACTGGTGTTTAAAATAAAACTGGAGAAGGGTAGACATGGGATAGGCAGTTGAAATGCTGACCATAAATGGTTTATGGGAAATGGCATTTCCTCATACATGAGCATTGAGAAGGACTATGGAAAATAGCCATATAGGAAGTAGCCATTTCAGCTACTTTTTAAAATATAATCAAGACACATTTTTGATATGTTGAATATGAGCAATGGATGAAAATCACAGAAAGGAACAATTTTAACTTTCTAGATTTGAACAACAGAAGGATTTTGTTGTTATTCAAGTAAAATGGCAAAGATAGTGGTAGTATATCTGTTTGGGGACATGGGATCTGGTATTTAGATTTATACATCTTGATTTGAGTTGACTCAGATACATGCCACCCAAAACAGAACCTGGACTCATACAGTGCTTGGTGCAATACCATGCTTCTAAATGCACACTACTTGAGACCTATAAATGTGACCTTCTTTGAAATGACAACATTTGAACAACTAATCATTTAAGATGAAATCATATTGAATTAAGATTGTGATATATATATATATATATATATTGTTTTATACATATATATATCACTAGTACACAAATGTAATCCCACTAGATAATGAAATGATACAATTTTATAACATATAGAACTGACTGACTTACCAGCTTTCCTCATGATATAAAAAGATTCCATAAAGTTTTCATAGAGACTAAGAAGAGGTTGTCAAAACTGGTCAGCTAATTAAAATAAAATCAAGCTAATATTGCCTCTTGTTCATGAACTATAAGTCATGGCAATTTGAACATTCAATTTACAAAACAATCCATTAAAGCTCCTTGGAAAATGACAACAGCCTTATTCATCTCCCGTGGTTGCAAGAAAGTCTAAGTTCTTACACTTTGTTGTCTTACTAATGACAATGTCTTATTCAAGAGACCTTTAGTACCTCTTGTTTTGAAATTCTGTTATCTGAATTTGCTTATGTCTGGTAAAAAAAAAAATAATGTCCATTTATCTTTTATAGTACATCCTTGTCATTTTATTCTTTGTCATTTATCCTCATCATTTTGAGTTATCAGCAGCTGTGGACAGAATGAAACTGGGATAGTACCCCAGAAATTGCAAAATCTCTCCAAGGGTCAGAACAACAATAGGCTTTTTGGGATAGTAATGGGGGAGTCTCACGTGGCAAAGATACGATGATAGGCTGTGCTGAAAGCTAGCATCTGGCTTATGAAAATTTTTGCTGTCGCTGCTGGAGCCAGTCAGCATTATATAGTCTCTTGATCACTAGGGACTTTACGATCTGTCTTAAGCTATTTGCACACTAAAAATAACTCTCAGTCTTTCTTCCATGATTTCTATTATTTGTTGGGGGGAAGCATGTAAATGATGCCTAAAAAATATGAACACAAAGAGATGTTAAAGTAAGGAGCTTGTAGGTTAAAACAGCAAACAAACAAAACAGAAAAGAAACACAATGCCATGCAAGAGATCAAGTGGCTTTGATGTGAGAAGGAGAAAAATAGTTAACACAAAACTGAACTGAAAGATGACAATATAAGTAAATTTCTCATTCAGGATCCATTTGGAGGCTGTGTTTCTTGGCAGAGTTACTGCTTACTATTTTCATGTTTGAGTTCCCTGTCTGCTTTTTGTCAGTCTATTGAAAGCTTGTTAAAATCTCATTTGCTTTTCCTGTTCTTTTGTTATTGTTGTTATCAGGGTTGCTTCTGCCTTAAATTTAGTATTAAATCATAGACAAGCAAAGTGAAGGGAGAAAAAGGAAATAAAAATGTATTGTTACTTCAGTATCTAGGATTGTAGATATTATAAACACTGACCAGCTTAGGTTTTATTCAGATTAGATAAGATAAAATTGAGAAGTAAAAAGGAATTTCTCCCTTCCATACTAACTTGCAACACCGATGTAAAGGAAGCATTTCCTAGAAAGATCTGATAGAGTTTGGAAGGGAGACTGATATAGAAAAGAAGAAACCTGTCCATCTGTGGTGATACCAAAAATCAAAACAAAACAAAATACCCAGAGCTTCCACCCTTATCTCCTTATAACGCAAACTATTTCATATATGTTTCAGTACATACACAATGTTTTCTTTCGTTGAAGAACACTTGGTGCTTAGAAAACGTCTAATTAAAAGATGCTGAAGGCAAGCAATCATTTCCATAAATAAACTGGCGGTACCCGTATATCAACCAACCCAGTAAAAAGTTATACTAGATTACGGAGGTTCTTACAGTACAGAGTGAAAGACAAACTCGGCTCTTAGCCATTGCCCACCCGTCAGAAAGCGTTAGTTGTGTTGTCAGTTAAACAACATATCCTTTCTGAGCTCCCCTTGCTCTACCAAATACAATACAATCTGAAGATGCAGGTTTGGGGGGAAAAAAGTGAGTAATACTATGCATTTCTGATTGTAATAGAGTCGTGCAACTCAGGCTTAGTAGCAGATCACACACACGATTGACTTCACTGACAATAATGGTGCTCAGTCCAAAGGCAGTTACTGTATTCATTTTATTTTCCTTTTTGATTTTCCACTTCTTCCCCAGAACTTTCTTGATTCTCTCATTCTCCTGAGAATTTCAAAAATTATCTTCATTCTTAACTGCCTTTCATTATGTGAGTCCATCATTGAAGACCTTGATTTACTTTGTAAGTATCTCTTTTGATTTCAACCCCAGTGAACTCCATATTGCACTGGGTCCTTAAGGGAACTTCAGTGAAGCCTTCCTGTCCATTTTAATCACACATGTGGAATCCTATTAGAATACCAATGCCTAGCATGTGCTATACCTGTGCTCAGTATGTATTGTGAATCCTGTTTTTACTTTCTTTACTTTTGGCTACCTTCCAGCAAGTAAAGACAGGGTCATGAGTCTACTAGATTTTCTATTTAGATTTTGTTGTTGTTTTCTTGCCCAGTTCTCTTCCAACTCTTCTGCAGACCAAAGGAGAGATCCACTGATGTCTGAGGCTGAGGTCTAAAACTCAGGAACCTCAATTCATTTCAAAAGAATTTCTAGGCAATATCTCACAGTGAAACATTTGCCAACAAACTTAACTATTTATTTTGCTAGGAATATGATGTGATGACTTTCTAGAAAATGAACAGTGAATCCTTTTCTTTACCAAATCTCAATGAAGTTAGGGCCAGTCTATCCAAAGTAATGGGAGGAAATGAATCTAAAGTTTAAGGTTCCTTGTGCCTCAGCTTCTCCTGGCACCATCAGCACTCCCTGCAGCTTGATGCACTGGTTGCTGAATATAATCCCTTTTGAGGATGTGTGCTGAACATCTGAAAGTCATGCAGTGGTGATCCTTCAGCGTATCGTCCTTTCTTTCTTTATTAATGAAAAGGTTTTGATTTTGCCCTCGGTTATTCCCAGAAGTACAACACAAAACAAAATGGGAAACCATGATTTATCTTCTATTTGATAAAAACATCTGCAGAATAAAATGAGCCTCTTGATGCCGGAATTGTCATCAATGATGACTTTGACAAAATGAGCAATACATAATTTGCTAGCTCCCTTGTGAAGCTGAAACAGATTGTCAAATAAAACACTAGAGGAGATGCATATGGGCTGAGTAGAGCAGCTTTGAATAGGAACACATGCAGGTGGTAGTTTAGTAGTGGCTCAAAGAAGGAGGACTGCCCTAATTTGGAGGGTCATTTGCATTTGAAAATGCTCATTGCTAAATAGTGAGTATTCCCTATAGCAAAAAAGAATAGATCCTGCCAAGACCGCAGCTATTTTTGTTCCTGGGTAACTTGAATAAACCAGAAAGCCGAAGGCAAAAGAGAGAGTGCGTAACACTCACACCACCCTTTAATGGTGCTCTGATAGAATGCAGATCAGTAAAATATGAAAGAGACACTTCTGAAATCAATTGCTTTATGACTAAAGATTGATTTTTCTGTTGATACAAAGCATGAGAATTGTACTAATGGGTATGCTCCATATACATCTTAGGAATTAGTAATCGAGTGTTTTTTAGCAGTCCTTATTTCTGAAAAGTTGGCCATGATTTGTATAAAACAATTCCATTGTTTTCAAATGGAATTTTATGCTCCATATTTATTGTTCAGATAGGCCAAAGTTTTTATATATCTTAAAATTCTGGGTCCTCTGTTTGAAAGATCCTTCTTCTGAGGGGACCTAGTTAAATATTAGACAGAGATCCTTCAATTGGTGTTTGAAGTGCTTTCAACTGGACTGGTGCTATGGGGAATTAGGAGAAGTGCCATGGAATAGAAGAGTAATCTTCATCAAACACATTGGCAGTACATGCTACCAACAGACATGGATTATGCTGAATTTTATTTAGGTTCCAGATGTTAGGTAATATTCATCAGGGCTCTTCACTGGACAATTACTATCATTTCTCTCTTCATTCACTGCTATGTAGAAACAAGTCACTAATACTTTCTAAGTAAAGAGTGGAGGGCTAAACCTGACCTACCCAAAAGAGAAGTATTTGCATCAATTACGTGAAGTTCTCTACTATGAGCGCTTTACAACTTCCATCCCATTTATTTGATTGTTAAATTATTCTACTTATTTAAGTAATCAGGATAAAATAAGTATGCATACTAGTTTTTATTTTGATACCTTCATATACGCACACGACATACTTTGAACATATTCACCCGTGTTACCATCTCTTGTCTTTCTCCTACTTCCACTCACACAGATCTTTCTTTTGCCAAGTTGCCAGCCCCCCTGCTACTTTTATGTCATCTTTTGTAAATTGTGTGTGACCCAGTGAGTTTCATTAGGCTTGTTTACAGAAGCGTGGTTACTTTAATAGTGGAAACACCATTGGAAAAAATGTCTTTCTCACCTCTATCAATCATTAACTCTCTATAAATCCTCAGGAAGGGGTCCATCAGCCCCTCTGCCATCAATCTTGTACGGGCATTCACAGCTACTCTGAGATCAAGCGTACAACAGCATGTAATGGCCCCAAATGGGTGTTCAACACAGCTCTCCTGCCCCTTACTCTAGCTCTTACATTCTTTCTATCACTTCTTTTGTTTTTTGAGACTGTGAGGGTGATATAGATGTTCCATTTATGGGTGAACATTTATTATCAGTTCTTTGCCCAGTTATGAAGTCATCGCTGACCACTGCAAAAATTAAGCTGATCAAACTTGAAACCATCACTAATGTATGAGCAAAAAGATAATTGTTTAGAAAACAATTTGGCAGGCACAGCATGTCCACTTAGCAAAGGAAAAGTAGTAACTTTCTCCACCAAGCTCATGACCTCAGCAGCACTAGGTATGAATTTCTTCCTGTAGAGTAGACATGAAATCCCATGAGAAATCAGTTGGTTTCCCCATAACAGATATACCTCTATTGTACCAGTTGGTTCGTTTTGCTTGGCCGTGGGGGTGGGGGGGTCTCTTCAAATACCTTGGCCAGCAAAGGTCCACCTATGTGAGGCAAGAAAGAAGATCAATTCAACATGATTCAGTAGCCAGTGTTGGTTCAAATTTCAGGAGTCTGACCCCATGCAGTTTATTTTAGGCACAATTTTGGAAAAAAGTTTTTTGTGGTAATTAATTCAATTCCATCTGTACAACAAAACTTAAGATATGATTAAATTGAAACTCTTTTCAAAGTACATGTAAACTTTTCCATAAACATGAGTACTATTGAGTGAGAAACAATGTATAGAATAAGTGTCTAGGAAGGATGGAAAAAATAAATATAAAAATCTGGGGGATCCAGGTGCGACCTAGTCATACAGATAGAGCAGAGATCACCAGGCTTTTAACCATCTCTGCTCCATTGTAAAGTACATGTGACATTCCCATAAAGATGCGTTCTATTGACTGAGGCAATGCTGAAGATAAGGTTCTAGGGAGGATAACTGAGATAAATACAAGAAGAGTCTGGGGAAGCTAGGTATGGTTTGGTCCTACAGATAGCCCAGACATCACCAGGCTATTAACCACAGCCATCCCTAGCCTCTGGGCAGAAAACAGGTTTTGCGTCTTTTCCTTTGAAGAGACAACCCTGTGTGTAACATTCCTGGTTTCCCGGGTGCTTATCTCTGAGCACAACAGACTCTCTGTGTGTCCCCAACACTTCACTAATCAGTATTGTATATGGAGTTCACAGATGAGTAAAACTGTTGATGACAATTCTATACAGGAACTGCTAATACTGTAAGGGTTAGCCAGCAAGGAGACAGCTTCCAACTCACTTCTAGCTTGATTTCTCAGTGTCCTGTAGCTAAGGCATGTTGTATCCTCAGAAGTAGACTCTTACCACCAGGATCTAGTGGGGAACCTGCAAGAGGTTACGATTGTCTGTCTACATTATTTTGGGACCTCAGAGGCCTTCTTGGCTAATGACTCATAGGGAGGTAGCCCATCCCTGGCACTGATGTTTTCATTTAATAACCTGTGGCTTTGGGGAGTATCAAGAGACACAGGGTGCCTTCACTCAAAAGTAGTTAAAAACATGTTTGTTAGTGTTTTGTTTTATTTTATTATTTATTTTATTTTCAAATATTATTTATTTTATTATCTCCTATTAGTATGATATTTGCAGGTGGATTTTTCTTTGTTGTGAGTTTGATGATTGACCCTCCTCTATAGTTCCTCTTCTTCCCCATTTTTTCTGCCCCACACCAAACCTTATAACCCTGAGTATCCTGCTGTCCACTCTTGCATCATATGTATTCTATTACTCTTCCCACCTCCTCAGAGCCTTAAATAATCAGTTTTTCCCTTCTCTCGGCCTTTATCTGGAGCGCTGTAACACTCACTAACACAAATTTGCATATATAAAAGAAGTTAGGATCTGCATATGAGAGAGAACATACAATATTTGTCTTTCTGTTCCTGAGTTACCTCATGGAATACAGTATTTTACCATTCCTCCTAATCTTCTGAATATCTCATAATTTCTTTTTTGTTCATGGCTGAATGAAATCTCATTGCGTATCTACACCATAATTTCATACTCCTACCATAGATAGAGCAGAGATGAATGTGAATGCGCAGGATATAAAGATCTTTGGGTATATACACCCAGTATATAGTACGGTTATATGGAAGTTCTAGTTTTTGCTTTTTAGGAAGCTTATACACGGCTTTCCATAGCAGTTGCACCAGTTTACATTCCCACCCAGTGAGTCACTGTCTGCTTCTCTCTACATCCTCAGCAGTTGTCATTTGTTTTCTTAATGAGAATCATTCTAATGGGTGATAGAAAAATCTCAAGGTAGTTTAATTTCAATTTTCCTGATGGCTAAGGGTATTGGAATGCCTTTCAAAATTTGTGTTAAATATCTGGGTTAATAGTAACCCCAAAATTATTGGAAAGTGGGCTTTTAGAAGATAACTGGTTCATAAAAATTTTACCTCTTGCATTGAAGAGTATACTTGCTCCAGCTACTACATATAGACACCTTAAGAATGTACCATGTATAAGCAAAAGAGTTGGCCCTTGCCAGAAATCTGCTTATGCCTTGATCTTGGAATTGCTAACTTTCAATTCTATAGCTAATAAGTTACTTTTGTTTATAAACACCCAGTTGATAGTGTTTTATCATAAGCAGGCTGAATGGATGGACAAACCGCACATGTTCTAGTCTATTTGGTTCTCTAGGGCATCTGCTCCAAGATAACAGGTTGGGCCAGTGTCTTTGCAGATTCATCTTTCCTCTGAAAAGTACAGAGTTGACTGTTGCCCTGCAAACTCAGTTAAAGCTTGAGTTTTGCCTGAATGCCTCTTGTAAGGATTGTGAACAACAACATTCAATTATTTCATATATCAGAGCTGAAGTTGGCAATCTGTGTTCTCAAGACTGTATCTAAACTTTACTGATCTTTTGTGTAACTCACACTGCTCCTTCAACCTTGAATTTTTGAATGGCCATGTCATCCAAATTGCCTTTTACCTTTCTCTTCAGACTCTTTCTGAGAGTGGTTATCTAGAGGTATTTTATCTCTGACACTCTATCTTAAGGGACTTTGGTTAATTTCTTTCATTCACTTCATCTACTACATGAGTCATACCACGTATCCACTGACAACCAAGGTTTAAAGAGATTGATTCTGGGTGAGAGTTGAGATATAGCTCAGTAGGAAAAATGTTTGATACAAAAACTTAAGGACACAAATTTGATTCTCCAGAAGTCATGTCAAAATAGCTTTATGCTTCCACATGTACTTGTAACTTCTACATTGGAGAAGGGAGAAGAGGAAGATCACTTGAACTTGGTGTTCAGCCAGGCTAGCCTGCTTGGTAATTTCAGGCCAGTGGGAGACCCAGTCTTAAAAAATGAGTGGTGGGTGATATCTAAAGAATGACTCCAAAGTTTAACCCCAGCCTCTAGGCACATTCATGCAAAACACTAAGGCATACATTAAAAGATGGCAATTCTGGCTTTCTTATAACATCAACTACTAAAAAGCAAACCAGAGTAACTAATGACTAAAACTACTCCAGGTATTATCACCATGAAGACACACTGCTTATAATAAGCTCATTGTAATGACAAGCTGTGTATTCGTCCTGGCTGTTTCTTCTTTCTCTTCTCTTCCTCCTCCTCCTTCTCCTCCTCCTTCTTTCTCTTCTTCTTCTTCACTACTTTCGACTGTTCTGTTGTCAGATTTGATGTCACATTGCTTTGTTTATTTTGTCAGTGAGATTGTATGGATTTGGTAATTGAAAACTTAGAGTCCAGGCTAATGGATGTGTCAAAACACAGGACAAAGTGCAACCTGGTGTTTCCCAACAATAAAATGTTTCATCCTCATTCCTTGGAGACATCAGAAAACTCCAGTAAATGAGGAAACAATGAAATGTAACCCTGGAGTCCAACTCCTTACGAACACTGTGTACTGTATGGCACACAAGGGCTCCTTTAAAAGCAGACATCGGTTCAGTAAGATTACCCTTTGACAAATGATTGTTTTACTGTATGGAATCCTCCCTACAAAACTTTTACAACTATTACACAAAAGGGTAATAAAATGAGACGCACCTTCTCCCTCTCTATTTACGCGGCTTTCTCAACTTTGTAAGCAAATATAATGTTTATCTGAGAGGAAAGCAATAATTCCTGAGGAGCCCTCTGTGCTGGGGATGAACTGAGCACAGAGACAAGCTAAGGAGCAGTCACCGACTTGAAGCTGGAGGTTCACTGTATTTTAAGTGTCTGTCACACTTACCCAACCCATAATCTACCAGTCTATAGTCAAACATCCAGAGAGTGACCTTGTGGAAAGAATTATTACTCAAGCTCAGTAAGAAAATCTCTATTAAGAACAAGGGGAATTTCCATTTAATTATTGTTTGGCTGCACATCCCATTAGAAAAATTATTCAATACTGATGCAGAAATTTAGGAGCATCCCCCCTCTGCCTTTCTCACTCCCACACTCTGTGCCCAAAACAAAATTCTTCTTGAGATGATATCAGATGGAAACAACAATACACCCCATTAATTACTCTCTCTAAGGAAGAGGCATGTGACACGTCTTACAGAATCAGCTCAAAAGACAGAAAATCCAGAGCACTCATTATATATTTTCTCCTGACGCAGCACATTAAAATTTGAAGAAAGAAGACCATCTCATAAAGTCAGCAAAAAAGAAAACAAAACAAAGCTCTTATTTGCACACCTCTGGCCCTTGGAAAATTATGCATTATGCTACAAATATTGTTTTCCAAAGATCCCACGGTGTGGTGGAGGAAACTTGTAATCACCAAATGAAAAACAATCAAGTCTCTTGCTTCCTAATCCATATGAGTTTCCAGGGCCTTCTTGAACTTCTCTTTTCCTTGTACTTAAAGTACAACCTCACACCAATGGGTACAGGGGAAATGTTTATGAGGCCAAGATGGACCATTTTGTAGTGACGTAGAATCACTCCTCTGTCTTCACCATGAGACCAGCACGACCTACAGAGACTAGCAAAGCCTAGCCTATCTCAAGGTGCTGAGCATAGACAGGTGACCTCTGACATCCAAGCACATCTCATTTTAATTAACTTTCCTGCTCTCTCTTTAGGGCCCTCCTGCAGCAGTCTACAGTTGTATCAGCACAGTTGCAACTCCATTCGATGTGCCTTTAAGGTTGTTTCCATTACGTCAGTTAAGATGTGATGTTCTCAATACATTTATGCCTCTGTCATTGCATCCCAAGGCAACTGCAGACCAACCACCAAAACAACCTTAGAAGAAATTGTAAAAGTCTTTGAGGAAAAGTATCCATTGTGTTCTAGAACTCTCTATTCACACGTAAGTTATTAAAGTGACTGACTAAGTGCTGCAGTGCTCCTGGAAGCTTGTCTCATTTATGAAAACAGATAATGTTTGTTTGTATTAATTATGAAAGCATTTCAACTCACGCACAAAATACCGCATATAGAATGGCAAAGTTCAGGGAAAGTCACAGTCTCTTTACACTTTAAGTAAGCAGATATTTTTCCTCTCTAGTCATTTATACGGTTAGATATTCAGGATTATTAATTCAAATCAAGCGAACCTAGAAGAGAAATGCTCTTTACATTCTCCAAACTTCCTTCCAGGAAACAGCAATCAGAAGCCAAAGGAAACATGGTGCAGGCAAGTGGTGAAAAGAAGTAAGAAGTTTTCCTAAGGTGAACTGAATATGTGGCCTGGGATCATGTTCTTTCAAGATTTTTACTAATTCTCCTCTAGAGCCAAGCTTCTTAAACTACAGATTACTATCTTACCTAGGGCTGAGTAACTGAATATGACATTCACAAAATATTTGTCAACAGTAAATGACTTCTGAACTCATAATGACCAAAACTCAAGACTCAATTTGAAATCAAATAGACAATAAATCATGTGTTTCTGAAAGTGTTTGCATTGTGGCACTTCCCAGAAGCCTTGGTCCTGAACATACCACACATGCACTTGGCTACACACACGCCTAATACCAGACTCCCAAAACACATTGGCTCCCATCAGGGATGACTGTACATTAAGAACTACAGTGTCTTTGCATACACACAAAGGTTCTGCATAATTACAGAAAACAGAGTTCTGGTGTAATTACAGAAAGCAAAGATTTATAATCTTTCCCAAATATCAGTGCTCGGCATGCAAGATTTTAACTCCTGTATTTTTGGGGGGTTGTATTTTGTTAGAATGTTTGGTTTTAAAATTTTGTTTGAGTTACTGACTTGATTTTCATTCAAAATCATTAAATGAATTTTGGCTTAGGATTAGGGCAGAATTTCCAACAATTTCTGAAATGGCACTACATACACTTCTGCCTTTTTAAAATGTGTATTTATGTGAAGCTGTGTTTTCAGCACTGACAGCTATAAAATCAAAATATTAGTCAACTCTGAAAAACACTGAATATTCTCTATGTTCTGCAGTATCAAATATTCAGCCAACATTTAATTCTTTTTATAAAAACAAATCATTGTGTCCATCTCATTAGTATGCAAATTTGCTTCATATTTAATAAATGTGAGATTATATGTACAGCAAGGAATAAGAAATTGATTTGTGATTTAGTAAGAATAAATTATTTATTTGCATATCTAGTTTATCTATATACCCCAAACTGCATAGAAATTCCTCAGGCAAAAAGAAGTCATGAGTGAAAAACCTTCAAGAAGTTCTCTTTAGAGGACTCACAAAGTTCTGGGACCCTTACAAGGTGGTTAGCAACTTGGGGTTTGCGCCTAGATGGCAAAATGCTCAAAATATCTCCAAACTCGTTCATGTTCAGTGCTATCGAGGGAAGATTCATGATCAATCCCTTCATCAAGAATACTCACCTAGCCACTCAGCTCTGGGGACAGTGGGAGCAGACTGACTTTCGAGTCAGGGAGGAAAACTCATGTTACAATGCACTAAATCCATGCTATGATCTATGGAATAAATCTGTGTCCCTAAGCCTCACTTTAGCTATACAGCAACAGCAGATGACCACAACTTCTCCAGGTTGTTTATGGAATGTGCGATTTGTGTATAAACATAGTATAGTGTATGACATATAGTAGGTGTTCAGTAAAAGCAGTCATTATTCAACGGGTAAGTATTTTACATTTGTCTGTGCCAGATGCTATCCTCAGTTCCAGAGGTAAGAGCAAGTACTTTCTCAATGAGACCTTGCCTTCTGGAGGCAAAACCAGTTAAGAACTGAATTAGGAAACAAGTAAAGGAACAAATGAACAAAGGAAGGAAGAAAGGAAGGAAGGAAGGAAGGGATTGCAGATTGTAGAAAAGCCCATGAAGAAGTACAATAGGAAACAGCACATTGGCAAGGGAAAGAGATGATTTGCTTTTCCATTGACAAGTGGTAAGGACTAGGATTTAGGTAGTGACGTAACTCAAGCAGTAAAGAACACATAGGAAGGACTTTTACAAGAGTCCTGAGGCAGGGGAAGGCCTGGCTTCCAAAGAGCCCTGAGAAAACTAACGTGGCTCAAGTTTATTGAACAGACATATTTGGGGAATAAGATTAAAAATGAACAATAGGAACAAGAGAACAATAGGAAGACTCTGAATTTGATGCTAAGTACAATAGAGAAGTGAGTTTTGGAAGACGTAAACAAAACAATAATTTTTTTTCTTGGTAAGCTGGTGTGTGTTGAAAGAATACAACAGAGTGAACGCTGAAAAGTTATCAATGTATGCAATCAGAAAAGATGGCGTTTACATTAGAATGGAAGTCATGGAGTAAGAGTTTTGGACAGGCACGCCATATATATTTTACCTTATGATTTATCATTGTGGTATCAGTCATATTACACAAAGTTCTTAGCTCCTAGAACCCTCAGCTCTCAACTGCTCCTGCTTTCATCTGATTTGCTCACCTTTGTTTTGTCTCTTCTTCAATTCAAAGCCTGTACTATAGCAGGGGTGTGTATCATCTGTCTCATGCATAAAAGTTTCCATCTCTTTACTTAAATCCTGGGAACAAATGTATTACATTTGTGCCCCAAAAGCAACAACATCCCAAATAAATAAATGACAAGCTTCAACAGAGCAATCTGTAAGGGTTGTAGTCCTATGGAATTTTCTTCCTCTCTAGAGAAGTATTTATCAACATCTTCTGAAGTGGAGGTGTTCTTGACATTCTTTAGAATTCTGTCCATATTTGTGTATGGCATGTTCTGCCTGGTTATCCTGTTTCAGAGAGTTTCCTTGAACATCCCGTCCTGGTCAGAGGTGAACTTCTGGCTTGAGAATCATGGCTGGCCACAATTAGCTCTAGTTAAACTACCTCTGTTCATCCTGGCAGGCAGATCACCTACATCAATACTGCAGCCAGCTTAAGCTTGCTCTGGGGAGAGATTGTGTGTGACAGACTTTATCTTCAGGGCAAGCAGCCATTGGATGCAGAATCCATTGCTCTGCCCAGTTCTGCTTGAACTGTATGTGATGGATGAGCCTTATGGGTGAATGTCAAAATCATAAAGACACTAATCATTTGCAGTCACATGGTACCACCCATCCTGGAATCTCCAAGAACTCCATCGGAGTTTATTAATTTTGACAGTGTCTCTGTAAGTGAGATATTATTATTCCCATTTTAAAGATGAGGACACTGCATGGTGGAGAATTACACAGGCTGCCCAAGGTCATTTCACAGGGAGAGAGAAGTTTGTAAATCACCTCTAAGCCTGATCAGCTACTACTGCCTCTTGATCATTGTTTTCGTATCTCTTAATGTGTAATTTTAAGCAGAAGTCACATAACACCCAAGATGTGGCCACCTTTCAATCAGGAGAGTAAATCCAGTTACATCAAAGGCAAGAGCTACTGCCAAAGGAAAATCAGGATGCTTTTCTATTGTATCACATAATCCCATACCAGATGCCTTCTTTAAAAACAACCAAAAAAAAAAACTTTTCCTTAATACTTACATCTGTGTATGTTTACTCTCTCTCTTTCTCTCTCTCTATGTATATGTGTACATGTGTGTGGGTGCCTGAGGAGAACAAAAGAGGGTGTCAGATCTCTTGGAGCTTAAGTTACAGGCAGCTATAAGATGCCTGACATGTATGCTGAGAAGCAAACGCCTGTTGCCTCGAAGAACACGAAGTTCTCTTAACCACTGAGCAATTCTTCCAGCCCCTAAATGACTTCTTGCATGGGAAAACTCTGGCTGGGAACTTTGGGAAGAAATATTCATCTCAGAGTGGCTTCTGGAAATTCCAGATGGAGGCAACAGTCGTGTAGTGGGAATATTATTCAAAATGAGAGAACACTGACTTGTTAAAACAAAATGAAAAAGTGTCTCATCTTTTCCTTAAAAATAGGAAAGTTGCAGTTTAAAAAATGTGAACATTCCCATCCTCATTACTAATGAATTTGAGTGAGAAGATTAAGAAGTTTGGGGGGAAAGTGCCCAGCTAGGAAGTTTTAAAGCCCCTACGTTGGTCACCATGTGATCACATTTCTGTTCTTTGGAGGATTACAGAGTTAATGGAAGGTGAAGGGCAGAGAAAGCAAGCTGGAGACAGATGTGAAGAAAAGGAAATTTGTTTTCAAGGCCCTGCTGTGACCTTTTCTCCATTTGCTTTCTTATACTCCAGTAGCACATAGATCCAAAAAAATCTGGGGCTTAGGAATAAGAAAATATTTTGCCATTTTAAAAGAAATATTTAATTTTTTTATAAATGTCCATGTCCTCATCTCTGAGTACAAGATATTACCCATATTGTCAGATTATAGGAGAAGATTAAGTGAAACTGTATGTGAGTTGGTAGCATGGCACTTAACCCTTGACAGATCATTAAGGGCAGGCAGCTAAGTCTGCTAGGTTGGTTGGGAGCATCATTCGGTGTCCTACATTGCCTTGATACCCTCTTTGTGTACTTTATTTAGTAGTATGCCCTCTATTGGTCCAATGGATTCTGATTCTGCCACCAGCTGTGTCCACTTCTTGCTTTTCCTCCCCACTCTTCTCATCCTACAGTCCAGTCTTCCAGTATGTCCCTGAACCATGGATTAACCGGCCAGAGCCCCAGAGTCTCCCTCTGTCCAATAGGAACATCAGCTCCCTTCCGCCTTTCTGATCTCCTAAGATTATAACACAGAACACACAAGGAAACAACCTAGATTGCATTGTAAATGGTAGCCCATGACAAATTTTAAGTTTCTCAGCATTGCTAGTATTATTTCTTAGGCTTCATTGAAAGAATAAGATTTATTTTAATTACTCTCAGTAAGATATTAGCAACAAAGAATAATGCTTTACTCCTGCTAGGTAACATTCGTCCCTTTTAATGAAAGCCTTAAATGCTGCAATCCAAAATTGGAAATACTCATGAAAATTCCAGGCACAGGAATGAACATGTAGGGGAATTCATTTGAATGAGTAAAACCCTACATTACCTCATGTAAGCTTAATTTTCACACAAGGATGAGCTTTTCCCATTTTTGCAGGTTGCACAGCGTTCAAAGGCAATCTTGATTGAGTGACTATAAAACAGAAGTGGTCACTGAGCAGCCAGGCCTATATCTCTGCATGTGATACCGAAGAGATTCCCACAAATAACAACCTCCGTGTAAGCCTGTCACCATCCCATCTCCAAAGCTAAGATGACCTTTCTGCTCCAAGTACCAGCTGTCTGGGAAAGGCTGCTGGTCCTCTTCATTTGCAACATGGTAGCTATGCTGAGCAGTGCAAAATATGCCAGGATCCATTTTTCTCACCGAATAAGAAATACTTCTTTCATAAGAAAAAAAAATGGTCTTCTTTCATAAAAAAAGAATTTCGAGGTGTTTTAGAGGAAGCCTGATACAAATTTAAAATCTAAAATGCCAAAACTGTAATAAAATGATAAGAAGATCTTGGCGCTGATTTTCGGTGTTTTCAATGACATACTAAGTTATGCCAAGTCATGCTCAGAAAGAACATTAAGTTTTTCCTATAAATGGGACCAAGACATCAACTAAAGCAATATAGCTTAATTACTATTATTAATAGTATGAAGAGTATATTAATCTCACCAATCAAAAAGCAGGTATAATATTGACCTTTCTTTCAAAGACAGCTACCATGATAGTATTTACCATCCTAAGTATTTTCTTCTGAAGTAATAATCATAATTGATTAAAACAAAGATTCTCTATGATGCACTCATTTTCCTTATTTCTGTTACACAAAAAAAGATGGCCACATACTATAATTTAAAAACATTGGAGTCAACTTGTAAGGAAAATGGGGTGAAAATAAACACCAATCTAGCTAAGAAGACTAACTCAAGCAATGATAACTGTATTAGTTACGTTTCTTTTCCTGTGATAAAACATTAAGATTAAAGCAACTTAGAGAAGATGGAGCCTACTTGTGGATTATGGTCAGAGGGAAAGAGGGATGATGGACTGGAAGTAGCAGGTGGCAGAAGACGGGACCTGCAGCTAAGAGCTGCACATACAAAGCATAAAGAGCACACTGGGAATGGTGGGTGGCTTTTGAAATCTTGACCCTGTCTCCAGTACCATATTTCCTCCAACAAGGACATACCTCTTAATCCTCCTAAAAATAGCCACCAACTGGAGACCAAATATTCAAATGCCCAAGATTTATGGGATAATTCTCATCCAAAGTATCATAATAATCAATGAGCTATCTAACATTTCCATGGACCTATCTATCCCCTGCCACCGACCAACCCATCCAATTTCCTTCTTTCTCATTAATATATTTTTTTATTTATTTTGTTTTTGCCTTTTGAAACAGGGTCTACTCTGTAACCCTGTTTGGTCTGGAACTCACAGAGATCTTCTTGCCTCAAGATTCTAAGTGCTTAGATTAAAAGAGTTCGTGACCACACCCAGGGCAATGCATCTTTCTTGAAATGACCTTTGTGCTCTTCCACTAGCCATATATATATTGAAAAAAAAAAAACTCTTCTACACTAGATCCAGTGTTCTCCAAAGGGGATGGGTATAGCAAAGATACTTTTTGATGTAATATCTATCCTGTATATTATATATTTCTCATAGTGCAACAACAAAGTTTGTGTGTATCAATAAATTGACACAAAACGATGTATTTTACTTCATGGTCAAGGCACTTAGAAGGCAATATCAAACCTTGTTATTCTAATGCACTGACAAAAATTATTGACTTTTTAAAAAAGAAAGCTTTTTTTGGGCTCATAATTTTGAATCTTCCAGTGTTAGCTCCATTATTTGTGTCTGTGGCACAGAAGCAGGTTTTGGTAAGAGTGCACCCTGAAAAAAATCACTTGTCTCATGACCAGAGAGCAAAGAGAGCAAAGGGATGACTGGGGTCCAAAATCCCTTAGTAAATCATGACTCTCATGACCTGAGAACTCCCCACAGATCCCAGATCTTGACTGTACCATTTTCTGCCAATAGTACTAACATACATTCTCAGCAGTGACTTCACTTTGACCTTTGAGAGTCTTGTTTTCTTACACATAAAACAGATCACCTACTCTCTTGGCATTCTTCAGTTCACTATTAGTTCTTTAAGAATGTAGAAAAATCACTATTGAATTACTGGGCCTAGACTATACTTTCTTTTACTTGTACACAGCTCTATTTTCCCATCATTAATATTCTTAGACTTTTGATGGATGTCTCTTCTGTAGTTGTCCCCCATTGTGTTGTAAATACATGTTTATGCATCTCTCTGGTTTTGCATAAGATGTGATCTCCTTTGGGGGCAGAAATCATCTTTTTTTTGGTCACTTTATCCTCAGAATCTGGGACAGTGTTTAGTAATCAATAGATTTTGCTGTTGAAATGTAATTGTGAGTCTTAAAAAGAAACCACAATAGCTCATCTGTCTCTCTCCTGCCACAATGAGGAAAATTTGCCATATAGGATGTATAAGGGGTATTAGAGAAGGGAAGTGCATACAGAAGAGGAACAGAGGCTGAGGCAGAAGGAATGAAAATACAATTGAGAAGTACTGGCAAAGAGAATGGAGTGAACCTATCGATGTCAAAGGGGGCACAGGGAAAGCTTGAGGGAGGTAAGCCACATAACATGGTCCAAAAGTTCAGTTCAGAGCACCAGGGCCACCCCAAGCAGAACACATAATCACTTTTTGAAACAGAAGATGAAAAGTGACTGTGAATCGAGAGTTTACAGATTGGATGATCAGGTATCCAATACTGTAGGGTTTTCTTTTCCTTTTAACCAGGGCCATGCGTTGTTTGGAACTTAGGGAGAATGAAAATTTGAGTTTTGACGGCAGGGCTTCAAATCTCCAGATGTCTGGGCCAAGAAAGACATGGCAGGGTGAATTGGGCAGGATGCTGGTGACAGTTTCAAACTTGTTTGACAAGTAGAACAAGACAGGATGATAGGACTATGTGCCAAATGGAGAATTGGGCCTCTGGTATTGTCTCAACTAATATTATCAGGGAAAGAAAACATTCTATTCAGTCCATCACTGCAAATATCTAACCAAGTTTAAGAATCTCAGCCATCTCTCTTCAGCATGGTCCCGTGAAGGCTATTTGTTCTACTAGTGGCTAGCAAGCAGGCTTTACCTGATGATTCCCATCAATTAAAAGTACAGCCTGGGCAATATCTCTTAATAGTGTCTACATGCTGATCATTTGTTGGATCCTACCTTGATTAGGCCTAAATCAACCTAGACCAAGATGGTATCTACATAGATCTCTATCCAGACTGAGTTGTAGGGTTGTAAGATTACAAAACAAAATAACAAACAAATAATAATTAAAAACTATTAGAGAGCAAAGTGTTTATGAAGTGCTGATATGGTAATAAATAAGTCTAAGCTCTGAACTCAGAGGCAAAAGTAATAAATGAAGTTCAAAGACAAGAGACAGTTGCACTAGAACAGATTAGAGGGATCAGGGGTAGGATAGATTTATCTATTTCAATATTTCCCTAGATGTTTTCCTAAAGTTCTGTCTCACTAGGCATGGTTGTGCATGTCTGTAATTGCAGGAATTAGATAAAGCTGAAGGATAGTAAGTTTGAGGCCAGCACGGGCTGCATAATGAGACCACAGCTCAGAAAAGCAAACTTTACCTCAATATATTCGTTGAAATACAAAAATGTCCTTTTTTAGCACCTGGGATCCAAAATCAAGTCTGCTTTTGAAATTTATTTTTGGTTGGGAATTGTCAATCTCTTTTATTCAATCATTCTTTATTTTTGGAAATTTCATACATATATGCAATGAAATATGATCATATTTGCCCCTACTTGCCCATGCAACTTCCTCCATATCACCAACACATCTCCCTCCCAATTGCATGTAACCCGTGTGTGTGTGTGTGTTTGAGAATGACTGCTGCAGCTGTATCGTTTCTATTCTTTCTTCTCTCCCTTCCAACTCTTCCTATGCCCACCCAACTCCTTCTCAAATCCATATCCTTATCTTTTAAAATCATTGTTTATACACACATGTGTACATGCATGCAAGGTGCTAAGTCCCTTTAATGTTGCTCATACATACACGTGTGTATGTGTGTGATATGTGGGTGTGTGTTTAAGTCTGGCTGCTCTGGATTAGATAACTTATTGGGGTTCTATACCTGGAAAAGTCTGATTCTTTCTCTCTCAGAAGCCATTAATTGCATTCATCTTGTCATCTAGGAATAAAGCATTGTGAGATTTCTCCCATCACATTGGCATGTCAACTAGTATTGTTATTGTTCAGGTCTTACTTACGTGACTGTGATGTGGAGATTTGTTGGGTGCATCTTCCCTGTCATAGATTAGAAGGCACTATCTTTCAGCAGACATCCCATTTTTCTGGGTCTCGTAATCTTTTTTGCCTCCTCCTCTGTGATAGTCCTTGTTCCTTTGGTATAGGGATTGTATTGTAGAAGTACCAATTGATTTGGGGCATTTTATGCTCAATTGTTCTCTGCATTTTGACCAGTTATGTCTTTCTTTACTGGCCTTTCCTGCAAAAAAGAAGCTTCCTTGATGATAGTTGAGAGCTGTATTCTTCTATGGTTATAAAGATAAGCATTTAAAATGCAGTGAGAAATTATTCTACTATCATTTAGAAAAAATGATAGTAATAGGCTCTGTAGACATAATTAGTTGGCTAAGTTTATGGTACTAGGCATAAGTCTCTTCATACTGAGTGAGCCTTTATCCAATTAGATGGCTCCTGGTTACCACCTAAATATATGTGCCACTATTGTGTGCTTGGGGATATGGTGTCATGGTGAACATTGTTGTGATTCGTAGGCTTTACATCCTGCTAGGACTATTGATTCATTTTCTCTTATGGCAGCTTCACAGCATCTTTGACTATTTTGAGTTAGTAACCAGGGAGTAGAATTACAGTCACTTCCAGCTCAAGAATTCCAAGTCAGTTCCAGCTCAACTCCTTCAAGTTTTATGTCTGAAATGTGTGGTGTCTCCCGTAATAGCATCTTTCCTTCAAATTATGGGAGGCAACCTAGGGAAAAGAGATATTTTCATATCATTTTCAATATCTCTTGGACCAAAATCTCCAAAAGTGGTTTCCCAAGTCTGGCACTGGCTTTTTTGTTACATGACTCTTAGGGGGAGCATATCACCTAAAGCCTAGCTCTCATTGTATCTGAAGGTGGTATGCAATCTTTTGAGGAAGAAAAACCAATTAAATCTTACCTATAAATAAATCCTGAAAACAATACAATGAAGAGCACAGCAAGATATCTTCAAAGAGGCAACAGTGGCAACTTATATATTGGGGTTAACCTTCAGCTCTCTAGTTGGACTTCAGGCCTATTCAATAGGAAGGGATTCATATTGGGCACTAAAAACCTAGCCAACTAACTGTGGCTTGTTAAGGCCTAGAAAAGAACTTGCTACTGTCAGTTTCCCTAAACTAGCATAATTTTTAACTGCATTTTAAAGATATTCTTCTACCCACAAATAAATATAGCTCTCACTCCACATTAAAGAAGCTTCTATTTGCAGCATACAGAGACCACTGCAGAAATCCCAAACCAGCCAAAATGCAGAAAACAACTGACCATAGGGTATCCAACATCAGTTGTTACATCTACACTACAATATCCATACTACAGCTCACGGAACACTGTAGAAGAGAGGCTATAAAGATTGCAAGAGCTGGACATCCACTGTGAGTTTGTGTCTATGTGTCTATGTGTCTATGACACAGATCTGCACTGATGAAATCTCAGCAATATGGTCACTTATATAAGACCTGAATAATGACAACACCAGTTGCTATCCCAATGTGAATGAGGAAAATCTCACAAGGTCCTACCACTAGGTGAAGAGCTATAGGAAATTAATGGTTGCTGAGAGAAGGAGACCCAGTCTTCTCCAAGGATAAGTCCTTTATAGGTTATTCAATTCCAAATAGTCAGCCTTAAACAGATATACATAGGCACAATATCAAATGGACTCAGCAGATTTCATATCTATGTTTCTTTGTGGGAGCATCATCACACCAAGTGGCATAACTTTATTTAAACAACACACACACACACACACACACAAAACATATGTGTTCATAAGTAAACATAAAATATATTTTCCTATGACCATTTCAAACATCCTTAATACTATTTATCTTTTCTCCCTTGTCTCCCTCTGTGTTACCCCCTCTCCTATTCCCCAGTTAAAATTCCTGCTTTCACTCATTTTCCCCTACATAGCATCCTTGTCCTACAACCCACTCTTTTAAACCTTTCTCGTGCTATGGGTGTCTTTCGGATAACACCAAGTTATACACTCACATTTAAAGTATACAGTTACACCACCCTGAGTGGAACCAATCTCCCTCTCACTTATAGAAAATGGATGTCTTAACTTCTCTGTGAGTCATCCATCAGGGACTGTAGGACTAGATGTTATCCGATTCTCTCTCTTTCCTATGATCTTAATAGACAATTCCAGGACCTTCTTCAGTTTGTCTCAAACAACTATTCTACATCCAAAATTCTTCCCTTTGATGCAGCTGGCTCAGTGGGTTGTCCTATCTCAAAGTACTAATTTGTTCCTACTCATGTTTCTTGTTATCTTGATTAAATTGAGAGATCCGAGGATATTAGTAGATTACATCTATTAGATGTATACTCAGAGATACTGAGGTAAATAGGGAAGACTTGCCCTAAATGTATCAGAATCAGGGTAAAAGAGAAAGAAAGAAAGATGCTATCATAGACATAACTAGCATTCTTGTCATGCAAGACATGGACAACTTCCTCTCCCACAGACTTCTGTCACTATGGTATTCAGTCCTCATGAAAGACTCCAAGTTTTGAAACTTGTGAGTCAAAGCATGCCCATCCTCCTTGATGTGTTCCCTCTTAGATGTTTGTTATAGTGATATAAAGTCACTAACACACAACTAAATAACTCTCAATTTTTCCATTCTAGCTGGTTTCCAAGTTCAAATTCTGATTGATGTTGTCATTTGAAATTGCTCATTTTATGGTATCCAAACTATTTGTCTATTCTTCCTGATTTCTCTATCATTTATATTTTTCCATTTGTTTAAACAAATTTAATAGTATAATCACTTTTTCAGGTTTAGTTTCAAAAGTAGCGTATCCAGCCAAAAGAATTTTGATTTCTCCTGTTGCTTAGCTGTCCACAGTGTGTCTGGCCAAGGGGAATAATATAATGATTGGCTTGTATTTCCACAATCCATTCTAGACTAAATTCCAAACTATCAAAGTAGAATTGGTTAGCAGAGAATGAAAGGTTTACCGTGGAAGAAGCAATGGATGACACTTGCTGTATGTTTATTTACAACATTATAAAATAACTCAAACAAGAAAATTATACAAATTAAAACTGTGATCTCACTAATCTTTCAACAAATCCTGTGTTATTATTCTAGGATTGTCAAAGAAAAAGTCATTTGACCATTTGAATGTTTATTATAGAATAATAGCTAGAATTTATACTTCTGTCCTTGTCATATACAGCAAGAAAAATAACTAATAAAGGGTAATTCTGTAAGTACTGGATATGAGAGCAATTGAAAGGTAGAAGACTCAAATTCAAACCTAGCTCACTTCTTTGGTAGAACTTAAGAGCTAGTGGCCCATATTTGGCTCAGGTTTCCATCATGGGCTGCCTATGTTAGTAAAAGAGTCACTGTGTTTCAGTAGCATATGGTTGCCCAGCTGAAGATTACAGGACCCAGCTTCCTTTGAAGCTTCAAGCATCTGAGGGAGGTATGTGTCCAGTGTTTTGTATCCTTTAGGCCAGAATATGAGCTCTTCTGCCTTTTGTCTTCTGTACTATTGCCTCAAATGTTAGAGCATTCCTCTGGCTCCATTCTCAGCCATGTCAGTTATTGAGTAGTGATGTCACCCCTACAATTTGGTGAATTGCTTTACTGCTCCTCTGCTCTCTTTCAGTGACTCCACTCACATTGCTTCTAGTGTCTGTAGTGTCTAGGTCTGCCTGTAGAGCAAAGAGTGGGAGCATCCAGGACCTCTGACATCAGAGAGACAATCCCATACTTTCCAGCTTAAAAAAATTAGCCATTTTCCTAGGCTTGTTGTAGGAAGTGCAGGCTTATTGACCTTGGAATTCTCCACGGGGTCTTCTCTTTTCTTGAAGGGTAGCCATGACAGTATCTGGTTTCCTGATTCTGATAGTCTCAGCTGGCATGCGTTATTCTAGTACATTCTGTCTCTCCACCTAGCTCTTGCTAATGTAGGTGGTGAGGTTCTTATTTCCCACTTATGCTACTTTTATTAACGGTTGTTTAGCCACACCCTTAGAGCAGTCTTCACACATGCCTGTTTCATCTTTCTGCACTGTGAATTGTCTGATTGGCTGAGAGATTTTCAAGTCTTTAACATTTTTCTTAATAATGACTTACTCAAAGCATTTCTCTTTGCTTCCTTTTACTATAAGCAGTCAAGGAAAAAGAAATCAAGTCCTTCCTTCAACATATTGCTTAGAAATCTCACCAGAAAAATATCCAACTTTATTGCTTATGTGTTGTACATTCCAGAACAGAGGAACAGTTGATATAAATTTGTCCTTGCTTTACAATAAGGCTTGGGTTTTTGGTTTTTTTTTTTCTGTGTAGTCTAATAAAATATTTAGGATTTCTGTCTGAATCTTGTCAGAATCATCCTTAACGTCTACATTTCTCCTAATATCTTACTCAAAATTATGTATGTCTTGTAAGGAAATAGAGATTCTGCATGTAAGTATTCTACTCATATCTGAGCCCTCTCTTAGCACAGAGTCACCTTTAAAGTCTCACACAGAAGTGTCAGCTTTTTCTATTATGAACCTCAAAACTCATTTAGCCAGTGAGTAGTTACTAAGTTTCTAAGGTGTCACCGCTTTTTTATTTGTTAAGAATGTTGTAATAATTGTTGGTACTAGGGTGCTCCCAAAATGTATACTCTGTAGTTAACAGTACACACATAGAGTACCTTAGGTATGAGGAGAACAGATGGACAGGGGGCTGGGAGAGAAGAGGGAAGAAAGGAGAGGGGAGAGGAGGGGAAGGAAGGGAAGGAGAAAAGAAGAGAGGAGAGGAGAGGAGAGGAGAGGAGAGGAGAGGAGAGGAGAGGAGAGGAGAGGAGAGGAGAGGAGAGGAGACAAGGGAAGAGGAGGAAAGAGGAGTGGAAGGGAAGGATGAAAAGGGAGGGGAAAGGAAGGGAATGGAAGGGAAAAGAAAGGAAAGGAAAGGAAGAGAAAGGAAGGGAAGAGAGAAGTTGTCTCATGTCATTATAGAAGCCAAGCTCTACAATCTACTGTCTATGAACTGGATGCCTGGGAAAGCCTATGGTGTGAAGAGAGTTATGAATGTCAACTTGGCAATGGTAAGTACGCTAGCCTGATGCTAAAGTGAGAACAGAAAAGGCAATACGAAGAGATCAAAGTCTCACTTTAAGCAGTAATCCTGAGAGAGTATAAATCCAATCTTCCCTCCATCTTTTTGTTCAGTTTGGCTTATCTGTGAGTTGAATGGGACCCATGCACATTGCTGAGGGCCATCTGATTTATTCACTTTAGCAATTTACACAAGGTTATTTTGTAGAAATACCCTCCTAAACATATCTACAGATAACAGTTTGCTAGATTCTGAGCATCTCATGGCCCCATCAAGATGTCATATAAAGTTCAACATCAGTTCCTGTAATATGCAACTCTGACTCCATTCTCTCTATTTTGACTTCAGAGCTTTTTCCAATCACAGAGTAAGGGGGTGGAGCAAACTTTCTCAAGGAACTCATTCCATTTCTCTTTCATCTTATGCCAACATTACTCTGGTTGTTATTATATTAGAAACAATACATTCAGACTTCGCAGTTGTCTTGAACACACATGTTTATGTATGGATGTAGATATGGACACATAGGTACTTGTAAAAGATGAGTGGAGCAGAAAAACGGGAAGTTTAAGAAAGCATTTCAAGATCATTTTTCTATTTCATCCTCTGTGATTTTCATGAACGGTATCTAGGAAAACACAGAAAGACAAGAGTGCATAATAAACCAAGAAAGTAGGATTGACAACTAATCTACTGCCAAAATCTTAGAGGAATTTCCTCTAATTACAATATTCATGAAGTGGAAAAGAGAAACCCAATTGTCAGCTGACATTAGCACATAACTTGTCACTTGCAGGAGATCAAAACTGCCTATGTGAAGGACAGAGCAGAAGCAGACCTCCACCTTTCCTATGCTTTCGATGAGAAATACAGACTCCAAAAGAAGTAGCAGACACAGAAAGGCTGTTGATCTACAGCTGTACTAGACAGAACGTGAGCACTGGTTCCAAAGCAGCTGTGTGAGTGTTAAATGTATATGTGTACCTATATATCTTTGCATATAATCATTGGAAATGAAAAAGATCACACATGAGTACCCATGTATATGCATGTCTTTGTATATATTAAACCCCATGTTCCCCATTTTGGACTGCTTTGTCTCAATACAATCAGAGAAAATAATTTTCAGGAATGCTTTAGACCTGGGGGCCGTAGAGTTTTATGGTGATATATTTATATTTTGAAGTAAAACCTCAATAAAAATTGACAATATTGATTCAGAAAAGAAGAACAACTCACTACTTGAGATCATCCACAAATAATTTTTAGGTCATAATTAACATTTACTATAAATATTGAAAGTGGAGAACTTGTTGGTAATCATGCTGCTTAAACTCTAAACTTCCTCCTACATTTTACAAGTCATGTGACCTTGCATGATTAACAGTATAAAACCCTGTCAATTCATTCACCTAAAATATAGAAATAAGTATAGTCAAGCCAGGTGTGGTAGCACATACCCATAATCCCAATGGAACCTGAGCCAAGAAGATTGCAAGTTCAAGTTTGTGGCTAGCTAAGTAGCTAGACCTAGCTCAAACATGTTTTTAGACTTAGGAGAATTATGCATGTTGATGTTTTTAAAGCACTTCAGTCTGTCATGTGTTTGATATTAATATCAAATCTGCATGTTTGATAGAGAATTAAAAAGCAATTAAGATTTAGAAAGCAAACATTTTAAAAAGTTACAAAGGGAAACAGAAATTGGAAATGTTTGTAATCTCAAGAAAATTTAAAAACTACAGTCTAAAATATAAACGAGTCTGAATAAAGAGACGAAAGATGCGATTATATGAAAAGAAGCTGGGATAAGAAGGGGGGGGGGCCTAAGAGACAAGTAGAAGGAAAATAGGTTGGCATGACAAAGATTAGAAGGAGATTAAAATTGCAAGAAAGAATAGAAATCTGCATTAAAAGCAATAAACGGGAACATGAAGGATGTAGAATTAATGATGATGAGTTTAAACTCCAGAATCTGCAAAAGGAAAGCAGAATGAGGAAGAAAATCTCCCAGGCACACATTTTCCCGTTAAGGAGAAAGGGTTGCAAGAGAGACAGGACAGATATGAGTATACTTGCCTCTTATAAAGGCATACAGGTATAGGCAAGTGATTGGTAAAGATAGGTTTGTATATAGTAAGTAGGCAATGAAGCAACATTTGCAAAAACAGGGATTATTAATGTGGGGTATGAATATGACTGGCATTTGAATTTTTAATGTGATTGTGATCAGTTACTACACGAATATAATGTACACTTTAAGGAAACATTGAAAAATTCAGAAAAAGATGAAAGTATTTTTAAGTTTGCCTACAGCTTATTGCATGAAGATCTTACTAACTATACTATTAACTAAGTACTGTGTACCATTTTAAACTAAATATTAATATTAATGAAATCATGCACACATAAGAAATATTAATGAAATTTAATAGTGAGAGGCTAGACCATAATTTTACTTATATATTTTCTGTTCCACAGCAAGATTTAAGGCTGGTAATATGCCTTAGTGGCAACATGCACACTTATCATGTATAAGATGCTGGTTTGATAGACAACAAAGAAACCAGAAACACAGGCATCATCAGTTGGGTGCAGAGGGGTCTAAATGCAAAGTACACTAACCGTTTGAAAAATTAAAGTAATTACAGAAATTCATGAAAAATGAAAAAGATTTGATATCACTTCAACTCTTACTAACTCAGAAAAACACTTTTACTGCCATTTTGAAGAACATTCTTGAAGCCATCTTTCTATGCAAATAGAAATCAATACAAACAAGATGATACAGAATTGACCAAAGGTAAATATAGAAACAAATTAATATAGAAATACATTTAGTGAATCTTTTAATAAACAATCTCTTCATATAATCAATGCTACATTAACAGCTTTTAAAATTTAAAGTATTGTTTGTATTTCCATGCCAAATAATATAGATTTATTTGATCACATTTACAACATTAAATTATCATGTTGTCTAACCCTTGATTCACTTACTTTATAGCATAAAAGTGGAAACATAGTTATTTATTTGTTATAGGTCCCAAACGCATTTTCTTGTTTTTGCAATGTGGATAAGCTCTCAGGTTAACTGGATACGCTAAGTGGAAAAGCTGAGGGTACACATACAAAACATAGAAAAGTGTTGCGGGCATTGTAAGAGCTACAAAAATACCTGGCATTTTGTTCGTATTTAGATCATACTTCATCTTTTCAACAAAAAAAAAATATGACTATCCTGAAGAGAATGAGTATTCATTTTATGAATAAGACTTTTTATTTTCCCAATAGTGTGAGAATGAAGAACTGAAAATGTCATCTTTAGGAACTAAAATTTAAAATTAAGCAATAAAATTTCCAAGACATGGGAACAAGATAACACAAATAAGAAAAGAAAGCAGTGGCAATATCACATATATTTAAGACATAACTTAGGACCATCACAGGAGCATGTAGTCCTAGGGTGGAGGATTTGGGTATAAGAGAAAGAACATCTGAAATACCACAGCTAGAAACTGGAGGGAGAAGTTTATCCTGATTTAAACTGCTCTCTGAAATGCACACAATGTTACCCCATTTTACATTATCTTCATTTTTTGTTTGTTTTGTCACACCAAAATTGTTAAGAATATAATCCTCATCCCTCCTTTTTTTAAAATTGAAAGTATTTATTTCATACCACATATGCTGATCTCAGCCTTCCCTCTCCAGTTCCTTCCAGATCCTCCCCAACTCCCCACTCACCTAAATCCGTACTCTTTCTTGCTCTGTCTCTTTAGAAAATAAACAGGCAACTAGGGAAAGACAAACAAACCAGAATAGAACACAACAAATAAACAAACAGGGAAAAAGAGCCAAAGAAAAAACATAAGAAACACAAGAAACACACACACACACAGAGAAAGAGAGAGAGGGAGAGAGAAACAGAGAGGAAGAAATCTCACAAAAACAAAAACAATTGGAAACCATAATATATAGCAAGTAAAAGACCAGTAAGGTAAACAAACAAAAGCCAAGACAAAATATTATGAGACAAAAACCCTCCAAAAATACCATGAGGTTGTTTGGTGTTGACCTTCTATTGCTGGGCATGGGGCCTGTTCTAAAGTGTGGTTTGTATACTCCCTGAGACTCCATTGGAGAAGCCTAGTCTTTCCTTTGCGAGCTGTGTGAGCAGTTGTCAACTGGAGATAGCTTCTGAGTTAGGGGTGGAGCTTTGTGTCTACTTTCTTTCTCAGCACTAGGGCCCCATCTGGCTTATACCAGGCTTTGCTTATACTGCCACTGTCTATGCAAGTTCGTATGCGCATTGTCCAGATGTGAGTCTCTATACTTGTTCCCATCTATTGCATGAGGAGGCTTCTCTAATGATGGCTAAGCAAGGTACTCATCTATGAGTATAGCACCATGGTTCTCAAACTTCCTAATGCTACAACCCCTTACTATAGTTCCTCATTTGTGGTGACACGAAGATTAAATTGTTTTTGTTGCTACTCATAACTGTAATTTTGCTATTGTTAATTCAAGTGTAGATATCTGATATGCAGATGGTTTTAGGTGACCCTTGTGGAAGGGTTGTTTGAACCCCAAAGGGGAAATGACCCACAGATTGAGAACTAGTGGTATAGTCAAATGTCATTAGGAGTAATTTTATTGCTGTGTTCCATTAGTAAAATAGTAATATTTGGTTTTCCCCCAGGTACATGGTCTATTTAGTCTCTTGTTCTTAGACACCCAGAGCAGTGGCGAGCATGAACTCCATCACACGTTGTGGGACTTAAATCCTAGCAACTAGTGGCTGGTTACTCCCACAACTTTTGTGCCACTATTGCACCAATGTATCATGCTGGCAGATCAAAGCATCTGTAGCTGTGTTGGTGTTTACCTCTCACTTCTGGTAGTGTGAAGAATACCTTTCAGTACCCTGAGCACTAGTCAGTTGGAGTGAAGGCTCTAGACAGGCACTAGCTTGACCTTTCCACGTTTACTGAATTATGTCGGTGTTGTCTTCAGAAATACAAGCTTGCCTTCAGTTTGTGAAGAGCAGTCAAACTTTAGTAATAGTCTGGAACTTTTTGGGTGGGCCATGGGGTCTTTTTGGCCAACAACTCAATTAGATGTAACCCATTTCTGGCACTAAAAGTTTTCTTTGGCATTATCTCCATCATTTTTTGATGCTTCCATTGATGTTTTTTTCTTATCCATAGATTTTTCATTTGATTGCTTATGTTTATTTTATTAAGCAATCTCCTTTATTTAAAACATGTCTTTCCCATATTTTCACATATGTAATACAGAATAAAATAAAAACGTATTGCCCCACATGCTCTTTCTAGTCAGAAATATGCATAGCTTCTCAGTGGGAAAATAAGTTAATACAGCTACAATGGAAAACAAAGTAGATTTGCTGTATAATACAGCTATTTCACTTTCAGGTGCTCATTCTTATGAAAATGAAGATGAACTCAACAAACCAAAGGGATACCTACTGTCTAAATTTATTCCAGCATTATTCACAGCAGCTAAGCGATGGATTCAAGCAAAGTGACCATCACCAGATGAATAAATAAAGGATTTATACACAATGAAATATTATTCCACCATAAAGAAGAATTAAATCCTGTCACGTCCAGCAAAATGAATAGAAACCAATGCTATTGTGTTAAGTGAACTAAGCCAAACAGAGATAAAATCTGTTCTGCTTCATGTGTAGGACCTTCACAAAAAGTACCCTGCATGACTGATAACAGTTGCATGGATAAAGGGAAGCTGGATTTGATTAGAACGTACTATAGATCATGACAAAATATGACACTAAATCCTGATAATATGTATAATTTGTATCTATTAGTCACATCTAAAATTAAATGTTTAAAACCTGACATATCTTTAATGCATTTAAATAAATAATAAAGGAAGGTTAAACATACTGACACTAACACGCTCATGGTAAATCTTGAAAGACTCACTTTAACTGCATATTAATTTACAGGCAATGAACAGGGGTGGGGAAGTGGGATGGGGACTAATGGAAGTGACTGTGAGCAAAGTACAAAGATGTATCTGTATATTGTGGTGGTCTAAATGAGAGGCAGATAGATCTCTGGGTTTAAGGGCGCCTGGTCTACAGAGTGAGTTCTAGGACAGCTATGCTTAGTCAGCGAAGGAAACCATCAAAAAAGAGTGAAAATGTAATTGAACACGGGGGTGGTGGGGGGTTCCAACCCCAGCAAGCAGAACTTGGCAGTTTCAGCCTTGTGATTTTGGCTTTAGAGTCAGGGATACAAGAAGGGGGTTATGGGATCGCCCTCCATGACTAAGGAAAGCCGCTGAAGCCTGTCATGTGTCAGGGGTGTCCCTACAAGGAAGCCTAGAGGAGCCATTGCCTAAAGCTGTGAAGGTAAAGCCTGGATTGCCTTGGAGAACCCTAAGATGCTGGACATGCCAGAGCCATGGGATACCTGCCAAAGAGAGCTGCTAACAGGAAGTAGAACCAGACCGAGAGAGAGAAGTGTGTTGCAGTAAACAGAGCTGAAAGGACGTTGGAGATTTGAAAAGCACTCTGACATCAGACACGGAGATGTAGAGATTGAAGTTTGCCCTGCTGGTTTTCAGTTTTGCTTCAGTCCATGATTTCCTCACTATACTACCTTCCCTCCCTTTTGAGACAGTAATGTATTTCTTGTGCCATTACATGTTGGAAATATGTGATCTGCTTTTTCATTTTAATTTTACAGGGCTTACAGTTAAGGGAGTGCCATGAGTTTCAGAAGGAACATTGAACTTTGGACTTTTAAACAGTATTGAGAGACTGTAATAGACTACGGGGACTTTTGAAGTTGGACTAAATGAATTTTGTATTATGGTATGGCTACAAGCCTATGAGTGCCAGGGAGCAGAATATGGTGGTTTTAATTGAAAATGGCTCCCATAGAGAGTGGCACATTAGGAGGTGTTGCTTTGTTGGGGTAGGTGTGGCCTTATTGGAGTAAATATGTCACTGGAGGCAGGCTTTGAGGTTTCATAAGTTCAAGTTCAAGCCAGTTCTAGTGCTACATTTGATTTGGGTTGCTCGCCTATCCAGATGTTGAACTTTCAACTTCGTCCCCAGCACCATTTCTGCCTGTGTGCCATGACAATAATGGACTGAATGTCTAATCTGTAAGCCAGATTGAGATCAGTGTTTTCATTTATAAGAGTTGTCATGTCATGGTGTGTTGAGAGCCATGTGAGAGGATGCAGCCAGCATTGGGACTTGAGGAGTACAGTCCACCATCTCCAGGGAACTGTCTCCTGAATAGCCCCTGTTACTGTTTTTGTTGCTGCTGCTGCTTCTGTTGGACTCTGACATGCTGACTACTTTTCGAGTCACTTTATCTCTCCAGAGGTCCAAAAATAATGTGGGGTCTTCAGTTCCTTGCTACTACTCATAACAACAGTGATGATTTTCTAAGAAAGCAATGCCACTCAGTTAAATTGGTTCAATTGAAATTCCAGAAAGAATAACTTAAGAAATATGTATAGTTAAAAAGACTATGTTTGCCAGCTGCTATGGAGAAAGGTACCTGGGTAAAGCAAAACATATTCTTGGTTGCTGAGGACTTGCTAGATCAGGAAGCAAATAGAAAGGGAGTGTAGTTGCTAGGGTCTATGATTAACAGAAGACAGGTGAGGTTTAATGCCGACTGTTAAGTTTGATTGTCCTTTTTTTATTATTATCAATTTACTGATGCACTTTGGGAACATAAAGAAAATGTAACAGATATATTTTCTTCTCTATATGATAAAGAAAAAGTAAAAATTCTCTTACCTGTGATCCTTTGATTAACTTCAATAGAAAAATAACAGAATGATTGATTATTGTTTGGTTTCCATAAACTACATCCTAACGAAGAAATTGGCTAAGAGAAAATACTTTGTTTCCATCTATAGAAACAGAAAATATGAGAGATATTTTGTTATGTGTGGGTATTTTCATGGTAACCTGCTTAAGGACTTTTTCTCAAAGGTATATAAGATGTATGTGTGTGGAATGCACAAGGCTGAATGCACAAGGTCGAAGGAGTGCACATGGTTAAAGAGGTGTATATATGTGTGTAAAATTAAATTGAATACAGAGGGAAAGGCTTGAATTGTATAGAGAGAGAAGTGGAAGGAAAAAGTCTGAATAAAGAGGAAAGTCTGATGCCATCTAGAAAAAGTATGAATAAAAGAAAAGTCTGGTTCTATCTAGAAAAAGTATGAATAAAGAGAGCTGAGATGTTCATTCAAGAAAAATGTGTACATGGGTGTTTTTTGCCAACTCCACACCCACCTCCTCAAAGCCCTGACCTGCTGGAGTAGAACCCTGGTAAGTAATGGGGTCTTTTCATAGCAATAAAATTCTAATATATGTGTGTGTATCTTATTATTATATTTATATATACAAATCCATATATATTATATATATATATATACATATCTTATATATAAGAAAAATGTCTTATTATGTATATAAGACAATATAAAAGAATATCATAATTCAGCCCATTGTTTTGTATGCCAACTAAAAAGTAATTAACAAAACAATGTTTTTAAAATAACAGAGAAAAAAGAAAGGTAGTCAGTTTCAAGGAATTAATAATATACTTTAAATAAAATATTTTATTTGATTTTTAAACTATGAGGCATTGAACCTTTGAATTCTTCTAGGTTAAGTAGAAATGCTTCTTGATTGCATCTGAGAACATTACTGACAGAAGAACCTTTGGGGATTGCTTACTATGAAATATAAAAAAACTTGGCACAGATTCACTATAAGTACCCCTTTCCTAATTTCTGTTTTTGATGTGTATCATTTGCTTCAAACTCTGTAATAGTTACATTGTACTTTGTGATCATACTTTGAAGTCAGCCTCATTTATACATTTAATTATCCCATGTATCTTCCTCCCTCTTTCTTGAACACTTTTATTTTCATGTAACTATTGCATCTGGAATCAGGTAGGAGAGAGATGAATGCAGACACTTGGCTCCCTTTCTTCTATTGTCCAGTCCATGACCCCAGTCCATAGAATAGTGCTATTGTGTTAGTCACTTTGTGTTAGTCACTTTGTTCTGCTGTCACTAAAACACCAGATGAATAGCTTAAGGAGGAGCAATTTATTTTGGCTCATAGTTTCAGAGGGGTCATTCCAGCACCACACTACTTCATGCTTTTGACCCGAGTATACAGGGAAGCAAACATGGTTGGAGCAAGTGAGTGAGTAGGGCTGCTTAGTTCATAGTAGACAAGAAGATGAAGCAGAGACAGTATTATCCCAAAGGACTCACCCTCATTGGCTTATTTCCTCCTTCCAGGCCCTAATCCTAAAGTTTCCAGAACTTTCTAAAATCTCTAGCAGCTGGGCACCAAAATGTGCACCAGATGAAGCTGTGAATGGTGTATCACGTGTAAACCACAACTGAGTTTAAACAAATCTGTATTCATTGTGTCTTTCCCTTTTATTCTGGCATGTCTTCCAGTGTAATACCTGGCCACATCAAGGAAGCATGCCGAATATCTATGTCTCTCTATAGTTTAGGTAAAAGTTACTAGGATATCCAAACATTCATCTTCCATATAATATCTGTGTGATATCTGCAAGCCTTGAATTCTGAACTCAGGAATTTGGGACATGGAACAAGCACCTCATACAGCAGGTTTGCATCACCTCTTAATTGTTCATTCTAAAGACAGTTGTAATTGATACTAATAACGTATATCCAAGGTAAAGTATAGGAGACCTTTCTTACTAAAGCTTGTTTGGTTTTGTGTATGACATTGTTCTGGAAACTAGAAACACAACATTTAAGATACCAACCAAGATCTCTACTTTCAGTGAATTTGTAAGTCACTGAGGAAAAGGCAGCCACACCAATGGAATAACATACAACACACATAAACTGAGTTTTTATAAAATCTCTAATATACACTCATACTTCAGATTCATAAACAATAAAAGACCCTATTTAAAAATAAAGTATCACCTTTATCTATCAAATTTGAAATAATAATAAAGTGACTTTTCATAAAAGCAAAGAAACAGTCTAACTGAGAGAGAGAGAGAGAAAGAGAGAGAGAGATTCAGATGAGTGATGGTGCTCTCACACAATGAAAGATTATGCAGTCTTTGCCTTTCAGGGAACATGAGATTAAGTAGTCACAGGATTCTACCCTCTGGGCATATCAATAGTAGCATTATGAATTGGATATCATTTCAGCACATTTAAGGCTGAAACAAGAAATAGATCTTCTCAGCCACCATGAGTCACCTGATCCTATTTGTAAGGCTCTTGAACATTAAATGGCTCTTTGAAAATAGTCTTTTTATACCTTAAGTACAGCTCAAATCAGAAACATATATATTTTGCAGCTATTTGAATCATAAAATGATTGAGTTTTTGTCAGTTTAAGAGGGATTATCAACTCTGCATATCATATCTTTGAAATGCCAGTAGGCTTTTCTCTTTTACAGAATTTTGACTGGGAGAAATGCACCGCGTGTTGTCTGACACAACTCAGTTTTGACCATACATTACGTTGTAAATTTCTACATTCTTTTTACATATTTTAGTTACCTACAAACAGATTATAACAGGTAGGTTCAATGTATTGAATGTGCTCAGAATCACAAAATACACACATGTGTTTATCTCATATGATTGGGATTATAAGAATGAGTTCTGATTTTACTTCTCATTACTTTCTTCACCTTATTATATTTTCTATATACTAGAAGGCTTGAGTGGGAAAGTAAATGTTAAAGAATCAAGAAAGCATTGTGGAATGGAGGTATGGCTCTTTAAGCTTGTCAGAGAAGAGAAAACCTAATTCCAGTCCCTGTAACCACAAAGGCCACATGTTACTCAAGATGTACTTCAAGCTAGTTCTCAGAATCATCTGGGTATAAAGAACTTCCTAGCAATAACAGGAGTGTCGGGCAAATATAAAGAAGCAAAGATAGTTTTCAGATCAGACCATCTGGGTGACCTAAGATCATAATAAATTCAGACAGGATATAAAAATCCCAATCTGCCATCCAAATAGTCTGAAATTGAGTTAAGGATTCCAAACCTTGTCCAAGTAAAAGTAGGCACTAAGGCCACAAGTGATATAGAATACAATTATATTTGATAAAATTTTATATTCATTGGTAGCAGAAATGATTTATAAAGTAATAAAATTTTTTATGGCAAATTGAAATGACTACTTTAAAACTACCTATTCTTATTTTTTTTAATTATGTGTACATATATGTTTGTATGATAGGGAGGGTATACATGAGTGCAACACCCATGACAGCCAGAAAAAGAAACTGGATTTCCTGGAGCTGGTGTTACAGAGGTTGTGAGCTTCTCGGTGAGAGTGTGGGAGCTGGGAATCAAATTCAGGTCCTCTGCAAGAGTAGTATCCACTCTTTACTGATAAGTCATCTCTCTAGCTTTACATAAACTGCAGAAATTGCCTTAGCCCATTTAGGCAGTAATAAACTAGACAGATTGCAAGAAAAAGAAATTATCATATTCCTGAACCCATGGAGTCCAAGATTAGGACACTAGCAGATTTGAGTCAGAATTCTGGGCATAGGTATTGTCTTCTTACTAGGTCCTTCCTGGTATAATGACAAGAAGGTCCTTAGGACTCTTTTAGGAAGTCAGAAACGTTACACTGAAAGTATTTGCACTCATCATCTGTGACCTCTCAAAGTCTAACCTCAATCTCAATGTTGGTTAGCCTTAAGCATATGAATTTTGGGACAGCATGAACATTCAGCCCATAACACTGGATTTTTGAAGCAAAGTACAAGTAAACACTAGTAAAGAGGGATGCAGAGTAAACAAAGCAATCATTCAGATATCTGGAACTCTGAGACAGGGTCATGAAGCAGATGTTGCCAGGAACGGTGGTGAACATCAATAGTACCAGCACTTAGGGGGATAAGGCATGAGAAGCATTAGTTTGTGGATAACGTGAGATATATATATATATATATATATATATATATATATATATATATATATATACACACATATATATATACATATATATATATATATAAAAGAACAATAAAATCAACCATCACTACAGAAAAAATAAGAACAGAGACATGGTTTAGAAGAGTGCAGCAGTGGACTCTCCTACACCAACATTTATTCAGAGCTGAGAGGCATTTATTGCTCTGAAACTACTTAAGTGCTTCTGCCCTAGCACTCAGCATACTGCCATGTACACAATTTATAGCTGATGAATGTTGATTTTTTTTCCTCTGTCTTTTGACACTTGCCCTGCTCTGTGGCATTTAAAAGGCCATGAACTAATGATTAGCCCTCTCATCATGTCTGTCAAATTGTCCTGACTACAGAGGCCAACTCCTATATCTTCCCTTGGTCCTGACTGCTGGAGCCTTGACAATGCAGGGGAATATCAAGTTTGGCTAGACATGTTCCAAAATGACACACTTTTCTAAATTTTCAGCTGGATAAGCAATTCTATACCTCAATCTCAGACGATTTCTGGAAGAAAAATCAAGGCTACCAGAGGGCTTCCATGCAAAGAGCATAGAAGTCCATTTTATTTGAAATTACCAACATTAAGTCCTAACTGGCTCAATGATAACTACCAAGAGAGATGATGCTCTAGCCTAGAACTCTAACTGTGGGAGGCAAGCACGGGGAAGTCCTTTCTCCTAGAATCTAGCAATCAAACACTCGAGATTGAATAGAATAGAATAGAATAGAGAAATATGTCTTGACACAAGAAACTAACATGACTAATGACAAGAAAGGGACATTTAAAAATATCATCGTGGGAGCACAGAATGGCTTGAGTGTGCAGAACACTCCCCTCAAAACATCTAAGTCAAAGAGCCAACATGAACACTCTTAAGAGTTCAAGAATATAGTGTGTATGAAGGGAAGGGAGTATGTTTAGCCAGTGTTTCTAGGGTAACAACAGCAAAAGTCACTGGAATTAAAATTAATAACCAATAAATCAGCCTTCATTAAATTATTATTATGTGCCATTTTATGCAAGTTATGTCATTCATTTATTGTTCAACAATTATTTGTCATCAATTCAACACATTGTTATGTACCAGAGGATATCAAGGTAATAAAAGATAGTATCTGGGGCTTTAGTTAATGTAAAACATGAGAGATGATAAGTAAAAAATAATCCTGAAATACAATATTAGGCATAACTTGCTATGAAGACAAATAAAGCAAAGATCAGATCTGAGGAGAGTGTGAGGAACAATTTTATATCCTTACATCAATATGCAGAAAAATAAATTTGGTTAATTCAATGTGAAACCACCATACACATACTAAACCCTGTTTCAAGCTGAAGACATAACATGGTTATGATGATGTTTGAAATCAAGTTACATTAAAACACAGACTCTTGAGCACGCATCTTCTGTAGTATTAGTAGCTAAAAGGCAATTAGATGAGAACACGTTTAATAATCTACCAGGAGCAAAAGTGAAATTATTTTTTTAAATTATTTTATATAAGCTTTAGGTTAGTGGAAGTTACATAATTTCATTAATGTAATCTTACAAAAAGTTGAGCTTTTGAGAATAAGTGAAAATAAAGAAGAATTAACCCATAAAATATTTTTTAAATCTTTGCAATACAAATCTGAATTGTCAATGTCATATGCAATTATATTTGCTAATATACTATATAATATATATATATATATATATATATATATATATATATATTCTTATCATCAGTTTAAATCCTTATATTATCCATCAATGGAATTAGGACCCTTTGACAGATAAGATTGATGTATTTTTTGTGCCCAAAATAAGGAAGACTAGCCAAGGCTAATGTGCCCTCATTAAAATGTCCAGCAGTGTACAAAGAATTTCAATTTAATTTAAAAACAAAATATTTATTTTTTCCCCTAAATTTCCATCCAACATTACTTGCTTGTGTCATTGATATACTACATTCAGCTAAGAACTCTGATAATACGGGAAAAAAATCATATATATGATATATAGCTTACTATTCAGCCATGTGATATGCACATATAGTTTTTCAGACTGAATTTCTAGAACATATTAACTCCAGACCACACTTATACTAAAGATGTACTAAAGGTATGTATGTATAAGGTTTTTATTTTACTGATGAGTCAGTGAAGTGCAAAGAGTAACCCATAAGACTGACATCAAAATACACAAAATATACATCTTCTCAGAATGACTTCACATGAACAAATTGTAAAAACTTAGGAAATCGAAGGATTCCAGAATGAAATGCAGAATGTGACTTAACACAATCTCTAATAGCATTCTAAACAAACATACTAAGGAGGTAGAGAGCAGGGGAGATGCTAATCTAAGTAACTGGAAATGAGCACAGACTGTAAGACTAAAGGCAGAAGAAACGAGACATAAGTACTGTACTCTAGTTGATGAAGCTGTGTCTCCTGGGCTTAGAGGTTAATAACTCGGATATGTCTGTATGTGTACACAGTAATTGAAAAGTTAAACGATGGCAGATGGTAGGAGCCAGGTTTCTCACTGTTGGAGTAGAGGATAGAGATAAGCAAGTGGAAAAGTCTCAGATGATCTAAATTGCAAGGAATTAGATTCACAGACATCAGTATGAATTTATGTCTAATGTAATATAGATACAGATTCTTGTATATAGAAATATTTACAGATATCTATGCATGCACACATTCATATGTATGATAACATATTTCCTAGGTATGTCAGCTGAGCACACCTAAAGACAGGCACCCCAGCAGCAAGAGCTCATTGAGAGACAAGTCTTTGATTTCTAACACCATTCCAAACTAAATGGAACCAGGGTTTCTTGGGGATGTGAGTGATTCTAAAGCAGAGACTGGAAATGTGTACCAGTAATGAACAAGAGTACAATAGTCCAGAAATCACAGACACACCAGCAGACAAATGACGGGGTTTGGAGGTAAGAATTAAGGTCAGTGACATTGCTAACATGTTGTGTGTCCTAGGCTTCTACCTCAAGACTAAAAAATAAGTGAATGCACAAAAGTGAAGAGGAATTAAGATAAGAAAAGGGATCAGAGAAAAAACTGAATGAGCTTCTTGTAGAAAAAAATAGAAAAATGTGAAGTAGAATAGGATATTAAAGCTTAAAGAATATGCATGGGTACATACTCACCTAGAGAGATAATAAGTTTAGGAGGGAAAAGAGGCAAACCCTTTGTGAAACAATTACAAAAATGTTCTTACTCTGTAGTCCACCAGCTGCATTCTGGCTCCCCATCCTTCAGTATGGGATGGACAGTGGTTTTCTTTGATAGATTGCAGATAGTTTAGGAAGAGGAAGGGAGAGTAACTCTACAGTAGAGAAGTCACTGGTAAACACACCCTTAGCTTGATATCCAAGGTGACAGTCATGTTGACATGTGTACCTTGATGTAATGTAATAAGAATTGTTCTGTTCCTGTGGTCTCTATGTAAAATCCACTGGTCCAGTCTAGTCACAAGATAAACACAAGACCAAAATGAGAGGTATTCTTCCAAATACCTGACTAGTACCCTCTAAACTGTGTCAATGATACAAGGGGAAATTATGGAAGTTTAACAATAAACAGAAGCTTTCAGAGGACTGACTACATGATGTAACACAGTGTCCTGGATGAGATTCTGGAACTGAAACAAGCAGAAGCAAAAGTTGAGCAAATTCTAATTGAGTTTTGACTTTGGTTAATAATTTTGTTAAAAATTACAACATTTTGGAGGCTGGAGACTCAGCAGCTCTTAACCACTAACTTCTATTCCAGTACCCACAGGGTCTGTAGCTCCAGTTCCAAGGGATCTGATACCCTCACGCAGACATACATGTCGGCAAAATATCAATGCACATAAAAATAAAAAGCAACAAATTATGTTAACTTTTTAAATATTTTGTTATTACTTATAATAAAGGCATTATACTATTCTGAGATACTAATAAAATGTAAGTTATAGTTACTATCATCTCAAATTTCTACATGTCTTTAATTGTTTTAAACTGAAAATTGAACTTAAAACACTATACTTATATATGCTCATATGATATCGAAATAGGGAAATTTAGAAATATATCCAGTTACACTTTCATTCTTATCATACAAGAAGAAAAGACAACAATGACGCCCACAGAGGCTGACTGGCATGTGGATGATCATGGTGATTGTTCAGTAGCATGACTACTTGTGTTGTCATATATGGTGACACTGACTGCTTTAATCTCAATATGACTTGAGATTAAACAAAGTTTAACAAGGCTTAACTTTAACAATCTTTAAAAAAGGTTTGAAACTCTCTTGGATTCATAATTTTATCAAGAAGATGTTAAATTTTATCAATATAGACAAACAAACGGCTTTATCGAGATGATATTTTGCTCAAAGAATTACTAATAGTGTTTCCAAAAGATATAAGTAAATAAAAGGCAAAGAACCTCCCTCACGTGATGTGAATCTTCACATTAATTCCTATAGTTTTTATCTGGCCTAGAGTCCTCATGTCCAAAACTTTGAGGGCTTCAGAATGGAACAGATGTTGAGATATTAATTCTATTATTTGATTTTAGAAGCGATTAAATTAATTCATTGTATTGATTGCATTGTATTGATTTGTATGCAAGGAGACTTGTAATTATCTCATAAACCAAAATTTTGGTGGAAACTCAAGGAACCTGATCTTCCTGTGAAGTCAGGTCAGCATGAAAAGCATTGTTATAACCAATGGTGTTCTTGCATACTATAGAGGCAAGCAGGAAAATGTAGACTGATTTACTCTGTTTGGGAGATTCAAGTCAGTCTCCTTGGTAAGCCCACTGCTTCCTCACAGAGCTAGAAGCTGGTCATGTTTCTGACTCCTAGGCTCATGATGATGCATAGTTAGAATCACCTCAAGAACCTTAAAGGGACACTGATGCTGGAGCCCCTCCCCAGTACAGCTGACCCCAGTATTTCTAGGAGGCGAGACTCCAACCTCACCACATTTGAACTTATATTTAGCTCCACGGATTCATGTAATGTGAAGCAACATTTAAAAATCACTAGTTCTGTATTTGTTTTTCCTCGCTAACGCTTTGAAAGCTTGCTTTACTTTGAAAGTTTTCTTAAAAAAAAAATATAGCACATAGAATGACAATACAAACGTCATACTTTGACAGACAGGTGTCACTGGTATAGCAGTGTCCACAATGTAAGCTGATGAATTTTCATGTTCAATTAAAAAAAATATATCTTTATTTATACATTCTTCCAAATCACCTAATGTAACAAAAGGAATCATATTTCTGTCAGAAATCTAAAGTCAGAGCACAGCTCCCTCCAGCATTCCCTCAGTGTGCTATGATGCTCGCCATCACTGGGGAATATCAGAGAGAGGCAGCAGGAGTCTAGTCTTGATTAGTCTATGATTATTTCTGGTTTCAAAGTGTATCAGTCCTGTGGGTCTAAATGGTCAATTCTTGATGCAGTCCCTTTCCTCTGATGACCAGGTCTAGAAATCGGGTTTGGGAGGTAGCAGGAGTCACTGCACATGACTCATTCATGGGCTTGTACATATTATAAATCACCCATCTTCCTCCCTTCATTACTTAGAGTATAAAATTATCACCAGACCTTCACTTCAGCAACGCAAGAAAAAGGATGAGACCAGGGTCCAATTTTTGATATTGTTCTTGTTATTAATGTTTTCTGGTTCAGTATGAGAATAGACATAAGCATCATGTTTGAAAATAACTAAATTTTAAATTTAATAGTTATAAAATTATACTTTAAAAAAACCTCACAAAAATGGAACTGTTCTTCCAACATATAATATCTGTTAGTACAAAGGCATAGAGGAGGGATCTAAATTTTTTTAATAAAAGCATTGATAGTTGGATACTTCAGATTTGGCAACAGTACAATATTGTTAAACCCAAGTAATTTTTAATTTCCTTAGGTGGTCTGGTATGTTTCATTTGCCGCTGATACTGGTATGGTTTGATACTCAGAGAACAGCTGTATTTTCTCTAAGTTTCAGCTGGCAGTGGTGTCACACGCTTTTAATCCCAGCACTCGGGAGTCAGAGGCAGGTGGATAGCTGTGAGTTCAAGGACAACCTGGTGTACAGAATGAGTTCTAAGATAGCCAGAGTTACAAAAGAGAAATCCTGTCTTGAAAAAAAAAAAAAAAAGAAACAAAAGCAAAAATAGCTGAATTCTACATGATTCTTTTTTTACTTCTGTTTGGTTGTAACACCTCCACTCATTTGTCCTACCACCACACTTCTTCCTCATTTAAAATCCCCAACTCTCTCTATCTTGACAGTACCTTCATGCGACTACCTGACTCCTTCCTTAAGACATCTCCCTTCCAATGTCTTCTTTTGAGGCTTCTCGGATTCTACAGTTACTCTAATTTGAACAACGATAATTATGATGATTACATTCACATATGAAGGTGAATATTGAGTATTTGATTTTCTGTGACCATGTTACCTCACTCAAAATAATTGTTTTTTTTCCAGTTTCTAGATGCACTGTTCTAATGCGTTTTTCACTGTTCTGAGAGTTAGACAAACCAGGGGTTGAATCAAATAGGTCAGAGGACTTCATATAAGAGAAAAATATGCAATTCCAGACTAAGAGTGAAGGCCTAAAAATGTCTACCTCCCTCAGAAATGTGGTTGTATATCTGCACTTAAAGGATAAAGAACAATATTGGTGACACCTCAGCCACCATCCATATTTCAAGTATGTTTGCTTCCACCTTTCGCATTTTCCTTTTAAGTCTTTGGCTAGGGAGACATACATACCTGATTGCATTTATATGTCTGGCTTCATCAGATACATCTGCCAGACTGTAATGCAGATGTCGATCATAAATACATCTGGATAAATCAAGTGTATGCATCCTTTACCCACAGCCTTTTTAAGCCCAAATTGTGTTCTACCTTATTGCTTTCAATGTAACCCCCACAGTCTCATTTTTATCCTATGAATGGGGACTGAAACAGGAACTTTTCCCTTTTCCAAAACTCATTGGTAGTGACTTTCATTCCTGAGCTCTGGACTCTGAGTTTAAGTGATAGCTTTATTTCAGGATTGGAAGAAAAACAAACAAACCAAAAAGCAGAGGAAATCAGCACATACTACTGTTTTTCATGACCTCATTACTTCTGCAGAATACTCTTTGATAATCCAGGAAAATATTATTATTTTTATTATTATCTTTTATCTTCAAATACAAGCAGCAATGAAGACAGGTGAAAGAGGAAAATTCAGACCTTGACTTGCTTCCATTGACAACTATTAAGAAACTTTTTCTGGGGCTGGTGAGATGGCTTAGCTATAAAGAAGGTATACTGTTCTTCCAGAGAACCTGGGTTGGGTTCCCAGTACCTATAAGGTAGCTCACAACTACCTGTAACTACAGTTCCAGAGATCTGAGTCCCTCTTCTGACTTACTTGAACACAAGGCACAAACACACATGTATACATACATGCAGACAAAACACTCATACACATCAAAATAAATAAATCAGACATAGCGACAGAGACAGAGACAGAGACAGAGGCATGCTTGGAACAATTCAGATTTCTTATGTTTCATTCAGCACACAGTTCAGAGAACCACAGTACTTGTATTTACTGTCAGTCAGTTCAACAAATGTTCAGTTGAGCTGTGCAATTTCTATATGCCAAAACCACTTCAAGGCACCGGAAGGATGAAATCAAAGACATAGCCTAGGACACAGAGGAAAGAGTCACAGACTCTGCCCTCGAGGCATTTATCATTTAATGGAAGAAGGCAGCAATATAAATGTAAAAAAGAAATCAATATGATAAGAACCAATGAAGGATGTATGCATGAAACATTTTTGGTAAGCCAAGAGGAGCTTGTGTACATCCAGTACACATTCAGTAATACTGAATACTACATCCAGTAATACTGAAAAGGAGAGACAAGAACATACGGATGAGATGTGGACTTAGAAAATAAAATATTGGAAGTCTTTTACAGCAGAAAAATGAGGAAAATAAAAGTGTCTGGATGTAATTGTGGGTAGATTTGAGAAACTGAACAATGAAAGTGCAGGATGAGGAGGGCAGGTATTAAAGTGGTAGAAGTGTTCTGAAGATGGTCCTTTGGGACCAAAGAATTCAGAATCATCGTTTAGATAATATGGAGTGACTGAAAGGACTTAACGCACTTTTCTAACGTGAGTATCAGAAGGAAAGTGAGTGGCCTTTATTGTGTGATAAAATGTAGGAAGCAGGAAGACAGAAACAGGACGGAAAGGTGAGGGTGGTGTCAGCTCGCTAGTCACAGACATTTGGGGAAACATACTAGGATTTTCTCAGCAGGTTGTCCACTTTCAGAGTTATAAGACATGACTGAAGTAAAGAGAGTCAAACGCATCATCAACATCAAGATGTTACTAAAACTATCAAAGTGTAGAACACTGAATGATGTCATCATGCGGAAAGAAGCAGAAGGCATACAACACTGACTGATGTTATCATGTGGGAGGAAGTAGGGCACTAAAGAGTGGATCTTTGGAGGAACGTATCCTTTGAGGAAAGCAAAGCATCCTAGAAGGGATGGAACTGGGCATTGACTTCCTGTGAAGGAATCTTGCTATAGTCACTTGGTGAGGTCATTCAAATGCATGTTGATGCCTCACTTCTATGCTCACAAACCTGAATCAATACCTTCCAGGAAGAGCCTGGTCATGTGTAATTTGGAAAAGGTCCACATTGATTCAGATTCATGCCTTCAGATAAACTGTGAAGTAGAAACAGAGTTTGAAATGGTGTCGGTACAGATGTCTGTAAGGTAGCCTATAAACTAAAGGCCAGAGAGGCTTGTTATATTGACAATTGAGCACCCTACTTCTAGTAGAATGGATCCATGGAAGGAAAGAAGTGAAGGGGGTTGCATTCAAATGCTGTGCAGCTGACTGTGCTCCATAACAAGTTACCACAGGTTCAGCTCTCTAAAGAATACATTTAGATTATCATGTATTCTGTGGGATACAGGAACAGCTTAGCTGTTCCTCCTGGAAGTCTCAAAAGGCCACAATCAAGGTTTACAATGGTCTGTACTCATTCCTCCTAAATGGGAAGCCTTAATTTCTAAGCTCACTAGGGTTCCCAAAAGTGGTTTCCTAGAGGTCTCAGCTCATTGCTGGCTCTTAGCTGGAAACAACGTTTAACTACCAGTCTCTTATTAGCAAGAATGTTTCTCCAATATAACTACTTAATTCATCTAGCCAGTAAGATTCTCAGGAATAAGTCCACTAGCAAGACAGAATAGAACAGAGAACACCATAATGAAAATATATATATGCATATATTTTTTTCATTATATCATTTCATATATATATGTTTCCTTACATTTGTATATTATACTTAGCAGAAGCAAGGCACAGATCCTCCCCAAGAGGATGTTTTTGAGGACATCTAGAGACCATGAAAGGACTCTTAAAATATTCTCCTCTAAAGTCACACATTAACATCTACGTATTTTCTGTCATGAAATTATAGTTAACATAGAAAGATAAAGACAAGAGCAGCAGAAATGTAGACAAATAAAACTATTAATGTGCCTTTAAGAAGCCAGTGTTAATCTGTCTTCTGCTGCTATATCAAATAGAAGGTACTGATTTTAAGGAAATAGTTGATTTGCCTTGAAGTTCAGGAATCTGGGAAGTCTGAAAGCATGCAGACAGCATCTGATAGGGGTCTTCAAGTTGCATCATAATATATATATATAGAAAGCAGAAAGTAGAAAGCAAATGACTCAGGGAGAACATAGGGGTCAAGGTATTGCTTCAACCATCATCCTGCATCTAAGATTATAATATTTAGCCTGACAGTCGTGGTATACACCTCTAATCCCAGCACTCAGGAGGAAGAGGCAGGCAGATCTCTGTGAGTTCAAGGCCACTCTGATCTACAGAGTAAGTTCCAGGACAGCCAGAGTTAGAATAGAGAAACCCTGTCTCAAACAAAGGAAAAGAAAAGAGAGATTAGAATATTCATTTGCTTATAGGGAACAGGGTACTTATGACCTTACCACCTCTTAAAGATCACACCTCTTAATATATTTGCAATGGTTATTACATTTCAATGTAAGTTTTAGAGGGGATATGTGAGCTACTGCAAAGTGCTTAATATGTATGACATCACTCTCTTTCATGGAGTTCTCTGTGATTCTGTGATTAAATGAGTCTACAAAGGTAAAGACCAGCAATCTGTAAAACAGTAATGTGTGGGAAGTTATAATGTATGACAGAGATGAGCTATGTACTTCTTTTTTGTATACATTTCTGGGTTTTCATTGTCAAAAGCTCTTGTCATGGTTTGTTTTGTTTATTTGTTTATTTTTGCCTGCTGACCTTCCTTAATAAGTATGAATAAATCTAGTAAACTGAGTCACGTTTTCCTGAAGTAAAGGTTTTCTAGTCTTTCTCTTCTTTCTCTATCCCTACTTCTCTCAGTGTTATTCTCTCATCTATGTCTTTCTGTCTCATTCTCATCTTCTCTCTCTCCCACACACACAACTTCTGACATCCCTTCTCTTTTAAAACCATATACTCTGGAATCAATAAATATGATTTATCTATCTGCCAGGCTATTTACTAACTAGGTTTTAATTATAAACTTTTAGGAGTGGAAATATAGCTAGAAATGACTTGAGAGGGTTGCTTTGAAATTGTAGTAAGGTTATCAGACTCCTACTACTATACTGGGCACTGTGCCTGGCACACAAGAAACATTGAAACTGATATCTGTGTTTATTATAAACAGTGATAAAATGATTCACCTATATTATAACTTCAGCACATGGATTTGTAGAATAGCTGCCACTTCATTAGCTATTTCAACAAAACAGAAAGAGCATAAGTCACCTGGCACATGATATCCTAAGCCTTACTTCCAGTCAAACACAGGGAAATTTTAGGACAAATGACGACTGACAAAAATCAATAACTCACAGTGTGAGGTACTTAGGTGTTGCCCAATGAAAATAGTAAATAAGGTTGAGAGTAGACTCGGCCAATTCATGTTAACTTTGATCCTTGTTTATGTTTTAAGGGAACATCAATCAATAGATGAGCCAGGAGCACTTACTGATCATTTATGGAAGGGACTTCAAAAAACAGTACCCTGTCTTTGGCATGTGTATCTTACCATCTGGGGGCACTCCAATTCCAAATTCACACAAGTCATACAAAATGTTCACAGGACCTATGCCGCCCATTCCAAGAGAGTGTTGTGAAGGCAATTCTGGTTTGGAGGCATGAATAAGACAGATTATTGGGTGACCATAGGAGTGAGAGAAACCAGAAGGGACTCATGTAGAAAAACCAAATGAGCCATGAAAATGTTTTTGAAAGCTTTAATGGAGTGAAACAAAGCCTATGTTACAATTATAATTTTAAAAAGCACAAAATTGAAAACTGTATAAGCAGCAAATATTCTGAGACATTTATAGTCTAGCACATCTCTAGATTACTATCAGGCCATCCTTTCCAATGCACACTCACCATTAGAAAAAAGATCCATGGTTATAATGGTTTATGGTATTTGAATGGTAAAACCCAAGATAATTGCTTTTTTATTTGTTTTTATCATCTTCTATTATGCCAACATTTAGCAATATAGATGAATCAGTTCTATAACTGACAAAAAATGGAAAGAATAAAGCTTGTTTTCTTGGTTTATTATACCACCCGACTCACCTAACTGACCTCTGACTGCTCATTTCATTTTTACTTTATCCAGGAAGACATTCAAATCCAGAAGAGGAAACTTGGAGCCCTTTCTGTTATTCCCACAGCACCCATGTTCACCTCTGCTGCTTGTCCTAAGCAGTGTAACTAATTTTCTGTTGCTACACTGTACTGTGAACTCTGAGGACAGAGACCATGTGTGACCTCATTATTGTTGTGAACCATATCCAGTGGCAAAAAGTAAGGACAGACAGAAGATAAAACAGAATTTATAACAAAATTATATGTACAAAAGAGGATATTAAGTTAGTGTCACTTTAATGATGAGAAGTTGAGATGCAATGTGATTAAGTTAAAATGGTCCATAGTATACCTGAAAAGGAGACGGTGAAGCCAGACAGCACAAGAATGGTCTGCTTCTGATAGTCAGGGCCAACTGAGGGAAAGGAAGGTACAGATAGACAGGCTGCAGCCACCCTGTGACATCTGAACTTCACCAACACATAGTCCTCTGATACAAGAAGAAGTAAAAGAGACATTTTTCAGAATAACCGAAAAGAGAATTTGCCTGGGGAAAAAGAAACGGGGAGGAAGGGTTTTCTCTCTGCTACTAGAGAACATTTTGAAGTGGTAATTCAGGCCTGTCAACCTCTACTCTAAGGGGAAGCACACCTTCCTTCTGTTTTTCACAGTCCTGCAAGATCTGCATCATCCTGCTGCGACCTCTGGGTAAGGAAACCTGACAGCAGCTCCCTCCCCAGTCTCTTCAGGGGAGCTAGGATGGGAGGACTAAGGGAGAGTCTGTCTTAAGGGACAGTCCAGGGCTAAGCAAACACAGTCCTCCCACCCACCCACCCTCCTAACCTTAGCCCTGCCCTCTCAAGTAACCCAACCAGATTACCCTTCTATGGAGGAGGACTGGGTGTGTTTGCATGCTTTTGAAGAAATATATTTACAAGTCAAATATGATATTTTCGTTAAACCTCTAGTAAGTAAATAGGACAGAACTTACAATCAGTCATGTCAGTTTCTTGTTTGAAAGGACTCTGAGGAAGAGTGTATTCCTTGCTGCATTAAAGGTACTTGAACAATCTGAATGTCTATCCTGGGGAAGGTCATTATGTAAAAAAGGCAGGAAGAAATAGACTGACATTTGGGGGTCTTTGGTCTGCCTCTGCTATTGTGAGAGTTATAAATCCAATGTACCCCTTCAGAAAGACTTGAATTACGAAGCCATTGGAGAATCAGCAACTTATCATTAGAAATTTAGAGGTATTTGCAGCTGGCCGAAAGATATATTCTTCTCAACAGAATGTCTTGAATAATCAGGATAATAGCAGGAAGAAGAAACAAAAAAGACAAAGAAAGAAAGTCTGTGTATCTAAGAATCTGAATTCCAGAGCATCTGATGATTAAAGATTCTACAACACACTACAGTCTGCAGCTTCAATTTGGAAAGTGACATTTAATCCCTGGAGTCCACCTGTCTGTGGTCATATGAGGATATTAATTCTTAATTCTGACTAGAGCCTAAAATGTGTTTATGATATTAAAAACACATTTTAAGGCTTTGAATTGATGTATTGTGGGCATTGGTGTTTTTATGAAGTTTTTGTAGGTAAGATAATATTATAGAATTTAGCCTTTATTGTTATCTAGATGCTGAAACTTGCATTAACTTAAAAGAAAATATTTTCCAGTGATTACAGGGCAGGATGAATATAAATGTGGATATCATCGGGATTTTCTGTTGAAAGCAATGGACACTTATTTTAGATTAAATTAGTAGAATGTAATTCATTGAAAGAGTAAGAAAGAACTAACAAAGCTAATAGAATCTGAAAGGGCTGGGTTTACAAATGAAGAGGTAGTAAGAGACCTACACAATATTAGGTAGGCTTAGACACTGCAGTCACTTCAGAGCAGTGTCATGTGCAGTTTTCCAGAGAGCTAAAATATTCTTTGATGAACAATGGAGTGAGTTTCCTGCTAATCATGAGATGATTATCTCATGAGTCTCAGGAAGTTTCTGAAACTAGCAACATTTACTAGGCCCCTCCTCAAAGCCATTGGGGAACAAGAGGTTCTCCAGCCGGGTGAGCTGCTTGGAGAACTTTCCTGGACCTATCATGCACAGAACTACAGAATTTTTTATTTTTTAAGTCCTCCCCCATTCTTTTCAGTAATGCAGCTACCTTTGAATTTTCCATATCTATGTAAGTAGCTCATTATCCTTAAACCTGTAAGTAACTGCAGCGAACTCATTGCCTTGGGAAATGAACTTTGATGGGAACATTACTTTGATCAGTTATTGGATTGCATCTGGGGTAAGAAGATATTCGTCCAAACCTTTCCAGGAAGTCTCATATAACCTAAAAAATTCTCATACAACAACTAGAAATACATAGCAAACTAGAGAGGAAATAATTTCTAGTATACTCTATCCCCAGTTGGTAAAGATATGAAGCCACCAGTCTTTTAAATTATGAAACATAGAATGGATATTCTTTCATTTATTAGTGCATTCAAAATTGTTACCCATTAATATTTTGTAGTTTTATGTAAATAAGTGCTTCTTTGGTTTTTCTCAGAACTATTTTTGTTTTTACTTATATGCATGTCTGTGTCTTTGTGGGTGTGTACACATGTCTGTGGGTAAGCACTTGAGGCCAGAAGAAGAGTCCAGATTGCTTGGAGTTGAACATACAAGCAGTTATGAACAGCCTGAGATGGACTGGTATCTTAGCCACCTGGGTTCTCTGGAAGCACAGCAAGTATTCTTAAGCATGGAGCCATCTCTCCGCCCCTGACAAGTCCTGACTTCTTTAGTTAAAGGGACCTGTGTGCTTTGTTTTTCTGGGTAGTAGAGTAAGTGGTATTGCTTTTCTATTTTTCAGATGTCATTGTTAACGTGCAGAAGTACAATTGAGTTTTGTATATTGAATAAGTATCCTCATCTTTACTAACAAAGTTTTTGATGAAGATTTTAGGTTTCTAAACTAAAACATTATCTCATTTACTGAAAGTGATAGACCATTTTGTTGTCTTTTCCTTTTTTAATGTGAATGTCTTCATTGTCTTTTTCTCCCTAATTTCTCTAGCTAAGTTGTTTATTAGTAAGGTGAATAGAAGTGAAAATTATTGACATCTAAAAAAAATTCCATGCTGAGTCATTAACTCCAGTTCCTACAGGAAGCAAGTATGGTCACAGAGCTCCATACTTTCTTTGCCTTCTTCATGCTCTTCTAAGAACTACAGAGTGAGTAACGCATAGAAAATACTACAAATTCTAGAGTCAGGTAGCCTAGGTTCAAATCAAATTATCTCTTTACATGAACTTTGTGACCTAAGGAAATGTGCAGCATACAGGAGCCTTACTTTCTTTCGTGTGTATATGCCCATTTGTCTGAAGACAAGCACATATCGGCCAGTGTGTGTGCGTGTGTGCGTGCGTGTGTGTGTGCGTGTGTGTGTGTGTGTTTGTATACAGTTGAAAACCAAAAGATGATTTTAGGTGTCACTCCTTGGATACCATCCACCTTGGTTTTTGAGACAGAGTCTTTCACTGGAATCTGATGAGTAGGCTAGATTGGCTGGCCATTGAGACCAAGGGATTCTCCAACTGTCCACATCTTGCTAGTGCTGGGATACAACTGCGGCTACCATAACTTTTATTGTTTGTTTAATGTTTGGCATGTTGTTTGATTGTTTGCATTATATAAATTAGCATATCTCCTCACTGTCCACTCAAATATTTCATTTGTTCATGAATTAACAATTCAACTTTTAATAATGAGCAAAATCTCAAGACAACATTACAAATACGATAGCCAAGTCTTGCACACTCTCATTGATGGGATCCATAAGAGTTAATTCCATGAACATTAAGAGTAGAGGGTTTATGTCTGCCTGGGGAATAGTAGGAGGAAAACAAAATCAAGGGCAGGTTGATCAATAGATAAGTTACAGGTAGACAGAAGCAAAAAGAGCTGGAGTGTCATTACACAGTAGAGTGACTACCAGTAACAATGAAACATTCATCGAGAATTATCCAACTTCTCAGTATATAGGAAGATGGCCTGACTGCAACGTATGTCCTGTTTCTAGTTCTATCTGTGGTGGCAGGCAAATGCTCTTTTATTTATTCTACCATCCTTAGAGAAACTATTTTCTCTGCTCAAGCATTATAGGATTTTCTTTGTTATAGAGATTCTCACTCAGAGAACCCCAAAATTCTAAGACAAATGTTTCTCTTATGTGACATGTTTGTATATACTATGTAAGTTACTGCACTTCGGATGACCAAATTCCTCTAGCTTCATTTTTCTTTGAAAATGTTAGGGTGGGCCACTGTCACTTCCATTTAAGTAAAGGAAAAGGAAAGAACTTCCTTTCTTCCTCTTTAAGCTTGGAAGTCAGTATGAACTAGCCTGAGCCAGACTGCAGATAAATGTGAACATTTTTAGCTGACACTGGTGTTATAGACTGAAGAGATTTTCAAGAACTCTTCTGGAAAAGACAGTTAGGACCAGATCTGTGACATTTATATATCCTGTCCCAACCACTAGGTCCAGTGATCACCTGAGGCTTTTTTGTTATTTGTTGCTATCAGAGATGGTCTACACTCCTTCATGCTAGCCTACCAATGTACAATGTGGTATGAAAATTGGCCTGTGTTTTCTCAGACATTCCTGTTCATGAAGGCACTATTAATTATTACAGGCATACTTTATACAATGAATATTCCAAAGATCCTAAGCTAATCCTCTTCCCAAAAGTGATTGCTATCAATAAATAAAATATTGTCTTTAATCTGTGTCGCTAATGGTAGTCCCATGTATCCTTTTAATCACAAAAAGTGATCAAAGTGAATAAAATTACTGGAAAAACCTGTGAACTCACTTAAACCAATCAATTATGACCTGAATCTAGGGGTATTGTTGTCAACCAACCTTGGAGTCTATTTATCTCTAAGACCAATCACCAGGTGTCAGTGTGTATAATGAGTCCTTTGGTAACCATGAAAATAGGAAAAAAAAAGTCCTAAAAAAGAAATGACTGGTAGAATATTTCAGATGTCTACATTGGAGTAGAAAGAGCAAAAACTAAAACTTGGGTCTAGGTCCAGGGCAGATAGCATAAGAAATAGAGAGCGAATTAGTAATGTTCAGTATGATCAAAGCTCTTGGTAAGTTTTGGTCTTGGGGAGTAATGACCCACAAGTTTGTTTTATTCTCAAGTCAGTCTTCTAACTCAATCTCACTGTGGGGCCTTTCATCTTGCCTCTATGCTTACTGACATGATATTAGAAACCCAATAACCATCCCTCCATAATCTTCTTTTGTGGATAATTTGTATATAGATCCAATGTTGTCTTACCCTGGGAAGTCAATTGGAGTGATTCTACAATTTGTAAATGTACCCTATATGTCCTTGGGCTACAATCTTGATTTTTAGCCTGTAGCCCTAAGGGGAGATCATGGAAACTAAGAAGAGTCTAGGTTTTGGGGTCTTTGGGATCCCACTCTTGATGAGACTGTGGGACCCTACACTTAAACGATGAGCCAATTAAATGCATCCTCTTAAGCTGATTACCTCAGATGTTTGCTGTGGTGATAGAACCACAGCAGACCTAACGCAGACCCTGTTAAGAGTTTTCTTTCATAGTCCATGACTACTTGTACCTACATATTCATAAGTGATTATTTTTCTATTGTGTGGGTCTATCAACAGGCTTTAAGCCCTTGAAATTCAGAATCTGCATTCCTATTGATTCTCATCTCAACATTCAGTACAGTGCTGAGCATATGTAATATGTACTAAATGCCCGTGGAATGGATAAATGAATAAATATGATATATAATCTAGTCATGTCCTGAATGCATCAAGCTGTCTCACAAGTCCAAGTTGTTGTGCCCCACAAACCACTTTCAGATTCTCTGCCTACAAAGATAAGGCTCCTGTGTTGTGACCACTCACTGTTTCCTTTCCTGTCATGCTTTCCAAGACTCCCCATTGCCCCTCAGAATAACAGAGTCTTCCTCTGTGTGACCCTGATTGCTTTGGGCATATTTCATAACAGCAAGTCATTGCACTTCATTGTAAATCGTATTGCTATTACCTACACTCATTGTTCTGAGTTCTTATTTAGTAATTTTATTAATAACCTGCATTTTATGCAATGTATCTCGATAACACCCTCTTCCTATTCCTCCCTGCTCCAGCTTCCCATTCATGTTCCCTCAAAAAAAGAGAGAAAAAAAAAAAGAAAAGAAAAGAGAAAAATAAGCAAATAAAAGAAAATTAAGTCCAGTTTGTGTGGCAGGAGCATGGATTCCAGGCATCACCATGGTTTTCATTTTTGGAGGCATCAGACTGCTCAGATCACAGACATTCACTTGATCTGTATTATCTAGAAACCAAGCATGATGAAGTCCAACCCAAAGTTAGGCTTCACTGCCCAAACCCACAGGCCCCCAGGACAGTAATGTGTCATGGCATCTGCAAATGCTAGCAGAGAGCATCTAACAAAGCAGGCATTTATTAAATATTTCTGAAATGGGTGCATGAAGTTAGAAAAAACTATTTCGTTGCTAAAAAAAAGATATGTAGATGCTTTGATTTTATAAACAAGGAAATTGGAGTATGAATTATTTGTATTTAACTTCTCAAACACCAGAAAGTGAATTGTGTGTCTGTCTTGTCCATCACATCCTGATCCTTTATGTTAGGCACAGTGTATCTATCAAATGAACAATGTTTTAGTGCTATAGGTTTTTAATCTCTAATTAATTATAGAGCAAGTTATAGAACACTGCATATTCTCCAATATATATTCATCTATAAAAGGCATTCACTGGCCTCTATTCATTTGTACTTTCATACTTCCAACTTCATAAAATCTCTTGTTGACTGTTCCTGCCTCCTGCCTCTTTTTCATCTATTCTAAGTTCATTGCTTTCCCTTTAAAGACTTGCATAAGCCAGCCTCTCCAAAGACTCACTTCAAATCCAAATCAAATAGTCAGTCATGAGCAAAGAGAAGCCACAGCTGTGGTTCTTGGGAAGGCACCCAGCTCAGTGGATATTGACACAGAGCTGGTATAGCAGCAGTCGTATTCCCTTGTCCATTTGTAAAAATGGCCTCACATCTTTCCTAATCCATCTCTGGTATCGTGAGCAGTGCTACTCAAATAAATTGCAGCAGTCCAACACACTGAGATTGTTTGCAGCCATTTGAAATATTTCTAAGCATTTTCAATTGAATGGGTAAAACAGCATATAATATTTCGCAATGATTTTAGAGAGAAAATTGTGTCTAGCATATGATTTTGATTTGGAGACAAGTGGGTAAAAAAAAAAATAAGTGTAAAAAATGGCTATATACAAATATGGAGTACTTTTCAAGAGTGGTAATTCTCTGATAACTTAAAATGTCTTCTCTTTTTCTCTGCTCTCCAAAATCTTCCAACAAGCATTTGAAGCTCCTGTAACTATACAAAGGTGGTGATACAATATTTGATCCCAATACAGTGACATGAAATTAGTCACACATCAGCATAGCTTTGTTTCATTGCTTTGCCCCCTCTAGGGGCAATTTCCCTCAAGCTCTTTCGCACTGTGAAATAAAGGCTCTGTCTCTAGTCGAACACTTTCAAAAGTAAGGCAGGGAACGGTGCTGAAGTACAAATTGCTGTGGGAATAAGAGAGTGAGACTTCTGCAACAGGAAACGTAGGAGATGATTCCAAGCTTGCCTCTTATCAGAAAGATGATCCTCGTCTCGTCAGTTGGTGTCTGTGAGTCCAATTCATTCAAGTACAAATGGATGAGAAAGCAGTAGGCTCAGCAAACAGAAGTAGGTCTGATAGTAAAGATAGGACAGAGTGGGTTAATTGGTTAACTTATGAAAACATAGAGGTAATGAGCCCAGACTTCAGGTGAATCCGTATCTTTCAAAGCTTGTTCAAGAGTATTATGCCAAGCAGTAAGCTTGGCTTTGAACCTGCACTTTTCCCAAGTGAACAAGATTCAGGCTATGGGTTTTAAAAGTGGGGTAGTAAGTTATTGGCCTTGGGCAAGGAACTCAAAGCTGAAATAGTCAAGTAATAGATGATATGAGCAGGGCTTAGATATGGATAACAACCTTCCGTATTAGTGACACCTGAGAACATTTATTTAAAACCTACTTATGCTTAGAACTTCTTTGGAATCAATGAAGGTGAAGAGGTGAGATTTAAAGATTTATCCTTTAAAAGAATCTGTCAGGTGATTCTAAGATACTGAATTAGACTTGTCTTCTTTGTTTTTTGAGGAGCTAGATGGGAGATTCTCTTTCATCTCCTATGATTTCAGAATGTTCACATTGTCTTCAGAGCCAATATATGTGTATCATCAAGGGCCCAGGAAGGAACAGGATCAAATGTACAGTGCATGCGTGTCTTAAGGAGCACCTGTTACACTGAGTTCCATGTCAACTGCTGCTGTGTGGATTAACAGGCCCAGTGTTGGAAATCTTCATATTTATAACAATTTATTTATTTGTATTTTACGCATATGCTTGCATGTAAGTGCATGCACCTCATCCATGTTTATGCCAGTAAAGGCCAGAAAAGAGTGACAGATACCCTGGAACTATGTTAAGGAAGCTTGGCTAGATGGTTGTATGGGTGCTGGGAACCAAAACCATCAACCTTCTCCCTTTTAAATTAGAAACCAGAACTCATGGTTTTATGCCCAGGCCCAGTGCCTTTTATGCCTGTAATCTGAGCTCCTAGAAATTCAAGGCTTGTTGGGTTTACGCAGTGAGTTCCATTTCACAAGTCTGAACTGCGGTGTGAGAGCTTATATTATAAAAAGGAAAAACAGTGAAAAAAATGTTCAAAAGATTTGGATTGAAAATTTTTTGAATGTTGAATGTTGGTTCAAATTTTCCATAAGACTAGAAGCCAAATCAGCCATATCTATGGGTCAATCCAACCTTCTAGCTTGTCCTCTGGGACTTCAGGTTTAAAAATGTATTTTGGGCATTTGTCATAGAACTCTGTGTGGGGCTGACAGAATGGGCTGTTTGGTTGACGTATACCAGTTATAAAACAGAGACCATCTTCAATCTGCTGAAGAAGTGGTACTTGCTTTGCCCAAAGGAAGTAGCACCTGCACTGATGTTGGCAGAATTCAAGTTTTAAAATAAGCTTGCTCACCTGGTTTGGGTTCCTGCCCGGAGAATTTAGCCAACGCCTGCAGAGGCTACGGTGATAATTCCTTTCAAACTGGAGCTAACACATGTAAAGTGCACATCCCATTACTTGGGCACAGAGGATGTGTAGTTAATGCTTGTGTTCTCATCACCTTCTACTTCTACATTACTTTCACCTCTCTCCTCTTTCTTTTGCCTTGAAATAGCTTTTGGCATGCTATCTCTTCTTCCAGGAGAGCTTCACTTAAGGCAATTGATGATAGGCTGTGTGTGTTGCTATCATCTTCAGTTTTGAGTGTGTGATTTAAACACTTACTGAGAATCTTCTTGTCTCCTTCACCCCACGTTAAGAAATAAATTCTGACAGTGTAGAGCCGAAGCAAAGTGAAACTTACATATGTAAGAAGAATAATGGGGCAATATCTGCTCAAACATAAAATGCATAACCCTTTGACACAGGAACTAAACTAGAAATTACCTTATTAATAGGCTTCTCACTTACTCAAAGACATGGATTTAAAATGCTCAGTTGAACAGTTTTGTGATTTCTAAAGTTACTAACATCCTAAATATAATTTAGAGGGGAGTAAATATGTGTACAATAGGATCCCTCTAAAGTAGTGTGTCTCAATGTGGAAGTACTCTGTACCCCAAGGGACATTGGGAATATTTTGATTATCACAGAAATGTTCACAGCATGTCCGGAGTAGAGGGTAAGGATGCTACTAAAGAATCGAGAGTGCATGCGACTTCCTTCTCAAATAAGCAATTACTTGGTCAAAATGTTCATGGTCACAAGATTGAGAAGACAACCCTTAAAGGAAAAAAAGCAAACTATGCGTGTGCATGTGCAGACAGGGAGTGATTTTGATGAACACTGACAAAAGAAGTAAGACACTATCTACTCCTATTAGTATAACTGAGAACAATACACATACATATCTGTAGTATTCATGTGATATATATGTATATTAGTTCATTCTTTTGTTCTTATGTCAAAATACTTGGCAAGAGCAACTTGAAAAATCACGGGTTTATTTGGGTTCATGTAGACTATACAGTGCATCATGGGAAGGAAGACACAGTGGCAGGAACCTGAAGTGGCTGATCACATCATATCTGCAGTCAGGAAGCAGAGAGCAACGCAGGCTAGTTAGTGTTCAACTCGCTTTCTTCTTTTTATTTATTGTAGAATGCTGTTAGGGTGGGTGTCCCTCCTGCAACTAACTCACCTAGGTAACTTCTCTCAGGCCTGCTCAGAGGTTTTGTTCCTAATGATTTTTGATTCGGTTAGACTGATAATCAATTTTAGTTACCACAAGCACTGGCTACTCTACTAGGGACAAATATCTGTATGTTCATACTCTGAGAGTGCTCCAAGGAAAGAGTTCAAAACTTTCTTAACTATGTTCTCTAGGGAGGCTTCTAAACAAACCAAAATTTACTTGTAGGGAAAATTATTTTATTTTATCTTACTTCACATAGTTTTCTGCTGTTTTAAGATTCTATCCAACTGTATTATTTTATTTGTAGTTGATATTTATATTTTATAGTTGCTTTTAAGTAATATAAGCAAAGGTAGAATGGGAGAAGGGTCCACATGGCTCTTTTCTCTCCATCATTCACATCTCTCTGGATGGCATCATCAACTTGGAGCAGAACTTTCCTCTGCTGTGGAGTCTCCCAGGCAAAGCTCAGCTACTAGCAATTTTTGCTTTAATAAAAATTTAATTAAAATGTAAACTCTCTTAGGAAGATTTATGTTTTAAACCCTGTTTTCTAAATTCTGTTATGTAATAAAAAGACCGTGTGGCGTGTAGTGGGATTTTAAGTATAAAATATTCTGGAAGGCAATTTCGGAACTTCTGAAATGAGGCCCCATATGGAAACAAGAATCTCCCCTCTTTGGTTTTGGGTTTTGTTTGTTTCTTTAATGAATAAGTTATATTGTCTGGTTCCTTTGTATACTTGATGCGTGTATGTGTTCTTGTGTGCATGCATGTGCAGATGTGCCTACATGTGTGTGCAACTGTGTGCAGACCAGAGATGGATGTCAAGTGTGTTGCTCAATCACTCTCCATGTTGATCTTTGATACAGTGTTTCTCACTGAATCTGAGCTCAGCTTCATGATGAGTGAGCACCAGGAATATACCTGTTTCCATCTCCTCTTCACTGTGATTTCAGGCACTCAGCACCACAAGTGGCTTTTACATGGCTGCAAGGGAACCAAAGTCAGGTCTTCAACCTGTGCGAGCCCTTTACTGAGTCCTCTTCCCAGCCCTTACGGGTACTATTTAAGGTATATAATGTGATGCTATGGGATGCAAGCAGATTAGTAAAAAGGTGTGTAGCGAAGCAAATCAACACACTCAGGATCTCACAATAAAATTACCCTCATTTGTTCTTTTAGCTGAAATCAACTCATGAAGCAGATCACTGCAGTCTTGTCAACAGCCTATGAGCTGAGCATTACACCTCTTGACTTGGTCCATGCTCCTTACCTGCTACACCTCCAAAATTACTCTAGAAACCATTGTTTTCTTTTCTGTCTCCATGTCTGATTTTTATTTTAAATTCCACATACAGATGACAACAGATTGTACAACATTGTTCTTTCTCTGTCTTGCTTATTTCTTTTATCATGTTGTTCTCCAGAATCCCTCTTATTGTCATAAATTCCAAGATCATATCCTTTCTACAGCCTAAAACTATTTTTAGAGACAAGGTCTTGCCTATATCCCAGCTGCCTTTGAACTCAATTTGTTGATCTAATTGGCCTCAAAGCCCAACAGGTTTCTGCCTACCTCTGTCTCCCATGCCAAATGCTATTCTGTAACATATAAGTACCACAGTTTCCATGCCCATTATTTCAACAGACTCTCAGACTTTTGGAGTGAGCATTCCAAAGATGTGATTTCCTCCATTTTGTTTCCAATTTTATTGGGGATCTCTGTAGTGCTTTTTATCATAGCTGCCAGAATCTGCTCTTTCCCAACAGCAATGCAGACCATTCCCTCTTCTCCACTCCCTCAACAACACTGTTCTTCTTGACATTTTAGTGGTAGTCTTTGGAACAGATGTGAGGTAGCACCTCTCAGTGCTGTTAATATGTATTTCCTTTCTCCCTTGCTTTGGATTGAATCTTTGAGGATTGTCTTATGGGGCTGAACCTCCTTACTCACAAGTCCAAAAGAATCAGAAAATTCTCCCAACACATTATTTCAGCAAGATGTCCTTCAGACTCTCAGGGTGCATGGAAATGTTGGCCATAATCTTCAGAATCCTCTTTTGTTCCCCATCAATTCTAAAATTAACAACTCTATACCCAATTCCAAGAACCCATCATGACATTTTCTGGTTAACTGGTAGTCATTCTGTATGATAAGAAACACTAAAAATTGAAGTCCTGTTCTAATTGAAATAGAAAAAAAGCAACAAATAGTTAAATTGGAGCTTTAGGTTTGTCTAAAAAGGAGAAAATCTGGGATGAGTAAAGTTATGTAATTTAAACTAAAAACACTAAATGATGTGTATGCAGGAATGGGGGTTGGTAGCTGAGATTCTAAATAACACTGACACATAAAATGGCTCTATGATTCCATCAGCATTTATTTTGTGCATATTTAAAATCTTTCAAGGCAGTAAATACTTTTTTAATATGCTGCTTCTTTACTATGTAAAAGAGCCTTTTATAGATTGGCCTCTTGGTTAATATCAGCCCTTCCAATCAAGCATCCAATTGTAATCCTGGCTCCCTCCCTTGAATCGTTCTTGCTAGTTGTATATTAGATATACAGCCAATACCATATAGTTATGATCTCCATCTGCAGACTCCGATACTTTCAACAGGCCTAGCAAGATTTCCTTAGGGTACTTTGAACAGAGACAAAATAGGCAATCGGCTGTCCTGAAGCAATTATAAAGCTGGGCTGTTCAATTTTGTATGGTGAGAATTCATTTGCCTTACTCCTAACCTAACATCAGTGCATATAAATGTAATAAAAGCTATAGGATCAGAACATCATATCTTATCAAAAACATTTTCTCAGGTGAAATAAGCTGCCTATAGTTAAGGAAATGCTTCAGCTTTAAATGTGATTGCCATTAAAAAAAAAAAGATACCAAAAGGTCTACCATTTAGAGACTCAAAAAAAAAAAAAAAAAAAGTCATCCAGCGTTCTCCAAAAAGACTCCACAGTTTTGCCTGGTGGACCTCAAAATTAAAATGCTTTTCAGTGCGCCAAACACTGGTAACAGAACTGTAATGACTTATATCATGTGATCACTATAGCCATTTTCTAATTTGTCCCTTTTAACAGAGAGTGGGATGCCTTTGAAAACTAGCCTAGACTCTGCTACAGGAATAATGGTTTTAGAGGATGTCTTACACGATTGTGCTCTGATCCAAAACTATTGTTCTTCCCTGAGCTTCTCCAGGAAAGTCTCTTGCATTCTTCTTCAAATAGCAACAACACTTGCCATGATCCTATCCCAGCCAGTTAGTTATTACTACAATTTTTTACTTATGCATCAGCAATACCTACACAAGCACATTTCCTGGGTACTTCTGCTACCAGAGGTGTGAAGCTATACTTTCAGTGATGTAAGATAAATTTATTCAAGTATAAAATTGAAAAAAATGCCCCCAAAACAATAATTAGAACCAATTAATGTTTTAATGCAACATTTTAAAAATCAAAATTAAAGCAAAAATTAATGCAAAAAATCTATATTGAATCATCATCTAAAATAAATATAATATTGTAAATATAAAAATATTTACCAACTACTTATTAATTCCCCTACTTTATATGCCTGTCCTTTATTTGTTAACTTTGTCCATCTTATTCATCCTTCAAGGAACATTTCTTCTAAGAAAAGCCATATGTGATTTTATCTAGAAAAAGGGATAAGGGCTGCACCATTAACGAATGTGTTACCTACCTCATACATGCTCTGTTTGAAAACTTACCACTGTGTATTTAATTCTTGGATTAAATTTCCACAACAGTTTACATTTGAGCGTTGTCCTAGGATGCATGTTTGTGAAGGTGTTCTACACATCCCGCTTACCAGCCCTGGTAGATGGCAAGCAGAATTGTAAGATGTCCCATGGTCTACATCACCTGAAGTTGGCCCCATGAAAAAAACATACTATTTGGCAAAGGTAAGGGGACTCACTCATTGGCTTGACTAGGCTCCACTGTAATTCAAGGACAGAGGAATACTGCAGGTTTTTCCTGAAGGCTGACTATCCTGTGGCTCTGAAGAAGAAGTCATCAGACCAACAGAGCATGAATTCTGCTAGAGTATTGGGTGAACTTGAATAGAAACTCAAGTTCCAGTGAGCCCTCAGCCCCAGTTAACATCTTGATTTTAGCTTTGTCTGTCACTATGAGAAAACCCAAAGCGCTTTGTGCTCTGAGACTCACTCAGAATCCTGCACAAATGAAATTGTTTTAAACTTCTATATCCACAAAGAACTTATTATGTAAACAGAAAATGAATACAGAAACTAACTATCATCATACCCTTTAAAAGAATTCTCTGTATACACTATAACCTTCAACCTGCTGCAACAAGCCTAGATTGCTCTCTCTAAATATGAATTGTATGTTTAGTCTTTACTGTGCAGATCTTTATTCAGTTGTTGATTGCACACAAGATAAAGTAAAACTCTGTGTTGTATATTCTCAATGCTTTTCTTCAAGCCCAGCTTTCAAAGCTGTCTTCCCATGACTCTATATAACACCCCACTTCTCTTTTTATGTAAGTTCTAGTAGATTTTCCTTTTGTAGTTTTATATATTCAAGTTTGATGATACAGTCTACTAATTACTCATTTCAACCTTAATTCTTACCATGTTTTTTTTTTTATTATTGTGGTTTTAGTGCCCTTAATACCTTTAAAGAGAATATACCAGTATTTTTACCTCAATTCTTTTTCTATAAAGCCATGAGGAACACAATAACTACTATAAACAAACAACAAACAACAGAACAGAATTGTCTGCTACAATGGAAGTAACACATCTAACCTGCCAATCCATAAACTGCAAATAAGCACTGGCAAATTTTGTAAAATGTGGCAAAATTAAAGGAAGGTTTTGAGAACACATAAATGCCCTTACAGAAGTTAGAAAGTTAACATTGAAGTTGCCTTTCTGGTCAGGTAGATTATTTTGAGGTGTGAATTACAGGCTTTTTATGCAATGCACATGACATTTAAGAGTCTGAATGCGTTTTTTAAATATTTAAGGCAAATAGATGGCACCAAATACCAAATAAAGATAATCGTTGCAGTGAGTATTTGTCCAATGAGGAATCTATTCAAAAAACTTCTTGGGCAGAAATATACCACAGTCTGCTTCACAAACTAGAAAGGAAGGTGCTAGTTCAGTCTGAGTCCCAACTCTTGAGATCCTGAGGTACCTATATCTTTTAAATCCAAGAAGAAGAGGACATAAGATCTGTCTGGAAAAGTGAGGCTAGAAAACAAGACACATTTCTTTGCTTTTTTTTTTCTATTTAGTTCTTCAGGGAATTGAAGGTTGCCCACCTACTTGGAGGAAATCATCTGCTTGAGTGAGCTCACCAATTCAAAAGTTAATCTGATTTAGAAACATCCTCAAAAACATGTCCAAAAATACCATTAAATTTGGTAAATCACTGGCAAGTTAATTGCCAACTATCACAAATGCATATACTGACATTGGGAAAAGCTAGTTGTTACTGTGACAAAATGGGTAGAAAAGAAAACTAGCTGGCAATCACATCTGAACCCTCTGACCTTGACAGGTCATATCTCAGGGACTATAATCCTACTAAAATGGCTATGGCACATGACACTTTGCTTCAGGGTTGTCTGAATTTCTCTTGGCTTAGGGTAAACACATACTCCCGGGGTGAAAATTTATTGTCAACATACCAAAATCCAAGATGCTCTGATTGAGTGTGCTTACCATACCCCTGGTACTCATTATGAATCTTGAGAAATCTGCTGGCTCAGAATAGCTAAGGTATAAAAAAAATGATACGGAGGAATTCAACACTGGAATTATACAAAAATTTAGCTAGCAGATAAAAATAAGATCAGAGAGACTCCAGCACAGCTGTAATAAAAGATAACTAAAAAAATAGGTAAAATTATTATAAAACTAAAGGTAAGATTACTGTTATCCTGAAAGAAAGATATAGATCCAAATGATTAAAACACAAGAAGATGAACTGAAAAAATAGAAACACTTATTAGGCAATATAAAAGAAAACTCAAAATAGCCTCAGTTACTATAATTTTATTAAAAGCCATATATGCTGAAAACATGATCATGGACAAAGAGACAAAAGTCTCAAAAATAAACAAAATAAGCAATAGAGATTCTTTAAATAAGTATCAAGGAAAATGAAATTATATATAAAATATTATATATATTATATGTAAAATATTTCACATATATATGTATGTGTTTATATAAGTGTGTTTGTGTGTATGTTTGTGTGTGTGTGCATGTATGTATGTGTATTGCGGTCTCAGATGTAGTAAAAAATAAAACTTAAAGACAGAAAAACATAGTAAATGATACGATGAAAGAAAACTTTTTAAAAGAAAATGTTAATCTAATATAATGCAATTAACAATAATAAACAAATAATGAAAGGTCTCTCTAAGCAAAATGTTGATGTCAGAACAGGGAAAATTCAGATAGGCTTGGATTTTTATTTGCTTAAAATTTATTGAGAAACATGAGGAAAATGACATTACATAGTTCTTTGGATTAGAACATATAATCTGGAAGCTTTATACAGCCGTTAAGAACTTGGGAATTCTATAGCCAAGAATCGTTGCAATGGACTCTTTCGTGAGTCAATTAATGGGAAATTTCAGCCTGGAAATAGGAATGGGCAATAAATCTTTTTAAACTGATAGTTCAGAAAAATAAGTTAAGAAATTGTAGATCAGAATAAACATGTTGTTTAGCTGTAATGTAGAATTGTGATATAACAAGTCTCAATGCCAGGGTGAAAAGGGGGAGTCAGAGTGTGGAAATTGTAGGTGTTCTATTTGTTCTTCTTGTTTTAAGTAATCATAAAGTAATGCACTGTACAAATCAAAACATGAAACCTTAAAAAAATATGTAAACCGTGAAACAGCCAAGAGATAAAATGAACATAGGACTTACGAAGAAAGCCAACCTGAGGAACCTGTGAAGAAAGTAGGAAGGAAACTCAGGAAATTGGGATTAACTAGTAACCACCAGATGTTTGGAAAGAAATCAATGCAGGAGGGAAGAGGACATTCTCCCTCTCCTGTTATGACACAGGCTGTTGTGTCAGCTCTCTCTAAGTACTGTGAACTCCCTGCTAAACTTGCCAAGAGTGTCTGGGTTCACAACTACCTCAAGCGTTATTTCTGAAAATTAATTTCCTTGGGAAAACAAAGGTATTAGACAAAGTCCACCTCCTCTCATAAATAAAAATCTCGTTTATTAGCGTCCAAGGTACTAGGCTAGGAGATGAGCATTAGTGGGGATGCAGAAAACTGAATGACGAATAGCGACGACAAATAATTTTTGAAAGTCAGATGGTTTACTTATTTTTTACTTTCAGCAAAAATAAAAAAAAGGTCTAATCAAGTTGCCATATAATAGATACATATGTTGCCAAGGAAAATCAAAGATTCATCAACAGTGGCTCTACTAACCCTACCCACTAATTATGAGTAGCTACTCAGTGCTCTCGACTACAAAAACCAAAATCAGAAGCCGAAGTCAGGCAGAATCTTTGGAACGCTAGTAATAAGTAGCATTCATCTGCAGATACATGAGCCAAGGAAAGAATGAAAAGATATGTATCTCATTAAGAGATGAAGAGCTAATAAAATATTACTTTTATGCCTAATAATTATTAATAAAATTTGAAGCGTAATATGTTGTTTTAATCGATGGTGTGTCTATATCAATTACTATACCTCATTGTGGAAGATACTAACACTTAACAGTCTTATGGTTACAGGAAACGTTTAAAAATTAAATCTCAATTCATGTAGATAGCTTATTGTAGAGATGTGTGGTAAAGCAATCAATAAAATCCTCCCAAGCTTAAAACAAATGATATTAGGATAAAAGTTTGGAGGAAGCAGAATAAAAGCACAAGTTTGAAGAGTGAAACTAATGCCTTTATCTTTAAAGCTGTTCTTCTATTTTCGATGACTGCTGGTGAATGCTTAATCACTGTGATAGTTAAATTTTATTGGAAACATTTAAAGTACAATCTAAGAGCTTTATTTTTAAATGTCAATATTTGCACTATGCAAAGAATGGCATCTCTGAACGTTCTTAGGTATATGATGGTCACTTTCGGCTGCCTGCTGAAAATGTGCACCTGTGTATACGCTCACTAGATTGTTTTAAGGATGCTCAAGTAAAAGTGTTTCAAGGCTATTCTACAAGCTGCACTTATTAATGGTTATAATCTACCATGCTTGTTATCACTAAGTATCATATGCACACACAAGCTTATTCCCCCTTGAGTTTCTCCCCATGCCTGTCACATAACCAGTGGTAGTCACACTCCAAAAACTTACCCCGTTCAAAGACCTCCAAGTCATCTATTTCTATCACCAGGTTGAATAATGAACATATGTCTAACAAAAGTAGCTAATGAGCTGTAGTGAGAGAAATATGGAGCTTGTTGTGAGATCGTGTCTTGTCATAAGCTTCATCTATTCCTTCTCACTAACATGACTGCCTGAACACGAGCTGTACAGGAACTACAACAAAACACATGCTGAAGTAGATGGGAGTGGGAGACGGCCTGGAAGCCTCAACTCATAAAAGATCTACAGGCAGCTCATGCACGCTGAGAGTGAACGCACCAACCGTTTATCCCTGAAAAAATCATACAAGTAGTATCGTATGGACCAAGTAGTTATGATGTATTTAGGAATACATACATATTGTTGATATGTGTGTATAAAGAGGCCATGAATTTGAAAGGGAGCAAGGAGGGTGATGTGGAAGCATTCGGAGGAGGAAATGAAAGGGGCAACTGATGTAATCATAGTATAATCTCAAGAAAATAAAAGAAATAATCAGTGAGTTACACTGACACTTGAATTTTAGTTTATGCTTTAGTACAATGAGATAAATGTTTTTCAAATGAGGTCAAGGCTCTGTCATATCAAGTAACTCTTTACCAAGAAATGAATCCTGCTGCTCTATCCCTACTTCTCCTGTGGCTCCTCCCACCAAGGGCATGGCTATACTCTAGCCCATATATATGGCCACATATGGCATAATAGGTTCTATATGCCCATATATCACTCTACCCTTTCTCATGGAGGAAATGTTTAGTCTCATGCTGTAGTTTTCAGTTCTTTCTTGCCTCCGGTAGGTCCATTACATGATAACATGTTACAGACTTTCCGTTTTCAAAATTCATCTTAATTTTTCCTTGTGAAGACCTCTGGCTTTCCATGGGTTATTGAGAACTTTCTCTTTAGGGAATCGATTTAAAACTAAAAATAAAAAATTAACACGATAAAAGGAACTTGACTTTTTTAAAAATATGTATTCGCAATTGTTTCAGCTACTTTTCTTTGCTGTGACAAAACACCATGCACAAAACTAACTTAGATAAGAGGAGTATTTGAGTCTAAAATTCCAGAGCTGGAGAGGCATGGCCAAGTCTACCAGAAAATGTGGCCACCTTACCTGTTCAACGGGAGAGAGATCAACCAGATGTGAGGGAAGGCTAGAAACTCAGGGCCCAACCGCAATGCTGCACCTCTTCTAGCAAGGCTCCCTGTCTCAAATTTTCCAAAACTTCTCTCCAAAGCACCACCAACTGGGGACCAAAAGCTCAAATACCTGAGCCTAAGGGGGCCATTTCTCATTTAAACCACTACAGAAGTGATAAAGGAGCTTTGTAAATGCCTGAGCAAAACAGATTATTCTTGAGTGAGTTGGTTACTCCTGATAAAGCTTTATTGATGTCTCCTTTATAAGCTGACTGGTTGAAGATATAAAGTTTCCCTCTTTCCATGAGAAAGAGACAGAATGTTTCTTTTTACGTGAATAAAAATTTTCTCAAAATTGATGAGAAGCTTCAAGTCAGTTCCCTGACTTCTAGGATGCCTTCAACATGCAAGGAGGAAGGAAACGATGTGCCAGACATTTGAATTTACTATTTACTATTTACTATTCCTTCTTTATACCTCACCAAAATATAGCTATGAACAATGTAATTAAAGCCAAGTAACCAACTTTGAAATTACAGTAATATCAATGCTGAATTGAAAGATTCTTAAGGAAAAATAATGATGCTATTCATTTCCACCTCTCTCATCTAGTACTTGAGCCTTCTAACTCTGTAAATAGCCCAGAGGCACTCATACTTTCAGGAAGTACTGTGGGTGTAGTGTGTGTGTATGCGTGTACATGTCTGGGTATATATGTGTGTATTTGGTGCTGGGAATAGAACTCGGAGTTTTTTGAGTGCCAGGGAAATAAAGGAAGAACAACTTCCAAGCCCAGAAAATTATTCACATAAATCTCTGTGGTGTTCAAGGTATTAGAAATTGAGGCAGCCCTCCACTAGAGCTTACAGTTTATAGGGAAGTAAATAATACACAATCACAAATCTTGAATTCATATTTTAAATTGCAAAAAGGAATACATTTATAAATAGCAATGTATTAAGTATTTTAATGGCAGAAATAATCAAAACAATGCCCTCTTCTCTACTCCATTCCTTCTACATAATGTTACAGGATTGAACACTGGGCTTAGTCCTTCCCAAGAATGTTTCAAGTAGATCTCATTAGCCACTGGAACAGCCTGGAGGCAGGCTGAAATTTTTGGAGTTAGTATTATTTCAAGATTTATCTTATTTTTAATTATGTGTATATGTATGTGTGGGTATATGCATATGTGTACTGATGCCTGCAGGGGCCAGAGGCTTCAGATCCCCTGAAGATGGAGTTACAGATGTTGTGAGATGCCTGATGTCAATTCTGGGAGCCAATCTTGGGTCCTTTGTGAGGGCAGTGGGTTCTCTTACAAGTTGAGTCGCCTCTTCAGCCCCTGGACTTAGTATTTTTAACAGTCTTGTCCCTCTGGATTTTGTTCTTTTACTCTGTGAGACCCATGATAAGCTTGGCCTTCTCCCTTGCATTCCAGTTCAGAACCTACAGGAGACAGGAGACAGGATGATACATCATCTATCAGCTATTTATCTCCTTGGTACTACAACTGTCTGCTCTGTTCATCCCAAGACAGCCATTTTTATACACTTTGCCCCATTTTCTTGTTACTTGTAGCAGGGGGGAAGTCCAGTTTCAATTAAGACTTAATTTTAAACTAACTGCTTTTGAAATTATTCTCTATAATTTGAATAGTTATAACTGTTTTGCAGTCTATTTTAAACAGAAGAGTCAGGGTTGAAAGGAAAACACTGAAATTGCTCAGGCAATCTAAAAAGTTGGTAAGCCTGAGAGACATCTGTAGTTGTATGCTGCTCAGTGGCTCAGCAAAGAAGACAGGAAGGCATATTCATTGGTGGAAGTCCTGCCAGACTTCAACAAAGGGAACCACCGTCATGGCCAGTGCTGTACTCACTCGACAGTGGAACCCTGCATGTCTGAGCTCAGGTGTTTTATTGATTCAGAACTCCTTAGGTGCTCCACTGTCACCATGTGCAGATCATAAGCAATTAAACAACCCCTACAGAAATCCAACACCTGCAGACAGTAAAGAACACCAAGAGCTAGGCTAGCCCCTCACCCAACAGCGCATAAAACATTTTTACATAACTAAACTTCCACAACAGACATCTATAAAAACCCTAATTTCAAGGCTCAGCTGCTGACAGCGTGGAGAGATGCATCTCACCATTCATATGTACATCTCTAAAGCATCTGATTATGCAGGTGCCTCATCCTCACAGCCTTCTAGATTTTCATACAGGGCACAACCATTGCTACAGTGTGCCTTGTCACTAAGCTTTGTGAGCTAGGTTAAGAGTGCTAAATGTGTGTTGACTTATGATTTCAATTGCAACGTGGTTTTCAGGATGAAGTCACTGTGAGAAACACCCTAGCTCTTTCCTGACACAGAATAGCACCAAGTTGTTAGATAATGATAAAGTAGACTATACCCTCATAAATTTTACACAATCAATTCTCACAAAATGCTTCCATTGGATTTTTCCAAATTTTTATATGCTCCATCAAAATGATGTTTGCATCTAACAAAGAAATATATACAGAATATGAATGGTTTTATGGTTTACTTATATCATCAAACATTATAGCAATGAAATTAGATAAACACTAGAGTTTGACACCTTGGCAAGATAAATTTCTTTGCTAATATGGATTATAATTAAGCGGCAAGTTTGGCATATTCTTTACCTCTTTCTGGACAATAAATCAAAATAATAAATCAATCCTAGTTGCAATGTCTACTGATTCTCCTGGTATAAATGCTGTTATGATAATCAACTCCAAATCACAATGAAACAGTTCTGCATCCTTGCTGGAAATTTTTTAGTGCACTAGTAGGAAGTATTCTCATACAGAGATAGAATAAATATGAATCATATGTAGAATAAGCTGTAATATATTTAATCGAATAAAAAAAGATGTCGTGGCCTTTGAGTATTCACTGTGTTTACTTTTAATAAAATTTTAGTTATGGCATTTATTTATTAATTTCAGAACCTTTCCCTACATAGAGGCTTCTTTCTTTCTCTCTCTCCTCTTCTTTTAGGAGCCTTCAATAAATCCCTTAATCTCTATCCTCTGGTAGCTTCTCTGAGGGTATTTTACTGGACTCTTCAAGGTCTGAAATTTCTTTTCTTCCTTTTCAACACATTGGACTAGTGTGACTTTGGGCTCCACATTGCAGACGCCGTTTGTAGTTGTTAGCTGCTGTGTGTTCAGCACGAGGAACAAGAGAGCATTTTCATAAGTGCACACCCTGCCAGACCTCAGCAGAGGGAACCACCATCATGCCTGGTGCCATACACCAGTGGAACCTCAGACCTCTGAGCTCATGTGTTTTTATTCTTTCAGAACCTCCTCTGGTGCCGATCATAAACAAGCAAACATCCCCCATAGATATCTAACCCCTGCAGATAATACAGTACCACCAATATCTAGGCTAGCCCCCCACCCAACAGTGCATAAAACAATTATTTTATGTATAACTGAAAATATACCTTCCACAACAAAGACAGAGGAAAATAACTGTTTTCTGACAAACTGCATCCTTTATATTCCATGTTGTCTTAGTCAGGGTACTACTGCTGTGGAGAGACACCATGACTACTCATATAAAAGAAAGTATTTAATAGGGGTTTTCTTACAGTTTCAAAGGTTTAGTCCATTATCAGCATGATAGGAAGCATGGCAGCAAACAGGCAGACATGGTAGCTGAGAGTTTTACATCTGGATCTATAGGCAGCAGGAAGAGAGAGATACTAGGCCTGGCTTGAGCTTTTGAAACTCCAAAGACCACCCCTAGTGCACACTTCCTCCAACAAGGCTGCCCCTCCTTGAACAAGGCCACACCTCCTAATCCCTCTCAAGTAGCACCACTGCCTAGTGATCGAACATTCAAATACATGAGCCTATGTGGGTTATTCTTATTCAAACCAACACACATATACTCTTTCTTAAAAAAAGAAACTGCTTACTTAGTAGATGATGGGCAACCTTGTTTCAACTCAGTAGGTCACATACACACTGAAAGACATGAAAGGAGAGAAATCTGTTGAGAAGAACATGAGTTTCAGCAGGAGGAAGAGGGAGAGACAGGATAATAGGGAGTGAAAAGAACTACCATTCATTATGTACATTTATGAAATGGTCAAAGTATAAAAAACTGGATAAATTCTTAGAAGCCACATGTGACTGTATTTGCATTGGCAATTTTGTTAAGAAGCTACTTATATGCCAAATATTTTGTATTTTAAGTAATGCATTTTCAAATTTTACTGAGCTATTTAATATCTACTGAAATAATGCAAACATTAGCTTTGTAGCCTCTTTAATAGATGAAGAAACAAGTTCATAAAATCAAAACACAGCATGGGAATAACTTAAAAACCCAAGCCAAATATCGTAATGCTAATATAGCATGATTAGCAAAAGAAGTGAGTAAAATGTCTGCCTCTATACAACATAGCAACTCAGATGCTTACACGCACTATCTTTCTCCTGTTCGTGAGAGTCTTCAATTAAACACTACAAATATTTTCTGAAGTAGGATAACACTGTTTTATTTTAGCTTAGTACTTACAAATCCTTTCTTTGCTTATCACCACACTTTCTGTAAAAGAAGAGCCCTTTAATTTGCCTTTCACATATTTATGCCTGAAGGTACACCTTCAAATGGATCAAACTTAATTGCATTGTGGCCCTCAGCTGGTTCAAATTCCTCAATCAATTCACCTCAGACTCGTCTTCTTTCAAGACTAAACAACCCCATTTTTCTTAATCTCTTCTCATACGTTCAGTAATCCCTTCCATTCCATTTATCATTTTTGTTGCCCTATGCTCTCTCCAGTTTAGCTGTAATGTTCTTCAAATAAGGTCCTCTATCAGATGTGTGCATGCTTAAAACCCCTGCATCTACATTCCTATTAGGCTCACCAAGAGTCTGCTCTGCTGATTGCAGCTTGCACAGTGATTATGAATCACAAGACTGTGAAATGTGAAAGGTTGCATTCTCAAAATGTAGAAACAAATGACATTTTTTCATGTTTCTATTTTGCAAGAACATGGTTTGGCTAGAAAATGAAAAGGTGAGTCTTCAAAGCCCAAGAAAGGAAGTGTTTGGTGTGAGGAATTGATTTTGCAATATTCATATAATTTTTTTTCAACAAAAAAGCTATTTTGAAATTTCAGGAGGTGAGGTCATAATTATTAATAAGTAAGTATAGTTTGTTTTTCCAAAATGCCCAATAACTTTTCTAGAGATAATCTATCAGTATAAATGAGACATGAATTTTGGGACTCTGTAATAATGGAATAAATTCATCATAAAATTATAATCTTTTTTTTTAAAATAAGTATAGCAAATATCATCTAAGTAAGTAAGTCTGCAGCTCCTCAAGGCATCTCTAAAAAGAAACATGGCTATAGGAAACATCAATTACACAATCCCCTTGATAGTGCATAGCTACTTCCATGTAAGGAGTAATTACTGTCTCCAGAGCTGACCCAGAGAATCTCTGTAGGGAGTGAATGTAATAGTGTAGTTGAGCCATATGCCATGGGCATCTCTGTGCACTGATGGAGAAGACTAATTTGGGAGCGAGTTGGAAGAAGTCATGTGTGTTTATGCAAAACAATCTTGCTATTCTGTTATAAAGAGCTCAAATGCTATATTCAGATTCTTAAGGGAAAGACGAAGTGGCAAGACCAGAAGTTGGGAAAAGTAGTTTTCTGTTTGAATCTTGACAGTAAGTACTCAATTGAGACAGGTCGGCAGGGCATGGCTGAGCAGCCCAAAAAGCTTGGAATGCCTACTCTTGTTATTGTTGAGTGTTTTCAAGTGCATTGGTAGTTCCAGTGATTAGAACAAAAATTTCAACAGATTTCTTTGGCCTCTAAGACTAGGTCTATATCACTCTAGTTCAGGAGGGCCACTTCCTCTCACAATATTAGAAATCCTCATAGTTTCTTATTTGCAGCACCTTTGTTTGTCATAAGAGATTGGAAATTATGCTAAGTTATTTACAAGCTTTGGCTCATTTAATCACTAAATAAGGCCAAGAGGTGTGAATGTCGATGGCTCTTCATTCATGAGGACACTTGGCCACAGGAGGTTAAATGGTAGGGCTTGTGCTGATCAGGACCACTGATGGGAAACATGGATTAAGATACAAATGTCTTTGACTATTTCCTACATAATACAAACACCAGTACTCTAATATGGCAATACAGTTTGGAAGGCAGAGAAAGCAAATCTGTTTTATTACCAACTGTAAAGCTTTCTGTGCAATTGCCATAGAAAATTCTCCACTGCTTTGTTGTCCAATAATTACTAGTCCTCATGTGAACATTAGGGTTGACTCAGACCTCCATAGATGCCAGGATTGCACAGTTTAAATGATTTATTTACTTCTTTTACATATGTACATCACATCCATGACTTATGCCTGTAGAGAGTTTTGAATCCCCTGGAGCTGAAGTAACAGGTGGTTATAAGCAGGCAGGAGGGTACTGGAAACTGAACCTGTGTCTTCTGCAAGAGTACTGAGTTCTCTTAATCACCGAGGCATCTTTCCAGCCCCCACCTCCAGTTGTACATTCATCTGCCATCTAGTTAAGAAGTTAGATAGTATGTGCTAAAAATCCATTTCTCCTTTTCATGTTTTAACGTGTCCACATTTTTGTCCTTTGGGTTTCCTTCTAGCATTTTCCAATACAGCTCATTTTACTGACCCTGTGCTAGCTATTTTCTTTTTTGTCAGCTTGACAGCAATTAAAAAATGGTTCCATCATAGTGGCCTGTGGGCAAGTCTGTGGGCATTTCTTGATTAATGATTGATGTGGAAATCCAAGCCCAAGCCCACTGTGGGCAGCTCCACACCCAGGCAGGTAACCCTGGGATGTATATAAAAATAAAAACTAAAACAAAACAAAACAAGCCAGGCAAGCCATGGGGAATGAGACAGTAGTCTGTGTCCCTTCATCACTTCTGCTTTAGTTTCTGTCTCACAGATCATGCCTTGAGTTCCTACCCTGACTTCCCTTCATAGTGGAGTATAAGCATCAAGCTGAGATAAATCACTTCTTAATCAAGTTGCTTTTGGTCAGTGCTTATCACCACAGTAGGCCTCTTCCCATCTTTTCTTCCTTGCCCCCACTTGCTGCCTTTCTGTAGCCCTGTTTCTGCCATTATGCCCCATGCATTCTGTTATCTTCTCTGTCTTCCTCCCTGTTATGACCTTGTCTTTGCTTCTTATGACCTCCTTTATAGAGTCATAGCCTGTAGTAGTGAATCCATCTTTCTGATCTCACTTATTTTACTTAACAATTTCCAGTACCATTATTTTTCTTGCAATTATCATTCTGTTTTTATTGATGATTAAATTCAATTCTATTGTGTATGTGCCATGTTTTATCTATTCCATTCATCTGGTAGTGGACATCCAGGCAGCTTCTATTTCTTAGCTCATTGTGAATAGTGTAACAATACACATTGATGTGCCAGCATCTCTGTGATAGGGCTTTCAGTGCTTTTGAGTGTAAGTGGCAGGGCTGGGTCATATTGTGGTTCTATTTTTAGTGTTTTAAGGAGCATCCACACTGATTTACATAGTGGCTCCACCAGTTCATATTCCTATCAGCAGCGAGTAGGGCTTCCTCTTTCCCACACCCTTGTCAGCATTTGCTGGGCACTCTATTTTCGCAATGTTATTCATTCAGACTGGGGTGACATGGGTTCCCAGAGTAGTTTTAATTTGCATTTTTTTTGAAGGCTAAGGATGTTGATCACCATTCCAGATATTTATTGGTCATTTGTATTTTTTTTTAGAACTTCTATTTAGTTTATTAGTTCATATGTTGACTGAAATTTTGCGGAAGAAGGTGATTAATGTTTGCATTTCTCACATATTCTATTGTCTGATGGGTACTTACTTGATGATTTTCTCTCTCTGAAGCTGTTGCTTTACTCTGGTGATTGTCTTCTTTGCCATGCAGAAGATTCTCAATCCATGTACTCTCTTTTGTCAGTTCTTCCAGGTGTGTGTGTGTGTGTGTGTGTGTGTGTGCACGTGCACACATTATTAGAATTCTTCTTCAGGTTGTTCTTGCCTATGCTTACATCTTCAAGCATTTCCCTATGTTTTTCTCCAGCAACTTTAATTTTCAAGTCGTATATTAATATTAAGATCTTTGATTTTTTTAATTGGATCTTTCTGCAGGAAGACACATATAGAGATAATTTTTGAATATCCAGTTATCTGAGAACCATTTGTCAAAGAGATTGTTTATTTTAATTTATGCATTTTTTGAAACTTTTGTCAATAATTAAGTGGCTGTAGGTCTGCGGGTATATTTCTGGGTCATCTGTTCTGGTCCAGTGGCTTACCTGTTTGCTTTAGAACCGCCATGTTGTCTATGTCCCTGTGGTCCTGTAGCACAATTTAGATCAGATATTGTGATGCCTCCAGCGTTGTTCTTTCTTAGGATTGCTTTGTCTTTAGAGTTCTGCGAAGAATGTTATTGGGATTTTGGTGAAAGTTGCCCTGAATCTATAAACTTCTTTTAGCAATACAGTCATTTTACACAATATTAATTCTGTCAATCCATGAGCATGGAGGTATTTTTTTTTCTATTTTCTAGGGCCTTCTTCCAGTTCTTTTATGTCTTAACATTTTTATCTTAAAGGTACTTCACCTTTTATGTTATGTTAATTCCTAGGTATTTTAATATTTTTGAAGCAAAATGTGAATGAAATTCTCCCCTAATTTGTTTTTTGGCAAGTTCATTATTGGCATATAGAAAATCCACTGATTTTATATGTTGACTTTGTATGGTACTTCTTTACTGAAAATGATTGTATCTAAAGATTTTCTGGTTGAATTAAAGTCCCCATTTCTCCCACTTAGGAATTCAAATAAAGTTCTTAATTGCTCTATTTTCAGTTTTCAAAAATTCTAAATAAATCCACGTATTTATTCCTGCTTCTGATAGGTGTTTTAAGGAGTAACTAAATGATATGTGAAAATTCCTTAGAATGGACACAAAATTTACTCACCAAAATGTAGTTTTATTATTGTTGAAAGCAGTTCCCTACAACTCAACAAATTAGGAAGCAGAATCTATGTGTTCTAGTTAGTAAATTGATGTATGTGTATGTGTGTGTGCCTGTGTGCATGTGTGTGTGTGTGTGTGTGTGATATTTTTTGTATGTTTTTTTTCTTTTTTCATCCATATTCCACCCCACCTACAGCCTCTGTTCAGTTTCCACCCTACCATGGATATCACTGTGTTCCAACTGGAGCCATTCTTATTGCAGAGTTTTTCTATGTCTGTGACTACTAATACCTTTCTCTTTTGCTTGGCAGTTAATATCTACGTATAAGTGAATACACACCATGTTTTTCTTTCTGTGACTGGTTTGTCTCACTCAGGATTATTTTTTCTAGTTCCATCCATTTGCCTGTAAAGTTCATGAAGTCATTTTGTTTGTTTGTTTGTTTTTAATAGTTGAGTGGTAATACTCCATTGTATAAATGTACCATAATTTCGTTATCCATTCCTCAGTTGAGTGGCGCCTAGTTTGTTTCCAACTTCTGGCTATTATGAATAAAGCAGCTATGAACATAGTTTAGCAAGTGCCCTTCTGGTAGCATGGAGCATCTTTTGGGTATATTCCCAGGAGTGGTATAGCTGGGTCTTGAGATAGGTTTATTTCCAATTTCCTAAGGAATATTGATTTCCATACTCATTGTACACGTTTGCATTCCCGCCAGCAATGAAGGAGTGTTCCTCTTGCTCCACATTCTTGACAGCATGAGCTGTCCTTTGTGTTATTGATCTTAGGCATTCTGACAGGCATAAGATGGAATCTCAAAGTGGTTCTGATTTGCATTTCCCTAATGGATAAGGATGTAGAGCACTTCCTTAGGTGACTCTCATCCATTTGAGATTCCTCTTTTAAGAATTCTTTATTGTTTAGATCTGTATCCCATTTTTAATTGGATTTTTTGTTCTGTTGATGTCAAATTTCTTGAGTTCTTTATACATTTTGGATATTAGTCCTCTATTGGAAGAGCAGTTGATGAAAATCTTTTCCCATTCTGTAGACTGCTGCTGTCCTGTTGACAGTATTTTTCACCTTACAGAAGCTTTTCAGTTTCATGAGGTCCCATTTTATTAACCTTAGTGCCTGAGCTATTGGTGTTCTGTTCAGAATGTTGTCTCCTGTGCCAATGCACTCAAGACTGTTCCCCACTTTCTCTTCTATCATGTTCAGTTTGTCTGGTTTTATGTTGATGTCTTTGATCCACTTGGACTTGAGTTTTGTGCATGGTGATAGATATGGATCAATTTGGATTTTTCTACATGTAGACATCCAATTAGAGGAGCCCAATTTATTAAAGATGTTTTCTTAGTTCTATTGAATATTTCTGGCTTTTTTATAGAAAATCAGGTGTCCCTAAGTGTGTGTATTTATGTCTGGATCTTCAATTCGGTTCCATTGATCAACATGCCTGTTTTTATGCCAATACCATGTGTTATTTTTGTTATTATTACTATAGCTTTGTAATACAGCTTGAGATCAGTAATAGTGATAACTTCAGAAGCTCTTTTATTTTTCAGGACTACTTTGGCTCTCCTGGGTTTTTGTTTTTTGATATGAAGTTGAATGTTGTCCTTTTAATAAAAGTCAATAAAGAATTGTGTCTATAAGGAATTGTTTTGGGATTTTGATAGGGATGGCATTGAGTCTGTAGATTGCTTCTGGTAAGATAGTCATTTTTACTATGTCGATCCTACCAATCCAGGAGTATGGGAGATCTTTCCATTTTCTGAGATCTTCTTCAATTTCTATCTTGAAAGTCTTGAAGCTTTTGTCATACAAGTCTTTTGTTTGGGAAGTTTATTTTTAGTTATGTTTGAAATTGTTTATGCACTGTCGGGTGAGGGGCTATCCTAGGTCTATGGCATTCTGTATTGTTTGCAGGTGTTGAATTTCTGTGGGGATGGTTAATTGCTTATGATCTGCACCTGAGGAGTTCTGAATCAATAAAACCACCTGAGCTCAAATGTTCAGGGTTCCACTGTGAGTCTGGTGCTAGCCAGGATGGTGGTTCCCTTTGCTGAGGTATGGCAGAGTTTACATCTATGAAATATGCCTGCATCTCTTCCTTGCTGAGATGCCCTGTAGGTGTACTACTACAGTCTTTTATTTGCTTGATTAGAGTTGCCCCAACATATTTTATGTTATTTATGGCTATTGTAAAGGGAGTTCTATGCCTGATTTTTTTCTCAGTCCATTTGTCATTTGTGTACAGGAGGGTTACTGATTTTTTTTTTAGTTGATCTTGTAGCCAGTCACTTTGCTGAAGTTGTTTATTAGCTGTAGAAGTTCCCTGGTAGAATTTTGGGGGGTTGCTTAAATAAACTATCATATCATCTGCAAATAAGGACACTTTGACTTCTTTCTTTCCAATCTGTATCCCCTTGATCTCCTTTAATTGACTCATTGCTCTAGCTAGGACTTTAGTATTCTTTGTTCTGTATGTTTAATGTTTTGATTGTTGTATGGCGAGGGGTCTTTCTTTTCTGGTTCAGTCTATTTGGTGTTCAGTATGCTTCTTGTACCTTAATAAGGAGCTCCTTATTTAGGTTTAGAAAGTGTTTTTCTATGATTTTGTTGAAAATGTTTTCTGGACCTTTGAGGAGGGATTCTTCTCCCTCCTCTATTCTTAGGTTTGGTCTTTTTATAGTGTCCCTGATTTCCGGGATGTTTTGTGTTAGGGGATTTTTTTTGGATTTAACCTTTTCTTTCACTGATGTCTCCAGTTCTTCTATAGTATCTTCGACTCCTTCCATCTCTTGTATTCTGCTGCTGTAGCTTGTCCCAGCCAATTCCTGATCACTTTTCTAGACCTTTCATTTCCCAAATTCCCTCTATGTTTTCTATTCTTTAACTACCAAGACCCTCCCTAGAAACACATTTGCTTTTTCTGCATGACAAAATGTTCTTCATCCTCTTCCTTGAACCTTGCATAAATTCCACACAGTATCTGCTATTGACTGAATATTGAGGTACCTCCACTACTCATTAAATCCCAAAAGTATTATTTCAATGAGTGAAGTCTGAGAGATGATTAGATTATGAGAAAGGAGTCCTCATGATGGAGATGATGCACTAAGGTCCAGAAAGGATCACCACTTGTTCTGCCAGGTGAGAAATTGGCAGATTATTCTTAAAACAATGATCTAGTGTTCACTAGAAACTAAGTATTCTAGCCACTGAGTATAGTCCTAGTCTCTGGGACATTAAGAAACAAGCTCCAATTGTTTAATTGCTACTCAGTTTATAATATGTTTGTCACAGAAGCCAGAACATACTAAACATTTCCAAACTTCCAATAATATTAATTTTAATATTCCAGAACCAGTGATGATCCGAATAGCAAGGTCACTTTCGTAGAGTTCCAACCTGGTGTAACATTCCTTAATACTCTGGCTTTTTGATCATATAGCATGTGGATTAGAAGAGTGTTCTTACATGTTCATTGGGTGTTAGAGTTTTAAGACATCTGAGATGTATTCTGCCTCCATCACCAGGTGAGGTACAAGAAGCGATCGTGCATTTTGGAAATTATTTTTCGGCACGCACTAGAACACAGGATTACCCTCCCCCAAGTTGCACTAATACATTTTCCCCTCAATCTTCAGCGTATTTCTCTATATTATGTATGTCTTACCAAGGACTCTAGTACACTTTCCATTGTTGCCTCATTATATCAGTTAGTGTGCTGTTGGTATAGAAAGCACAGTTCTGAGGTTCCACAGTATATCTTGGTGGTCTATCTTCCTTCAATTTACAGCTAGAAAGAATATTTTAAAGCTTTCAGGTAACTGCGGGACAAGACTAAAAATGTCTACTGTTTTTTTTTAAGTGAGTTGTTTGTGATCTTTCCTTTCAATTGCTATAGAAAAATAGAAATTAATGACAAGACCAATAGCTGAGTGTCATTCATTTTAGGCAGTTTTAATGTTCCAGTAAACGTGCTGTGGAACTTACCATCTCTATAATGAAATACTTGAGACAGTTAACTTACAATAGAAATAGGCCATCCAGCCTCACGGTTCTAGACATTCTGGCCTGTGACTGGGAAAGGCATCGCTTTGGTCCTCTGGGATGCACAGTAGGCAGGTGCACACTACTGCGTGCCGCTCACTTCAGGTCCAGGAAGCAAAGGAGCAAAGAGAGTGCTCATTTGGACTCCGTTCTTGAAGTACCTATATGATCATCTTCCCTGCTGTGTTAGTGGGTCCTCTGGCAAGTTTAGGAACATGCTTTATACTTTCCATAAATTTGATAGTTCTTTCTCTGACAGATCTGACTTTTGCCCCGGCCATGGATTCCAGAAAATTGTCTGTGCCTTTGTTTGCTTTCTCTTGGTGTAAGAAACAACATTACAAAAGCAACTTGGAAAGGAAAGGGTTTATTTGGGTTACCATCTGATCACAGTCCATCCTGATGAGAAGTCAGGGTAGAAACTCAAGGCAGGAACTTGGAGGCAAAAAGTAAAGCAGAGGCAGTGAAGGAGTGCTGCTTACTGGCTTTCTGTCACGGCTTGCTCAGCATGCTTTATTATACAATGCAAGACCATTTGTCCAATGGCAGCATCATCCCCAGTGGTCTGGACCCTCCCACATTAATCATTAATTAAGAAAATGGCCTATAGGCTTACCTATAAGAAATCTGATGCAGACAAATTCTTAATTAAGGTTCCTCTTCACAGATAATATTAGGTGTGTCAAGTTGACAAAAACTAACCAGGACAAGCTTAAATCCTGGTAAGAAGGAAGGAAGGAAGGAAGGAAGGAAGGAAGGGAAGGAAGGAAGGAAGGAAGGAAGGAAGGAAGGAAAGAAGGAAGGAAGGAAGAAGTGAAGAAGGGGAGGAGAGGGATGGAGGAAAGAAGGGAAATAGAAGGAGGGACAGAAGGAAGGGCTTTAATTGTATAGCTATGTCCAGTCTCCAGATAATGAAGTCTTGATTTCTTTTGCTAGTTAGCACACCCCATGTGCTTTGGAGTACCATTTTATTTTCAGTCTTCATAGATCTATGGAAAAGTCTTCCTGGATATCACTCCATCTGACTCTTCATAGCAATCTATTTTGCCTACTTGGCTTCTGAGCAGCAATCTCTGACACTTAAATTTTCTATTTAGGATCCTATCATATCTAATGCTGCAAGGAGACCGATTATATAGCATCTTCTGCTGTAGAACCTGACCCTCCTAAGGCAACAATCACAACATCTCCGTGCTGTTCAATCCAACTCACCAATGAAATATGTATTGCCTTGACAAATAACATCTTCTTTAAGTTATCTTCTGAGACATAATAACCCCAGTTGAGGGGAAAACATATACTATTTACTCTAAGATGCTCATCCAACAAAGTCTTTTGAGCTCTTCTTCACCTATGAGCACTATGGGACTTCTACATTATTTAACGTAAGCCTTAACTTTCCCCAAATTCCCAAGGGAACAGCAGCACTACCTCTTACAACCTCACTGAATGTAAATGCAGAGCTGATGAGAACTCTCATGTTTAACATGGCATTTGGAGTCATGCAAATCTGGTTTCAGACTCACAGTTCTTTGAACTTGTGTCCCAGGAACACGAACAATATACCTAAGTATTACAATATTTACTTTGCCTTTGTCAATTTTAATTAATGATCGCATTGCCATTTTGGTACGCTGAGAAAAAAATCATTTAAAAGCTACAGAAAGGGCACTTGTGTCATAATTATTTCCTGAATTTATCTGTGTGGGGGATATAAGTAGCTGGAACATTTATATGCCCACATAATGTAGGCATGATTTATAAATGTAGAATCACTGGCTTATTTCAGATTATATGTGAAATTGGCCTCCATGCTATTCAAGAGACATTTTCACCAATAGTTTCCTAGCAAGAGCTGCCATTTTGGCAGTCTGATAAGCATCTGGCTTGGAGATAACAACTGGACAGCGTATCTCCCACCATCCAGAAAGTTCCTGATGCTTGTCACCACTCTGGTTTTAAAGCATGTAAATCTTTCACCACCCAGATGGTAAGTGACATGTGGACTTTCATTGCTCCCTGCTCTGGGGACTGTCTTACCCACTCAAACTGTGAAGTCCTTTCAGAATTCAGCAACATTACTCATCTTGATTACACCACCAGTCCCTTTGATGGAAGGCTCACCCGCTCTCCTTAAAAACGAGGAGGCATTGCGATTGAAGGTTTAACTCCCAACATTTAAGGCACTTTAGGTGCCAGGTCCGATTTATTTACAGCTTTTGATCGATGTCCACTTTCCGTGTGGAGCATGCTCTTGGGCTCAGGACTGCCTCTCTTCAGTTCCCGCTCTATCCCTATACACAGACCACACTTCCCCAGGACTGCAGTCATTCCTTTGTGACTAAACAAAACAAGAGATTTGTCTCTGTGTGATTCAGGAGTTTAATACTGTAACTTGGGAACTGTTTCGCCAGTATATGCATGAAAACTATGTAAAATCTAGATCCACGATGAAAAGCATGAATGTATATTTATCATTTATTTTTAAGCTGTTTAAAAACTTTATTTAAACTTAACATAAATGATGATGTGGCCCCTGAGCCCATTGCATCAAAAACAAAAATTGTAATTAATCGGATTTGAGTCGAGTAAAATTATAGCAGTTGGTAGGGGAAGGTGGAAGATTTTCCGACTTTTGGATAACATTTGTTACATACAGTTATTATTCTGCTCCTTGCCTGCCTTAACTTATTTATTTATTTAGTTGTTATTAATTTTTTTTTCTGTTGTATAATACATGTCAACCCCTTTCCCCTCCCTCTACTCCTCCCAGCCCCTGCCCACCCCCCAGGCCACCCTCTCTCCCGGATTCCAGGCCCACCCTGCTTCCCATCCAGAACAGAGCCAGCCTCTCGGGGTTACCACTCTAACAGGGCATATCAAGATAGAACAAGGCCGGACTCAACCCCCTACATCAAGGCTGGACAAGGCAACCCAGCAGGAGGAAAATGGCCCCAAGGGCAGGAAAAGGGGGCAGGAAAAGTTCTACAAGAACACCAAACCAGATAACAATAAGATACATGTAGAGGACACTGTAGGTTCCGTTTCTGCCACTTCAGTCTCTGTGAGCCCCTAAGAGTCTTGATCAGTTGAGTCTCTGGGGCTTGTTCTCCTGATGTGCTTGGCATCTCTAGGCCCCCGAAATCCCTCCTCCTGTTCTTCACTGGGGTTCCTCACACACACACACACACACACACACACACACACTCAAGCTCTGCCTGATGTTTGACCATGGGCCTTTGCATATGTTCCCTTCAATTGCCTGAAGGAGCTTCTCTGATGATGACTTGGTTAGGCACTGACTTCTGAGCATAGCACAATCTGCCTTACCTTTTAAAATAAAATCCTCTTAAAAAGGAATCTGGTGCTTTGTGATGAGGCAAGATGGGGTTCCGAGGTAGACTTTCGATTAACTCTCCCTGGCCTTTCTCATCTCACCTGTCTGGCTACAAGCTTGCGCAGCTCTGGAATCATCTCTAAGGCTTTTTGCGTTTCTAAAACTCTACTTTCCATGATACTGATTGTGTTTTATGTTTTATGATTAGGCTCTGAAAAAGTTATGAAAATTCCCCTGCGAGTAAATAGACAATCATAATAATGACAAAAACAGAAATTAGAATCCACAACTTCATTTTTTTCCCATATCTAGTCTGTAGTTATTCCAGTATTGTCTACAGGTATCTGATTTTATGGGAGTGCCGTATTTAAACATTCATTATCAACTCATGCAATCAGACTTAAGTGCACCTAAGTACACCATCTGTCTTTTTCTTTCTTATATCTTCCTCTGTAGTCACACGTGGAGATCTACTATTCTAGTAGTGTCTAGAGCCTATTTAGCTGCACTAGTTAGCCTGCAATCAGCAAAGGAAGCATTCCCTTGCAAGCCCTGATTTTCAGGATTTAAAAGCACCAACCTTTATAGTGGCCCTACCCTTCAATGTAACCCATTTTCACCTTTCTACACTGGTGTGTATGTGTGTGTGTGTGTGTGTGTGTGTGTGTGTGTGTGTGTGTGTGTGTGTGTTTCCAAAGCTCCAAAGGCAAAGTCTGTCTTAGAGGGATCAGTTCAAAGCCTGAACCTCTTTTTCAAAAGCCAAAGCATGATAAAAATATTGTTTTGCAACTGTGAAAGAATTGTGGTCAAGCTGCACAGCATGCAAACCATCTCCATGCTACTGTACAGGCAGAGAATGACAGGAAGACTGCCTTCTGTTCCATCACCTCAGTCCTGGGAGCAGAAGCCTGGACCTTTGATTGGGTTCTTACAGCCCTGTTATTCAAGCAGTGTGCCTGATTGTGGCCCAAAGAAGCAGCAGTTCGCTCTCTGCAAAGCAAACCAGAAAAAAACTTTTCAACACATCAGTGATGACTTGAAGGCAGCGAAACTAGACCGTTACAGAGCACCCAGGCTCAGTGGCAGGTCTTGCATTTTGGCAGTCAAAAGCATAAAAATGAATAGGACAGGGGGCTGGAGATGAGGCTGCATGGAAATGAAATACGATCCTGAGGATGTGTTCTGGGGTAATCTATTGCATACCATGGAAATAAAACTCCCCCAAAGGATACTGACTGTCAACACTCACCTTCATTTCTATCTTTGGTCTCTTGGGACAGAAATAATTCTTGTGAAGCAGGGGAATTAGACTTTGAATTCAATCATCCTTCTGTTTAAGTCCAAACTCTGTCTGACGTCAGTCGTACAGTTTGGATAGAGTTGTTTAACCCTTGTTATCTCTGGTTGCATCATAGATTAAATGAGAATTGTAATGTCTTTGTTGTTAGAAAGATTTTTTTTTCAGAAACCATGGTGTGATGAGTGTATGATTAGTTCTACCTAACTGAGAGAAAACACGAGCACACACACACACACACACACACACACACACACACCCATATCACTAACTGTATATAAAGGCATATTCAAATAGCTTTCATGAAATATTTTAATAGTCCTCTGAACAACCAAGATATAGATACAAGCAGGATTTCTACCTACAAATGAAAGATTTTCAGAGGTTAACTCATTGTAGTATATGCAGTTCTTGGTAAGATTGTGGTTTTAACCCAAGTACTCTCTTAATCCATGTTCTCTCACCCATCACTCTACACTGCTTTGAAGGAGCCTAAGCAATCCAGACGGCTGGCTCTCCATCTTGTCCAGTACATAAGTATACTAAAAAATGTCATTGAGTATGTTTAGTGACCCACAGCCCTGTGGAGATCAGAGCACCTCTTCTGCCATAGCTGATTTAACTACCTGGATGGCCTGACTCAAAAGATTGTCTATTCAGAAAAGTTAACAAATGATTTGAAATTAAGCAAGCCATGGAGAGTAAGATCTTCTGTTTAATGACTTTGAATAAAGAAATTCAGAGAAAATATGGCCTTGAACAATATCATAGTTAGCTTAAGCAAGAGATAATATCCCTCCCAAAAGCCCAGTGTTTGATGTAGTATATTTTCCCCTAAGTCTTTGGTCTGGTGTATCCCAGAGATCTCCAAAACAATACAGGTTATTGCCATTGCTCTTGGTTGCCCATCAGAACTTCATGGAAAAACTTTATTGCTGAAGACTTGGGTCATAGGGCATGGAGAAATCCAATTGGTACTGACCAGGAAGCTTTGCCTCTATAACGTAGCTCTTAAAATACAAGAATGTGCTAGGTAAGCTTCTTGAGGGAAAGTCATCAACATTGTTACCCAGCTGTGAATCCTATAAACTAATGATTGCCCTGAAAATATATGTCCATGAATGCAATAGTGGCATGGATGTCATGGTGAATGGGAAGCAACTATTTTATACTAGTTTTTGAGGCATGACTGGTATTGTAAAAGTGGCCAAGAGCAAAATTTTGTGATGCTTCCAGGTCCTGGGGTGAGACTACTACTATTATTCTGATAATGGAGTATAGTGTCAAACTGCCCTTGTAGAAAAACATTTAACTTTAAATCCACAAGCATGGCTGCTCTGAGGTAGGAAAAAAGTTAGTATATACTTTTAATCCCAGTATTCAGAAGGCAGTGATAGCACATGCCTTTAATCCCCAAGACAGAAGCAAGTAAAAGCAAAAATAGGAAGTAGAGCTCAGAAGGGGTCAGTGTCAGACAGGAAGTGATGTCTGAGATGAATCAATACAGTTCAGAGTCTAAGTAAGTCTGAGGCAGTCTGAGGCAGTCTGAAGAAGAGACCAGAGGTAGTTCAGCAGGAGTCAGTATCATATGGGAAGAATGAGTCTGAAGCCTGCCAGAGCAGTTCAGTCTAAAGTACTCAGAATGAGTCAGTCAGCAGTAAGTCTTGGAGAGTAGAGTCTGAAGCCTTCTAGGTCCAAGCTATTGAAGATTAGATTGTACAGAGGTTGAATTCCTCTAAGACTGGAGATTGAATTAGCCAAAGAATATACTCCTTTTGCCTTGAATCTATATCTATATGCCCTCTACATTTTTTATGTTTCTACTTGGATCAGTGCAGCTCTAAGAACTCATCAGAAAAGTTTCCTTACGCAGTGATGGCAGCTAATGAAGAAACCCATAACTGGTCAAGGTGTAGAGAATAAGATTAAGTAAAGTGCTCACCCACAATGAACACCTTTATTACCCACCCCCAAACAAACACACGGCTCAGGAACCATCACGGATGAGGGAGTAAAAAGTTGTAAGAGCAAGAGGAGGAACAGACTGCAACAGTGTCTTCTCACTACAGCAGGACCACTGTAGACGTGAACTCACAGCACTTGTTGTTACTGATGCAAAATAAAAAGTCAACATTCCAGCATGAAGAACATCCAATCATGACCTTCCTTTGTTTAAAACCCTTCCAAGATATGTATATGAAGGTCCCAGTTCTTCTGTCCCAGAGATGAGCCTCTTTTCATATGTTTATTGATGAGTTGCATATACCCCAGTACCGACTGTATTCCTCCTCCCCTCTGGAATCCTCAATATGGATGAATTCCAGCAGGCATCTTAAGGAGATTAAGATAATAAAACTGGGAGAAGGAGGACCAAGAAAAGAGAGGATAATTTCCCAGACCCAATTTCTAGCAGTCTCTCTGTCTCGAACAGCTTTCTCACTAACCCAGAGCTGCCCCCTCTTGTCTTCTGCTCTGTTCCCTTCATATCTTTCAAGCCCTCATCTTTCAAGCCCTCAGCACCACGGACATTATTATTTATTTTATTAAGAACTCCATTTTCCAGCCCCCTTCTCTGAGGATACTGTAATAAGAAAGTTAGAGTAAATTTAATCCTTCCTTGGGTGCTGTATAGTCTGAAGGGTTAGTACAAAGACTTTTTTTGCCATGCAGTAGCAACTGAACATCTGCAATGTGTCTAGTTCAAACTGAGAGATGCCAGCAGTGTGATGCATGTACTGGATCCCACAGGCTTAGTACAAATGAACTAATTAAGCAATTCAACCTATTTCATTCTTAATACCTGCTAAATCTATTATAGAATTAAGTACATATGTTTATATATATATATTATTGTTAATTTTATGTATTCCTTGTTTATTTTCATAATCTAATGTGGCTTTCCTAGTTATTATAAATAAATTATAAATTTCAGTCACTCATTACAAACGTTGGCAATTAAAATTATTTATATGTTTTATATTATATTTACGTTAGGCAGCACTGGTACAGAAGTTGCTCACCATCAAAATTTACATTTTGTGAAGACATTAGAATTAATGCTAATGTTGGTAGTTTGAAATGATATGAAATACATGCCAAAATATTTATGCTGCATGCTGGCTGTAAAGCTCAGGAGTAGAACATTTATCTAGCATGGGTGAGGCCCTGAGTTCAGTCTCCAACACTACAACACATATAATGCATGGTCCTTTTGCTTTAGGGCAATCTAAAATTTTGATGCATATGCAAGCCAAAATGATGAGAATGAATCAGCAGAACTTAAGAAGGAAATGTTTGTAGGACAAGTGGAGGGTCAGGAGCTCAAGCTGTGTGAAGAGATGACAGCATAGAGCCGAGCTGGGTCAAGGAAAGCATTTGAAAAACTGACTCCTGCCCAGAGGCCCAAGGTCCTTGCTACAGCTCTTGAGGTTGCCCCCTTGTGTCTGGAACCACCAGCCAACCTTCTCTTCCATGGCTGTTCTTCCTGAGGTGATGCATAGCAGCTGTAATAAAATCTTCAGATTCCTGAAGCTACCCTTTGCTTTCCTAAGCACCTTGCTCCTGCCGTACATGTAATACTGATCAAATTGCAGTTTGTATCAGGAGTCAAAAACCAAACAAATATGCTATAAACATAACCAGCATGTAGTCGCTGTTAAATGGTAGCTAAACTAGGATAAACATCACATAGTAGGAATATCTCTAAAAGCAGCAAAACAGGTTGATTCCTCAGAAGGTTTTTGTCAAGTGAAGGTGCTGACTCCTCAGGGAGGCACAGTTGAGCTGAGACATAGCAGAGGAAGAAAGACACATTGTGCCAAGATCCAGAAATCAGGAGAGCACAGAGGACATTCCAGAGGAATTTGCCTCTCAGTTCTGATTCCCCCAAACTCATCAAGGTCCAATGCAAGCTGAAAGTTAGTGCCCAGTGAAATAGGCAGTATGACCACACACACACCTCTTGCACCATTCCCATGGGCAAAGCTTCATAAGCTTTGTTTAGGAATAGCATTTTAATAGGACTCCTTGTTCTAACTAACCAAATGGCCCCTAGAAACTTTCTAGAAGTTTTCCCATGTGCCAGAATTTAGAACTATATCTAGATTCTGGGCCATTAATTGCTTCTCACATAAAACATACCATTTCATCTGAGATACAAGGCTAGTGGGACAGTCTGCTACTAAAGGAGAATCTACATTACTACAGCGAAGAGCTCTAGAATGGATCTCAGACTAGCACTATCAGGCTCAGGGAAAAGGTCTTTGGTTAAGAATCAAAAGTCTAGGATCCATATACTGGCTTTCTCCCTTACTGACATGATTCTTATGGTGAGATTTTTTTCCCCTCAAATACTCATGTTACATAAATTCACAGTTTATTTTTCTTTAAATTTTATTTATTCTATAATGTGGCCAAGATCAAGTAAGTTATGAAATATGGAATTACTGCACAAACTCAAAACTTTGGCATGAATATAGGAGATGTTCCCAGAGGAGGTAACACTCAGTATCACCCACAGCAAGGCTGGCTGCTAAACACTAGAAGAGCATCAACTGAGGCCATGGAGCTCTGTTCCTCTGACTTGTTTGGTTCCAGATGATTGTTCCCAATGTGGAGACAAAAGACCAATATTATCTGATATTGGCATTCTTCTATTTCCTGAGAAAATAAGCAGTGACAACTTTATGCAAGGTCTTCATTTGTAATGAAATGGCAGCTAATTAAAATATAATAAAATAAATCTTTTCCAAGTACCAAAATAGGACCATTGCTACCCTGTCTGTTAAATGTCTTATCTCCGATTTATGCAATTGCTAGTACCATCAAACCCTCAAGTTAGCATCTTTAGTTAGGAGTATTTATTGTATCGAGGGTATCAAATAGAGTCCAATTTTGGAGTAACCAATTACTTATAATTATTTCCACGATGAGGGTTTTTCTCTTCAGGTGGCCAATTACTTCCTATCAAATTATCACTGGAAACCATTATTTTCATTTCCATCTGTAGACATCTCAAGACTTTATTTTCCATTTGGTAAGGCAAATGCAGAGGAAATAATATCAACCAAAGCAATTATGATTGCGATCTTATCTGTCTGGACTGATTAAAAACCCTCCTTCCAATCACCTGAACTTTTTACTAATGTTAAGTTTATTAAAATCAAGGTTCAAGTTTATAAAGCTTGGGTTTTTAAAAGAATTTTATGTATTTCATACCCACACACATACACACAAGACAGGAAAGGACTCGGAGTAGAGCAACCGAAGGAAAGAAAGCATGGTTGCCAAACTTACTGAGACGTCACTGAAAGTTGGCTTCACCACAGTGATTTTTGTTAAAAAGTCACTCTTCATTTATCGTCTCTGGTAAATTACAATGAATTACAGTGGAGTATTGTTAATTCATACCTGTGCCTGGAAATCCAGTATAGATGATTAAATTTGGAGAGCTATCAAGTAAGGGGAGGAGGCAAAAAAGAAAAAAAAAGAAAAGCTACTGCATAATAAAAGTATCTTTTTCTTCATTTGTTTTCATCATTGTAAGTTAGTTTGTAATTAATTAGGCTAATACATCATTGATAGTAATACAAAGTATATACCAGGAGCTTTCCAGAATGAAATATTAGTGAAAATTTAGGTGCAAGTTTATTGTAGGGTGAGTTAAAATAAAATAATGTCAGAGTAGCAAACTAGACTTAGGCTGATAGTTTGATACATTTCCACTTAATACAATATTCTCTCTCATTCCTGTTTGAATCGGTTGTTGGAATGAATACATTTCTCAATTATCACCCAGGAAAACAAACCAGTATCTAAGGAAGAATCACTCATCATGGACCACTCAGCTAGTTTAATAGAATCAGAACTGGAGGCATACAGAGAACCATCTATTGGTGTCTCCAGTGCTCAGGAATCCACACAGGCATCTCTGCATGAGGACCAATCACCCTCCCCTCACCATCCTCTCTTAGAGGAACAAAAGAAGGAAGAACTTGGTGTAGTAACCTGAAAATACAGTAATATTTTAATAGAAAGCCTTGGATATTACCTCCTTTCTAAGTGATAGAGACACCGCTCAGAGTCAGAGAAAATAAAATTCCATAGAGAAAGACTTGCTCCATGTTCTTTTCAATATAACTTCTTAAAATTTTTTAATGGACTTTGATCTTGCATTTTGCTAGCATTTTGCTCACAGGGTGAGCAATAAAAGTTTATTGACAAGAAGAATCACTTAACAAAGGTCTCTTTGGTAGCCAAGTATCAACACAATGCCATGTGATACCAGATACTAAGGATAAAGGTGGTCAATCTTTCCTTGAAGGAATGCACAATCTTGAAGGAAAGAAAACAAGTAGGCTTTCTCTGTGATGAAGTGGAAGAACGAGGCTGCTGTGAATGCATGAGATGGCTACGCCCTAAAAGGTCTCTCTGCAGAATGTTCATGCTGATGTATTTGAAAAATGATGAGCAGTGAGTTTGGACAAGAAGGCTGGAAGGGAGATTCACTGTTGTTTGTAGACAAGGGATAGGGAGATCGAACAAGTCCACCACAGAGTTTGTATGCCGGATGAGATGTTAAAGTTTCATTTGTTTCAATGGGAACAGCATCAAAGCTAGGCTAGAATCACAGGCTTAGAGGGGCTCAGCGAGATTTGCTATTGTGATTCCCTTGATGCTCACACAGTTGGGATGGGGTGAGAGACCTTGTGAACTTTTGCCTTCTCACTGTGAATACATTTTTACCTTCATGGCCATAAGGATTCATGGAAATTTACCTTTCTATGCAGTTTCTGTGTATAACTTCAGATGATTTTATCCTGAGCTCAAGCAGATCTCTCAGTCCAAGGAAAACCACTGTCATTGGACTGGCTATGTGTCTTGGGTTCAAGTGGAGCAAATAGACCAGGGGAGATCCATGTGGGACATGTGCCAGAGAATGTTATGAACCTGGAGAAAAACCGAGAGTGGTTTTCTTATTTGGTAAACCGGGAAAGATGCAAGATACAATCTATTGGCTACCATATTGTAAATACAAAACCCACATTACAGAAAAAAAAAATGCATGTGCGTACGAGCATATATGCGTGTGTATGCCAAAGCTCACTTCAGTATATTCTAACTTAGAACATTAGTGTTACATAGAATTGTGCATTATTTTTCACCATTTTGGTATTTTTTGGTATTTTTTTTTTCTCTTGTAATATGGATATGCCTGTTTCTGGAAGTATCTTAACTGCTAAAATTCTGCCTGATATAGTAACAAAGTCTAGGAGGCAATCAGATGACCCCTTCCAGTGTCTTCATTCTCAGGACTCTGTCTCACCCTTCATATATCACAAGGTGCCTTCAAACAGCAGGCTGATGACTGAAGAAAAATGGCAGGAATAGCCCCAAAGTCAAATGACTCTCCCTAAGTCCTCTGACAGCTCTCCTCCCTTCCTCTGTGACTGCCTGTCTTTGGCTGCCAAGAGTTTGCTGTTTGCTTCTCACCTCCCTCATCCAATCCACACTGAGAAGATAATGTGCCCAGCTAGATCCAGCACAGAAAGCTGAATGTCAGCACACATTTTGCCTTGAATGAAAATAACCTACCCATGCAGAGACAGCCTCTGGTATGCAGGGCTGAGACCATATTGGGTTAATTCTTCAGCCTTCTGGTCCAGGGATTTCAGCTAATGGCTTTGGGGTTTTACAGAAGCCACATGTCCCTGAGTTTAATGTTGCCACTGTGGATGGGAGCTTGTCATGTTGTATAATATTACACAGCCACTCCAAAGCAGCTTTCTGGCTAAGTGACAGGATTTGACGTGTCTCTAATATTGACAGTAGTAGTGACTTTCAAGTGTTCTATTTATGTCAGGTAGGAAAAGAGCAGAGAATTAAAAAATAAAATAAAAATAAAAATAAGCATGTGCAAAGGAAACTCCTGGTTTAGTTTCGTAAAAATGTCAAATGTTTGGAATGCCTGCTCTGTGATTTTCTGCCATGTCCCTGTATCCCTTGGGAAAGATTAGAAGACTTAGTATCGCCATCTGTAAAATAGAAATAATGACAATGCCTTCCTTAAAGAGTCATGATTATATGAGTACATGATTCTATACGGCCAATGTATCTCGAATGTCTTGTGTGATTCCCTGCTCATCGTGGAAATTCTGTAATGATACATACATATGCTAATTGTGATTCCCTGGGTGCACATAAACTTTTCCAATTTAAAAGCCCCAAGCAGGCGCTTCACTTTGAGGATTCTTGAGCACCATTGTTTGTAGCGCAGACTGAAATGACTGGAGGATTGACAGGCAACCCCGACTATGTGACTTATTGAGGAAGTGGTCAAAAGTTACGATTTGTAGCCCTTGTTGGTTCTTAGAATCTGGTAAACTTTCTAGAATTCTAAAAGGATCAGTAAGATAGTATCCAAGAATGAACTGAGGGGTTTACAAAGAAAAGAAAACATGTAGGAGAAAAGTTTGAGTGATTGCTGACGTTAGCGAAAAGGATAGATTAAGTAAGGGAGCTGAGTTCAGAAAGGTGTGCAGAGAGAAAAAAGTGAGTTGATGATGAGAAAGGCAAAAATAATAAAATAATAATAATAATAATAATAATAATAATAATACAAAGAGAAGCCGATCGTTGAAGAGGGACTGACTTATGTCAATAACAAAGCATTAGATAGGTCATGAACTTTTAGAATGGAGACTGAAACAGCCCATAGATCCTCCAGAGGCGAAATGGTCCCACTGGAGGCTGGAGTTTGGAAGTATGAATGATGCGTCTCTGGAATGGAAGGAGCCAGGCTCGATTTCTGGTTTTGTCATTTACTACATGCGGCAATTTGGGAAAGCTAGTCAACCTTTATATGGAGGTAACAGTGGAACCTACTGTAAGAGTTAGCATGAAGATTAAATAAGTTAATGGGGTGAAAGGTTTAGAACTTTATTGCAGCGCTGTAGTCTCTCAATAAACAAACACTAGCCATTGTCATTTGTCATCAATCATGGCTCAGCAACCTTGTAACTTACAAAATAGTTAAAGGACATACAAAATGTTCCCTCACCAAGCCTTAGCACAACTGCTGACACTCCAAATATTAATATCACTGTTCATTCAGAAGACCATAATTAAATAAATGTGTCATTATTTTCATTTGGAAACCATGGTAAAGAAACCACTGTTGCACAATCTCTGTTTGGTCACCTGTTGTCTCTGCTCCTCACAGCTTCCTTTCTTTCAGTCTGCTCTCCATCATCTCTTACCTTCTCAGCAACTCCATATTTCTACAGAACCTCAGCTCTTTGGGCTCTGACTCTGACCATTCTCTGGATCTGTCTGCCTTTCGTTTGCTGCTACTGAGTGTGCCTAGAGCTGGCAGCCTTAACTGCCACCTGCTCTTTGTGCAACCAGACCAACCCCACTCTACCTGTGATAAAAGGACGTAAGGAGGCAACAGAAACACTCATAGGAAGCTGTGTTGGAGCCTATGCTGTGTCTCAGGGCCAGCACACTGGAGAGAGGGCTCCCAATTGCTGCTGCAAACTATAAAGAATGTTGCTTCTGTAGTGAGTTGTGCGCACACACTAAACTGTCATGGACAGGGAATATGTTCTTTCTCATCTGAAGCCAAGTCAGATACCATGAGACACAAATTGGTCATTGGAAGGATTATTGGTACTAGCTATCAGGTCTTCTAAGGGTCATATGAAGCTGTCATGACCAAAGCAATCTCCTGAAACAAATCAGGGTTGAAAAAAATACCATAATCAGGCAGGTCCTAAGTTGGGGTTTCCAGCGCTCTTTTGGAAGCAACAGGGATGTTATTCATGGTCTTGCTGGACTTGGGAACTATGATTATAGCAGAACTGACTCTGATGCAACATCTGTTCTTTCCTGACATGAGACAATCCTTCCATCCCATTTTATCTTATACATACAACTCTGGACAGGTAAGGGAAAGTACCTGACAGCTGTCAACCAAGTAGCTCAATTATCTATTCCATATAACTTTTGTCATCAAAGGGAAAATATCAAGAGATATGTATAACAGATTTAACATGTAATGAACATTTTTTCTAAACTGATGTTTCTAATAGCACTCATAACCTCTAGCCAAATATTCCATGATATGTCACAGTTATAAAATCATGAAATAATACTATTTTCACTGTATGTATTTTCATTGTCCCAGAAAGAAGGCAGTTATATGGCTGATTCAAACTAACCAACACTTATACAGAAGTCACACACACGAAGTCTTTTCTACACAGCACTTAGTGTTAGCTAGATACACATCATTTTAGGTAGCTCTCTTTAGTGATGCCAGATACATTTCCAATGGTGAAATCTGTTGAGCTGCTACATCCTTGTAACATACATGTGCCCATGGATACCCACCTCAGCTTGGTGGGTTTCAAGTCACATCAGCTGTTTGAATCCTATTGGATAGGATTCGATTGGGTCCTATTCAGAATCCTATTGGATAGACTGCATGAACTAAAAAGTGGGGAAAGCTGAAAATCACCACAATAACATTAGTGGTAAAGAATGCTACAGAACAAATGGGAGGAATTTCATTCTGTGCATGGTTCATAAAGAAGCACTGATACATGGATGGGCCTCCCAGGAGCTATGACCCAGAGGAAACAGGGAACCTGGCAAACCACAGTTGCACTAGCCCTTTGCATTGGGTCAAGCTGAGTTTTCTCATCAGACAATGAGGGATTTTGTTTGATCTGTCTTGACATGAGAAAACTGCATTTAAAAATTCACAGGGGAAAAAGTCAAAAATCACTTTCCCCAAATCCATAGCATATAGGTATTAGTCAGTTTTGCTTTGATGATAGGCTACTTCACAAGGAGGAAGGATTTCTTACATTATTAGTTTTCGGTTTCGGTCCACAGTCTTTATCTCTGTTGAATCTGGAAGCTGGACATTATGGTGTATGAAAAGATGGCCTACGGTATTCAGCTTCTGGTGAATGGAAAACAGAGTAAGAGGAAACTGGCAAAACAAAGCCCCTAGGATGCCCACTTCTAGATATAGACCTCACTTCCTAATGTAGTCAACAACTTGGAGCCAAGCTTCAAAAAGAACCTATGAGGTATATTTTATACAAAATATATTTTGTACAAGACAATGTTCGTGCAACCTAAGGTCATTCAATAGACTGCATCTCAAAGACCTCTTACCAAGAAGTACCTATGGTAAGAATTTGGAACAGTGGGGAGTCCATCCAAGGTGGGGGTTGTAAAAGGGAAGCAAGTTTCTTAGGTTCCCAAACCAAAAGCAAAAGAACTACGGTGATATGCAGAACTGATAACAGTGACAGACTTTTTGGGTTTTTTTAGGGCATTTTTTATTGTAACATGTTAATTACATATAATAATGGGTTTAATCATGGCATTTTCATAAAATGTAGGGAATATATTTGGATCATATTCACCACCATAACTATTTTCTATCTACCAGCTCCCACTAATTCTTTCTCTAACCACTTAGTTCTTCTAATTTCATGTCTGTCTGTCTGTTTTTTCTTCCTTCTTTACACTTTATTCCCCATAAAAATGTTAAAATGGAAGCTATAGTAGCTATGCAGGTGACCTTGTACAGACCTGTGAAGGCCCTCTGCTTCAGGCTCTACGAATTCATATGAGCTCTGCTCAGTTGATTTAGAGGGTCTTAGAGGGCTCCTGGTGTCCTCCATTTTCTCTGGCTCCTGCACTCCTTCTGCTTTCTCTTCTACAGGTACCCTGAGCTGTGAGTGGGAGTATTTGATGGAGACAGCCCATTTAAAGCTGTCCCAAGGTATCTCAGAATATTGTCTGGGTATGGGTCTCTGTAGTTGTTCCCATTTGCTACAGGAGAAAACCTCTCTGATGATGGCTGGATAAGGCAAAAATCCATGAGTATATCAGAAGATCAACTGGAGCCCTTTTATTATTACTTTGTTTAGACCAGTAGTATTTGGTTTTACCCTGTGTCCCTGGGCTAGCTACTCCCTGATTCTTGATCACCCAAGCAGTATCAGGTATAGCTTCCATTTTGTGGTGTGGGCCTTAGGTCAAATCAGACATTGCTTGGTTGCTCTCACAAGTTTTGTGCTTCCATGGCAGGCAGGACACCATTGTAGATAAAAGATTCTGTGACTATTTTGGTGTTTTATGTTTCTCATTTAGTAGCATGAATTGTACCTACCCGTACCAAAGGCAGTAGATCACTGAAGTGGAAGCTCTAGGAAGATACTAGCTCTCCCTCTCCACGTTCAATGAGTTGTGTGGGTATTGTATTCAGCAACCGGGCCTTGCTGTCAGTTTGTGGAAAGCAGCATTTCCTGCTTCTGTTCTGACTTGCTACTGGGCTTGAATTACAGTTTTTACCCCCATTAAATTCCATTCACGTTTCAATCCAGTAAAATAATTTCTGTTGCTTACAACTAAAGAGTCTGAACGCTACAAAATTCAGATATGAAGGACTACATATGGATCCGGGAAAGACGTAGCACAGTAAAATCTTTGGAAGATGACCAGTGATAGGTACTATTGAACAACTACCATGGGCTAGACATTTTCCTACATATTTTACATGTAGTAACCAATTTAATCTTAACAGTTTACTTTTGTTTTGTTTTGTTTTTTTCTATGTCTGACGGGCAAACTATTGCCTAGTTTGAAACTTATTGTTTAAGAGATTGTCAACAAAATATTCAAGGCCATGGGGGCAGTATGGCAAATTAGGTTATTCTTCCCCAAACGTTCTCCATTTCCTCAAAACAAATTCCATGGGAAGGCTGTTTCTTTTCCCCAGTGATATTAAACTTGGCCTCTTAAGGCTTAATTTGGGAGTTTTTTGAGTCTGAATATAATGTGTAAACGAAGTGCGAAGTAGGCATCATGTAGCTGATCCTTTACTTCAGAACAGTCATCTTCCTCGCATCACTATCACTAAATACTTGATAAGAGCAATGAAATATAAGAAAGTAAGGATTTATTTGGTCTCAGAGTTTAAGACAACCATGGGTGGGAGGCTTTGCACCATACCAGCAAAAGCTTTAGAAGCCCTCCAGCCCTCCACCCCATCCCTGCCCCCCAGAGTGGGAGGGGGCTAAGGCCACCTCCTCCCAACCCCTTGCCTCATGGGCAGGCCTGCCCCCCCCACTTCCTCCATGGTAGCGCAATCTGTGTGCTAGTTTGGCAGGTTCGCTACCAGTTCATCCCGCCCCACACACCTGATATATTCCTCCACCCGCTGGAAACAAAGTGACTTTGAGAACCTTGACCTGGGTGGACAGTGCTTCATTTGAAAGTCCCAGAGTATTTTCTGCCCTGCCCCGGTTCCCTGCGCCTTGGCCATATCCCCCTCTCTGGTTCCTGCCTGCTTCCTCCAGCTCAGAGCTGCCCCACTCAGCAAATTCCCATGACCTGGCCAGCTTGGGATCCATAAGGTGGGAGCATGGGAGACAATTCCATCCCAGAACACCAGGACCAACAGTGGAGAAGGCAGGACAGAAGAATACAAAAGCCAGGAAGTAAAAAAAGGGTATCATAGACCCTCTGCTAGATTTCCCCCTTCTCCTCTTTTGCAGTACTCAGTCCATAAACAGTATCACACATCTTCAAAGCAAATCATTCCCCCTTAACTAATTGTCTCTGAAAATAACCTCATTGGCATGCCTGAATCTCTGAGATGTTCCAAATCTGGTCAAATTGACACGAAGATAAGAGATCAGATTTTTATATAAACATAGCATAGTAGCCTCCTATTCTCAGAGGAATAAAGGACTAATGAAGAAAAAGAGTAGACTGATACTAATGACAGAAGTTTCACTCACGTCACACTAATTGCAATAATCTTAATACCTGAGTCAGTAAAACATCCTATTTACTTTACCTCTGATTATGGCATGTTGTGTTACTCAGCATTGTTATAAAAATAGTGACTGATAACAGGTAGGAAGCTGTATACCTAGAATATAGACATAATCAATTTAAGTCAGTAATTCCTCTCTTAGTTACTTGGCTATATCACTCTGGAAGTTTGTACTGAATTAATGAGTGGCATTTGTTCATACCAGTCTCTGATACCTGCATATTACTAGAAAGCTCATTAGCTAGAAATATCTGATAGTATTTCATCTGTTTTCTGACCAGAGATCTATAATATTCTATCAAACTATTCTATGTGATTTGTCTTGTGTCTTTGCCCCATTCTGGTTCCCGTGGGCAATATGACTTGATGGCAGTGCTAATTTATATTTCACAGCTTCTTAGCCACTCTGACAACAAAATCTTGAGATTATATCCTTATCCCATGGTGTTTAGTAACAAAATCTTATTTTTCCACTCCCCCTTATTTCTCTCCTAAGTTCCTAGTTTATGAAGTCATGCAAAACTAGAAGTTTAGGTGAGGTAAGCATATCTTGTGAGTGACGAAGGTGGTTGCTAAGTATGTTGAATGTGAGTTTGCCCCTCCCTTGATTAAGAGTTTGGTTTTGATTTAAGAAGAAAAGATATACCAGATACACCCTTAAAATATTCTCCAATTACACAGCACATTTTCCATCATTACCAGTTTTGGTCCTCAAGAAAATATTGCATATCTAGAACATTGCCTCATAACATTCTTGAGCCCATTCATCTTTTGCCCAAAGGTATACGCACTAGAAACACTCGTCTTATGTCTCCTTACATCCTATTGGCATTGTGGAGTTAAGGACCAGATGATTAGTTGGGGACCGCTGACCTTGTCTAACAGATATCTATATCAAGAGTAGCCAGAAAAAATCAATGGTGTTTGATCATTCGCAGAGATATCCTCCATCCATCTACTGTACTGTCTTCCATATTGCCGCAGAAGAAAGTAAAATATCTACCTGTGGCTTTTCTCTCACAGGAAAGATCTTAGAAATATAATGTGAGTAATCCTAAAGAAAATGGTGGTTTGATTTCCTGAGAGTAGCAGTTGGCTATGCATCCTTTATGTGTCTACATTTCAGGCAGTGCATGCAATTTATTGTCCACAAGGGTACAAGGACAGAGTGTCCTTAGCCAGATAAGGTGCAAGCAGATCTGATCCCTTAGAGCGAAGAACAAGCCAACTCTTCTGGCCAGTATCAGAAAGTTCTCTGCTCTGTGACTTGATAGCATAACTTTATGCTGTCTAGACTAAGATATACCAGCCAGGAAACAGCAAGCCAGAAAGAAACACCCAGGTGGATGTTCAGCAATATTGAACCCAAATTGTGCTAGACAAAAGAAGAAAATGATGCATAAAATTCTTAACTGAGCATTTACAAACACAGAAGTGGGATTTCTTGGGTCTAAGATATAAAGGTTAAATTCACTTGAGGTCAGGTCTTCTCTTCTACTATAGGTACAACCTCTTTTACCCAGGATTTTGTATAAATTAATGAACTTTATTTAGCGACACATAAGGTTTTAAGTTTTTCGGACTAGTTTTTGAAAACTAGGAATGGTCTCTACAAATACCTAGAAAGAAGGAAGAGATGAATCTGCCAAATGTTGCTAACATACAAGCAATATGAGGCTCAGAGAAACCTTCATAGAAACTCATGTTCTTTCTCACATAGAAAAATGGATCAAAAATCCCAGCCCCTAATTCTTTCTACACACTGATCCTTGCTGGAATCACATGTCAGATTCTATTATGCCCATAGAGCATTAAGGTCAAATGGGGAGAACAGCTGGCGTTGTCAGGCTGTTACAGTCAATGGAGAGGTCATCAGTAGTTTCTTATTTGTTTTCCTTTTTTTTTTTTTTCCAATGAGATGTTTTTTGTTTTTTTGTTTGTTTGTTTTCGTGCTGTAACCTTTACCACACAGAGAAGGAAGATGGAGGTAAAAGTAGAATTTCCAAATTCTTGCCAAATTCAAATACCAGCCATAAGACATTGGTTTGTTCTTCAGTAATTATATCTTTATTTTAATTAAATTGTATTTATATGTTAATTTATATATTATTAGTGTTTAGTGTTTCTTCACATGTGCATGCTGCCATGGGTGTGTGTGTGTGTGTGTGTGTGTGTGTGTGTGTGTGTGTGTGTGTGTTTCCGTTTTTATGTGTGATGATGTGTACATCAAAAGACAATTTGCTTCTACTATGTGTCCCAGGAATCTAACTCAGGGCATTAGGCCTGTATAGCAATCACATATTCCCACTGAGCCATCTCACAGCCCACTTCCCCTGAGTGTCTTTATGTTTTGTGGGGATGATACCCTTGATCCTTTCAACACAAAAAGACCATCCACTATCCACTATGTAACTATGTAACATTCTGTCTATTTTCAAGTTATATCACCCCAGAAACTCTTTGTTCCCTACAGAAACCTTCTAAAAGAATCTGGCTAGTGCTCGGTCTGCCCAACCCCAACTTCTTATAAATACTTGTGGGTCGGAAGACCAAGAAGCAGAGAGGTGCAAGTTTAGAATAAAATTCTAGAGTAAGGTTCTCATTAAATTCAAATTTTGCTCATTTTCTCTTTATATCATAATAGAGTTTATAAAATGTAAGTATGTTTGAATATGGTGACCTTGCTTCTGAGGTAGAAATAATTATCCAAAGTTCATTTTCCTTTTGGATATGTCAAGATAGAAAAGAGTCTTGATTGTCAGCCCACAAAAAACTCTCAAGTACCAAAAAGAACAGGAGAAAATTTGATGACCACAGCAGAATACCAGTGGAGGTGATGGTGAGGTTTAGGAAGGAAGGGTGGAGAAGGTACATCAATGGTCACCTCCCCCCTCTCAGCACCACACAGCAGCGGGAAGACAACATGGCATATCAGGAAGGAAAGTATGAGATCAAAGAGATGAACCCACTTGGCACCAAGTGTTTTCTTCAGGCTGAAGAATAGAATTGCTGTACTTCTTAGAAGTGAGAAGCCAAAAGGTCATCTTAGACTGTGCTCTACAGGGAGAGTCCATCAGGATCAGCTCCATCTTGATGATGAAGTTGACAATGAATTTCACAAAGTTGCATGGTTAAGTTAAAGAATAAGTAGTTAGGAACATTTAGACAACGAGGAAAATTTTACCAGTCAGAAGTCAGAACGAGAGGAGAAGATGAAATCAACTAGAGATGCCATTGTCCTACAGAAGCAGGTAAGGGCCAGAACCTGGCTTCTGTGCAGCATGACTGCAGGCCGTGGGTGGGACCATGCCCCAATTCCCTCAGTCTGACTTCTGTGAACAAATGTGAGAAAGCAGGCCTATCTGTGGAAAATGCACAAGCTGCTTGGCACCAGGCAGTCTGACTGTGAGTGCCAGCTGTTTGTGGGTTGCATCTGCACCTGGACTCACTAGAGCCAACAGAACTTAGTCTTTCTCCTAGAAGGTAGGACCCCCAAGACCATGAAAATCTGAACTTGTGCATAGCACCTTCTATTGAGGCAAGTGTCATTAAAGGAGCCAGCCCCATAGCTTCATTCTTCAAGCATTCCAGAAGTCCAGAGTCATCGGGCACTGTGTCAATAGCCTAGTATCTTCCCATTGTACTAGGGTTCGAGATGAAGTCCTTTAAGACTAAGGAGGTCTCCTAATTGCAGGACATGAGTTAAAACAGAGCATGAGTTAGAGAGATCCTTTTAAAATACATTGAATAGAATGCAATTTATACTGATTTTTCTTTTTATGGCTACTTCAAAGAAGAGAAAAAGTTCCAAGGTTGCAATCCATAAGAACATTTCATGACCTGCTTGAGTTTATGTGACTTAATTGATGCAGTTAAAGCATTAACTTTGCTGATAAGAACCCAGATGACTCAGGGCAAAGCCATTGTCACATTGTTATTATTTAACATGGACCGCAAAGCTCTGTGCACAGGCATCTATGCCTAGTGCACAGTTAGACACGGTCTGTGTCCCAGGGGCGTGCAGTCCCAGCAAGGTTGTTATATGGTATTCACTGCAATTTGATGAACTTCATTTACCTAGACAGCCACTTATTTAGGATGAATTGGGACCCACTGAATCATCTTAATTCAGAGGCTTCTCCTGCATCGCCAGTCTGTAGCCGCTATCACACTTGAGAAGATTTGGTAGCCATGGCACAAGGAACGTATTCTTCCTGAGGAGTTCTCTGCTGTGATGAATCATGAGCCTTATGGACAGGTGTTGGGCGATACTCGCTCTCACCTTTCTTCCCTTTAGGCTCTAAGTATGATATCAATGCTGCACTCACTGTTACTCATCTTTTCCAATAAAGAAGTTATCTGTCACTGGCGATGCTCTTTCCCCAGTAGCACAATCATTCAATTCTTGGGGAAAAAAAAATCACACATCCTGATACCCTGGTACAAGACAAGGGTTCCCCTAGGCACTGAGCTCTCGGAAGCTATGAGTTAATGAGCAGAGAGAATTCTTTCTGTGGTGGATACAGCCATTTTATGGCATTCTGTTCTTAATTGAGAGAAGGCATTCCCGTAAACTATACTTGGAGGATTTATTTGGGTTATTTACAAGGCCAAGGGAGGAAACATGCAAATAGAAAAGCTTGAATATAGAACGAATACAATGACCGAACAATTGTAAATTCTATTTATGGACTATAGGGACTTTTTGATTTTTCTTTCCTAAAGTAGGTAATATGTAAAATTTGGAGAAAAAAATTTTTGGACTGTAACTCTCTAAATTCTTAGCCTCATTCTAAGTTAATTCCTGTCGACTTTTTAAATAGAAATGATAGATATAGCACAAACACACATCACAAGGTTATATACACACATATACATTCAGTTACAAACAAACATACACATATAAATATGCACACATTCATGCATACACATATATACAAACATAGAAAACACATATGCACACATAACCATACATACACATATTCACACTTGCACAGATATATACAAACACATTTACATGCACACACTACCCACACATATATATGCAAACACAAGCACACGTATGCACACATGTACACACATGTAGCCTACTTGTCAAGCATTTATGGTTTCATATCTTTTAATTTTACTAATATCAGAATGCCTGGTTCCTAGTTAGTGGAACTGTTTGGAAAGAATTAGGATTAAGAGGAGCTCTCTAGCCTTGTTGGAGGAGGCATGTCACTGGGGTTGGCTGTGAGGTTTCAAAAGTTCTTGCCTGGCCCAAGTTTGCTATCTTTGCTTGCAACTTGTGGATTAAAGGTGAACTCTCAGCTACTGCTTCAGCACCAGGCCTGTCTGCCTGTCACCTCGCTACACCAGCATAATGATCAAGGACTTACCCTCTGTAAGCAAGCTTCTAATTAGGTGCTTCCTTTTATAATCTGCCTTGATCATGGTGTCTTCCTGAAGTAGTAGAACAGTAAATAATACAACATGGTAGCTTTTGCCTATTCCAAACACTTGGAAATAGAAGCAGGAAAAATTTAAAAAAAAATTGAAGCCAGTTTGTACTATCTAGGGAGATTGTGTCTTATAAAAAAAAAAAAATTACTAGCAGACTGGAATCAGGCAAGATTTTGTAAATCACCACCTTGAGATAGAATCACGTCTCTGAGACATTTGTTCTTGCAGCCCGCAGCTGATAAAATGAGACCCTATCACACTACTGTGTTCTCTCCTACCATCAACTTCAGATGTCAATCACATCTGCAGAAAAACCCTTAAAGCAATAGCTCAATAAGTGCTAGGAAAACAGCTGGGCATTATAACCTGGCCAGTCAGACACATGAAATGAACCATCCTGGGAAGTACCTCCAGGTTTCATTGTTCCACACTACAAACTTTCATCAGTACTCTTTTCCTAAAGTGACACATACAAATCCAAAAGACTCCGTATTCAGCAGGAACACGGGAACATATGTATTATTTTGTGTGCTATTACAGCTTATGCTAAAAGCCAATTGGCCCTTGACTATGTCACACTTTACACTGACATTAATTATTCTGCTGAAAAGAACACTTCTTATATTTATATGAACTTAATGTTGGCAAACTGTGACTCCCAGCTATTACCGGTTGTCTGTTTGTACCTGGCCCATAAGTTTAGAATGATATTTACATTTTTAAAAGGCTTACATTATGAATAGTTATATTACATTCAAAAATAGTGGAAGAGGTAAATTTTGTTTTTGTGTGATTAGAATATGAACATGTGTTATTTAGATTTCTACAAGATACCATGGAACTTTGCCTCTTGGACCTTAACTTATAGATCACTGACCATCTTGTCCTTAAAATTTCTCAACCCTTGATATAAACTAATTATTTAATAATTGGGAAGAGCCAAAATACCTTGTCTCACAAAAGAGATCTTTATTTAAAAAAATTCCTAATGCGTTTCTTAACATCAAAATTCTTTAAGCAGCATTAGAAATAGATTATAAATTTAAGAACTTGTTTACTAAGTAGGCTTACAAAAAACCATGAGTGCTGGTGTTTAATGAAAGAGACCTATTTAAATCTATAAAACAAAACAGATAGCAAATTTCCAGGGCCTGTTGTGACCTGTGTGCTTGCTGTCCTTGCTGGCCTCCTCATTTTGCTGCTCCTTCTTTTCCACAAACTCTAGCTACTCAACCTTCCCATTGTTCCTATAACAAGTCTACTTGGTCCTTTGTCTGCTTTCTGGTTGCTTTTGCTACTTCCTGGAGCATAGAGCTCCTGATGACTGCTTTCATCTCTTTGTGCAAATATTCCCAAAATGTGACCAACCTACAAACTCTATCAACCTTCCCCACCGTCTCAGCAGCTCACTGCTAGTGCTTTTGTTGTTCTTCTTCTTTTTCTCTCTTTCTGAGACAGGGTTTCTGTGTTGTAACTCTGTCTTAGAACTCACTCTGTAGACCAGGCTGGTCTCAAACTCACAGAGATCTGCCTGTCTCTGCCTCCCAGCTGTATTGTTTTATTTTTAATCTCCATATATTTCTGCCTTGAGGTATATGTAGCTTTGACTATTACCAGTAGAGAGTCAGTTATGAGACAGCATGCAGTATGTCTGCCTTGCCTGTGACTACAAAAAGAGGTGCATACATTTCAGGGCCTATAAGAAGTGTTCCGTCAGTAGGGTGGGAGTTAGTGAATGGACAGAAAGAGCCCTGAAGAGGTCATGTCAGTCCATCATTCTTAGTGTCTACTCTCCATCGAGGAACTTTCTTCATTAGAAGAAAGGCCTAGAAAATGTTGAATCTGACCATTACAGAACTATCTTCACTGAACATCTGTGTCTCAGGCAGAGTAGCAGGTTCTGAGAATATATCAGTCAAGAAGAAAACTAAAACACTTGCCTGCAGAGATCTCTCACAGGTAATACAGCGGGCAGAGAGAGGTGTTTGACAGAATGCCATCTTCTTGTAGCATTGTAAAACATGTTGAGAATGCATTAGTGCGTATGTTTTATCTTGCCTCAGATACTTCCTTGAGCTGGCTTTAACCAGTATTTTTTACTGTTGATATATTTATGATTCAGATGTGGTTCCTAAGTAGGTAGGGTTTTGGCACCCTCTCAATTCTAATTATGAAGACTTGTACAGATTAAAGCTGAAAAAATTTAAATTGCATATTTTTTTACTAAAAAAACACAATATAGAGAAGAATTAGTTCATAGCATTTAAAATCATGAATTCTCTGACTTGAGGCTTTCTGGTTTGATGTCAGAGAAGGAGAATGGCTCTCCTTTAAATAAATGACTTTTTAAATTATTCTATTTAATATTCATACATCTGTATAACATGTTTGGATCCAGTCGACCCACCAAACCCTCATCTCCAAGTCCTCCTTTAACAACCGCCCGATTTTCCTCTCAACTTCATATGCTACTTTTTAAAATTAATATCTACTGGGAGAACATTTAATGATGTGTGTGTGTGTGTGTGTGTGTGTGTGTGTGTGTGTGTGTGTGTAAGACCACCTACTTATGCATCGTAGACTTTCAGAGCCTGCATCCCTGATGAAAAAATGATTCTTCCTTTTCCAATAGCTATCAACTGCTGCCATTAGCTCCTTATATAGGGGTGGGACTTCATGAGACCGCCTCCCATCCATCCTGGGAGTTTGACTGTTTTAACTTGTGCCAACCATTGCGAATTTATATATTCAACTACATATATATATATATATATATATATATATATATATATATATAGAGAGAGAGAGAGAGAGAGAGAGAGAGAGCACAACAATTGGTCAATGTTCAGAGAATAAGAGGGTATGGAAGGCTCATCTCTAGATGGGACATCTATAATATACTCACTACCCTGCATTGTTAAGAGTCAGAGGGAGTACTATTTTGTTGTGGAAGTTTATTTTTAGTTATATTTAAAATAGTTGTTTTTGCGCCCTGTTGGAAGACGGATGTATAGGCCTTGGTATTCTGTATTGTTTGCACGTGTTGGATTTCTGTGGGGGTTGTTAATTGCTAATGATGTGCATGTGGTATTAGTAGAACACCTGAGTTCTGAAAGAATAAAAACAGCCAATCTGAAATGCTGTGAGCACGGCACTGGCCATGACGGTGGCTCTGAGGTCAGGAAGAGTTTGCAGCTATGAAAATTCCTCCCTGTCCCTCATGGTGAGCCACAGCAGTGTATTACTACAAATGGCACATCAATGTGGGGCAGGACATCACGCCAGCTAATCCAACATGGAGAGAAGGAAGAAGAGAAAGAAACTCCAGACCTTGCAGAGTCCGGTAAGTACACTCAGGGAAGCTACCACAGAATAGAGATTAAGGTATTAATTGAAGACTCCTGAAGGAAGAGCAGAGAGAGACAGAGACAGAGATAAAATAAGCCTTTATGAAGAGAAAATTGTGAAAATTAAGTGAGAAAGAGTGCTCCAAAGTGAGTTACAAAGGAGAGGCCTTTAGAGAAAGACATTTTCATGGTGAAAACAAAGAGTTCAACTGGGAGCAGGGTAAAAACAAGGTCTATCTGCTTTTCCTGATCATGGAGCTGACACTCCCTTTTGCAGCTGACTGCAGCCAGGGAACAGGAAATGGAAACCAGAGTGTAGTGCTGCATAAATTGAGTTTGTTGATGGCTTTTTGCATGTGTGAGGCCCAAGAGGATCTTGTATTTGATATTTATGAAGAAGAGTGTATGTTTCCCCATAGCTGAGAAGAAATGCCAAACTGCCAAGATTTTGCCAGATATTCTTCCCACCGGCCCAGGACTCCCTGTTGCTGTGGAAGACTGCAACTTAGAGTCAAAAAGCCTCTTAGTTAAACTGAACAGGTTTTTTTTTTCCCCCCTCCAATCCTATCTACAAGAAATCTTGACAAGACACATCTGCTATGTTGATGAGAACTCCACCCAACGAGGGAACCCTTTCTGCAGACAAAGTGACCAGCTAGTTTTCCAGCAAACCAGATTCTATCTTAAAATCTGGAAAGTGTTTCCTAAGGGTCAGCACACAGATGCTGTCTTCCAGAACTGGGTGAGCTTGTATCTAGTGCTGGCAGCTAAACTTGGTACAGTAAGAGTTAACCCAGGTAATGCTGTTTTTGAAGGCATAAAAGGGTCATGGAGAGCAACTGACATTTGGCCCTATAAGAGCCCAGGAGAGGCCATTGGTGAAGGTACAGACTTGATGGCAATTGAAGGCCCAGATTGAAGGGGTATGTAAAGAAGTTGGGGCTTGGTACCATGAAAAGAGCCAGGAAAAAACTATTGGTGAAAGTACAGCTGGGTTGCAGCAAGGGACCCCAGCATTCTGAAGATGCCAGTACCATGGGATGATCACCAAGAACAGCAGCGGCAGTGGAGTAGAGCCAGCTGGAGTCAGCTGGACAAACTGTGTGCTTTCGAGGTTAGAGCCATAGAAGTGACCCAAGTCCTTTGGAGGAGCTCAGAAGATCATGAGTGAATTCCAGATAATTGGACATTGATAATGTTTTCCTGCTGTCCAAAGACATTATGAAAAGCTTAGTAGATGTTTGGTTTCATTTGGTCCTGTGCATTAGAAGCCTTATAATTGTTCCTCTTGTAAATTATTTTGCTGGTGTATTGTTAAATTGTGTTGTAAGAGTAATTTTTTTTTATACAGAAAGGAGGAAATGTTGTGGAAGTTTATTTTTAGTTATATTTAAAATAATTGCTTTTGTGCCCTATTGGAAAAAGGGATGTATAGGCCTTGGCATTCTGTATTGTTTGCAGGTGTTGGATTTCTGTGGGCGTTTTTAATTGCTAATGATCTGCATGTGGTATCAGTAGAATGCCTGAGTTCTGAAAGAATAAAAACACCTGAGCTAAGATGCTCGGAGGAGTTCCATTATGAAGTCTGGCACTGGCCAGGATGGTGATTCCCTCTGCTGAGGTCTGACAGTGCTTCCACATATGAAAATGCCTCTGTGTTGTCCTTGGTAACCTGCCCAGTAGGTGCACTACTACCGTATCTTTACTTAAATGGCATGCAGATATATATATATATATATATATATATATATATATATATATATATATATACATATCACCATCCACAAAAGAAACTACTCCTCTGATGAAAGTTGAGAGGAGCACTAATCTATGTGTATAAGCATAAAAAGTTAAAAAACAAATTTATTACAATTTCCATTTAGCAGAACACTATCACTAGGTTCTCCCCCAGGGACCATGCCCTAGCCAACTATGGATTTTGGGCTCAGTTAACAGTAACTTTCATGGAGACCATCTTATGGAGCAGATCATAAAGTAATTGTTTACTTCTATAAGTAAACAACTTCTATAACATTCCTACTACTATTTAACCAGAGGGCAGTTCTTGCCAGAGAAGTTGTCATAGCTCCCAGGTTTCACAGGTAGATAATACAGATGATGACTTTTCTCTTCCCAGGAGTGTATACATAACTGTCTAGCACCATATAAGAAGTTTCCTGTTGGTGTCAGCCTGATTTTCCTACACCCCATGACACAGATAAGTGGTGCCTTGAGCAATAGGATCTTGCCAGCATATTCTAGAGGGGTAACAAAGAATAGAGGCAGTAGCTTGAAATGTTGGGATAAGGTATATGGGACATCATTGACTAACAACTCAAAAAGAGATAACCTATTCCTGGCCCTGGGCACTGAGCTTTTTATTTGATAGTCAAAGGTGGAAGGAAGCATCAGTTCCCAATTGTAGGGTGACTCCATTTCAAACTCTTTTATGTGCAAATATGTAAATATGTTACAGAATTACTACAGAAGTAGGTTTTCATCTGACATTTTCTAATTTTAATGGTAATTATCCTTGCCCCATGCTTCCTCCCCTATGTTGTGCTTATAGCCCATCCCATTTATATCTTCCCATTCCATTATTTCTTTTTCCTCCTCTAATAATTTGTGCTATATCACCCTTTTCTTGAAATTCCCACCCCTTGGACCCTTACTACTTTTCTACATTCTCTGAATACTCCAATTTAAACATAAAAATCTACAGAGTCCACATTACAATACTCAGATGAGAGAAAATGTGTGGTGTTAATCTTTCTAGGTCACAGTTATGTCACTCAGAATGATTATTTCTAGTTCTATCCATTTACCTGAAGATTTAATAATTTTATTCTTCTTAATAGTTGAATAATATTTCGTTATGTAAATGTAATAATTTTCCATTATCCATTTATCAGTTATAGACATCTAATTTGTTTCCATTTCCAGGCTATTGCAAATAGAGCATCAAAGAACATGGATGAACAAGTATCTCTGTAGTAGAATAAAGATGGAGTCCTTTTGGGAATATGCCCAGGAATGGAGTATTGGGTTCCCTAGTGAAACAAAGCTTTATAAAATGAATACATATATAATAAAACATACATGAGTGCATGAATATTATATATATATATATATAAACATGCACGCACACACACACACACACATATGTGGGGGGGGGATAGATAGATAGATATATAGATAGGTAGATAGATCCAATATAAACAGAAAATATCCCAAACCAACCTATCCCAAAATCAACAGAAAAGCTTAGTGCAGACCTGGCAGCGGTATCATAAGCAAGAGTGCCAAGAAAGGAAAGGAATCCACTGTACGCCGTGGGTGTGAGGCTTCTACACAGTACATGGTATATTTTTAACTCCATGCAAGTTTATTAAACAGAAAAAAAATCTAGCCACACACAATACATCTTTCTTTATGGGCCTGCCAATATCTGCGTCTCATGACCTTGTTTATTGGAATGAATCTTTCTAAATGCAGAGACAGAGGGGAGAGGGAGGGAGATTGCAAGAGGAGGAGGAATATGGAGCCCTTTTTCTTACTTACTTTCCTATAAATCCAATATGAAGACTTACATTCAAATCAGAACTTAAAGTTGATTTTTTTTCCTCTTAGAATTTTCTTTTAATTATCAAATTTGAAACTGTTAGATGGCATGTTGATAACCATCACAGGAATGGAAGCCAGGAGGGCCTGCCAGGCAACATAAGGAACAATCTTTGAAGGTCAGTAAATGACTTTTGTTCCAGGAGCCTTAGTTTCCTCACCAGGTAAATGAAGGCACATCATATCATCTCTTATCTGCTTTCTTCCCATTGTGGGATGCATTGTAAAATTTAGAATACACACATACACACACACACACACACACACACCTGTGTGTGTTTTGGTGCGTGTCTGTGTGTGTATGTGTGTATGCATATACACACACATATATAATACAAAGTCTTGTCTTATTATAATAAGCAGTGAATTTTCAGCAATAAATCCAAGTAGGAGCCAGAATGTTTTCATGTTTTTCAGGATGCAAGCTGCATGCATATGTCAAAACGTATAACGCTGTGTACTTTAAATGAGCGCTCCTTTACTGTATGTCAACTGTGTGTTTTAAAAGTTCCAATAAAAGAAAACAAGAACAATGCCTTAGCCTATTATCCTCAGAGAATGACATCAACATGTTCGATGAAGAAATTAAAAAAAAAAAAAAAAAGGATGAAATGCATTTTTATATGCACTTTTCAGAACACTGAAACTGTGCTGTTGGAGAAGTGAAAACAAAGGCATGAACCCTTCAGTCACTCCTTCCCGGCCACTGAGTAACCTACACAAAGCACAGCTTTGAGACCAAGTGAATTCTGTTTACCTGTATTAGGATTTGTCAAAACCTCTTGACTTGAGCTGTGGCAGGGTTATTCATCCTTTGAAAATAGGCAGAGGTCTGATCTTAACCATTTCATGCCTCCAGCCTGGGAAGGGGAGGGGCCTGAGACTCCACTAACTGACTGGCAAGAAGGAAGGTCTGTGTGCCTGCCAAGAAAATGCCTGAAAGAAGCACAGTATGGTTCAGACAAAGCATGGAAGAGAAAAACAATTCAGTCAGACAGACCACAACAAAAGTAAATTTCTCTGAATTGAACTGTATTTTGATAGACTACGTTCAATAAAACCAATTAGCTGTGCATCCAGTAGTTTTAGGAACGAGAAAGAAAGGGAAAGCAGGGAGTGGAAAGACACCAAAGGACACAGGGGGGTGATGTGGCTTGCAGCTCAGGAGCAACACTGATCTTTCTCAGAATCCCCAGGTAGAATATGTGCCGACATGCCAAGTCTGTAAACACAGGAAGGAAAATGGAGAAAGAGGCAAACACTGTGGACACCAAAGAACAGGCTGAATATCAAGGAGATCAAAGCAAATTCTCTCTTTGCTTTGAATTATACAGAAAAGGGCCTCAGTGATTTGCTTCTCTGTCTGCTGGGAAAAAAAAAAAAAAAGTTGAAGCCAAATGAAAAGTTGGTCCATTTGTTTCTAATTATTTTATCTGCTTGTGTAACTCGGGCAAAAAGACAACAGAATGACACACCCATTTGCAAATGTGTTATCATGGTAGGGAACGTTACAAAATCCAGTGATGGTCAATAAAAACAGTGTATTCATTGTTTTTCAGATGCTGCTTCAGAACGGCAGAACGTAGTTTATGAAGGAACGACATTTTCTTAGTTCGTAATATCACAGGTTCATGGGCATCCCAGCTTGGCTCTGGTGGGGACCTTGGAGAAGATGACATCACAACAATCAGAACGTGGAAGAGACAGAGATGAGAGACAAGAAACCAGAGACGTAATTAAGATGGGGGTCTCACTTTATCATGCCAACTCACCTCCACAGAGCTAACTGCAGCCCCATAAGAACCATTTAACCACTTCTGATCAACGAGATGGGCACAGTGACTGTCACAGTACCCGCAGCTCCATCCCTGACTTCCACTACAATCTCCCAGTATTACCACACTGAGGACCAAGTTTCAACATGTGAACTCTTGAGGGTCACACATACTCTGAACCACAGCAACCAGATGATACAGAAGTATAAGAGCTATATATTTCTTCTGGTATTTTCAGTAAGATTTTGTTTTGATAGACATGTAGACAGTATTTCCTTCCTTAACACTGAAATAATCTTCTGTGTGTTATAACCAGGCCTATATTCCTCCTTGCTTTTCTCAAGCCACATGATCAGCAAGAAAGACAAAAGAGTGGACTGGGCCAAGCCAAGGCATGGAGAAATGCCTTTAGTTATTATTACTAGAATAAATGAAGAAACCACACACCAGATGGGTGTACATTATCTATCCAACTAAAAAAGTGTCTTGTTAACAGAGATAAATGGTCCGAAATGACAGAACATTTTCTTGCAATTTTAAAAAATAATAGCAGCAATATTTCAGAGGATAATTTTGCCATTTTTTCTCAAGGTTTCTCCCAAAAAACCACATTTGAAATTGATAGATATATTCTTAAAGTGCTCATTGGCACATTCATAAATGTGTGAAGCTGAGAAGGGATTTTTAAAACTCTCAACTCCAATAATCTACTTGGAAGCTTGAAGACAAAATCTAAATGGCCAGTTGTCTGGGTCACAGTGCATGCATTTCCCTTACTCCTCTGAAAGCAAAGCAGAGGCAGTGTGGTGCAGTGACCTTGGCAATGGGTGTGACTTTGAATGTGTCAAATGTTGTGGGATCTGTTTTCAAGTATCTAGGTAGTAGGTAAACATTACATGGGGTTGCTATAAAAAATCTCTGTGTTCCTGTGTTTCTGGAGAACAGAGAACAGCCTCAGACACTATCATCCTCGTTTATGAGACAAGGTCTCTCATTAGCCCAGACCTATCTGTCCAATTAAGCTAGGCTGATTGGCCAGCAAGCCCTAGAATCACCCTCCTCCATCTCCACTGCTTAGGGGTTACACGTGTGTTCTCCCTTGCCCATCATTTTTATGTGGATTCTGTGAATCAAACTCAAGTCCTTGTGTTTGCAAGGCGTGCACTGTACTGACTAAGCTATCTTCCCAGCCCTGCTACGAACATTTATAAAAGACTCTAAGTATTCTTTCTGATGCATGCGAGTTGCCACTGGAGTGTTCACTGCTCAGTAAGCATTATTCATACTAAGTATTGGGAGAATTTTCTATCGTACAAAAAAGCTTCTCCCATATTCCACAATTTTGCCTTTTTCCAATGTTATGGGTATATCACTCCACTTGGGACAAAGACCAAACAAGACTTCTGGCATAAACATATAATAAATAACTATCCCCTTATATAGTCCTTGGCCTAGTTAAATCTATGTTACAGCTAAGCTTAAGATCCATTATGAATATAAAACCATCCCTTCATTTGCATTCAGCCTTATCTGTAGGCAAAAGGGGTTGTTTACTAGAAGAAAAATACAATTAATTTCTGAGATGTTTTATTTTATTTGGAAAGACTCCTTTCTCCGGGAACATAACAATGACTTACTGATTTATAAAGCGCTATACTTTAAAGGTAGTCAAAATACTTTCTTTACAATTGTGATTCCCTGCATTTCTAATCTCGGTAATACCTTGCTGGAACATAAAAAAAAGAGCCTTCAGAGAAGATTTGAGCCTTTTTGTGTGTGTGTCACCTCAATTGCCCTTGTAGTCACACAGGAACTTAGAACGGGCTTTAATCTTTCCTTTTAGCATGCGATTAGTTCGTTTGTTTAATTGCTAGGCACTCGGAAGGTTACATGTGACTTATTATCTTGACAATACTAAAAGAAACATCCATGTTATATGTGATATCCCAGGCTTTTAAAAGAAGGATGAACAGGCATCGTTTGAAAATTACAGCCCAAGTCTGTGAGGTCTGGGCATTCCTATCCCACTTGGGGGGAATAGAGCAGAGCATGAAAGAGTCTTTTTTTTTTTTTTTCCCCCCCTAGGAAAAACAGCTCTTGAAAAGATAAGGAACCATGTGTGAACCCCGCAGTATCATGACTATCACAGACATCAATTTACTCTTTGAAGCACAAGTTAGAATAGTTTACTTGAACTGAGGAAACTTACCATATGAAAAAGCAGCATTTCAATCCAAATATGGTGGTTGGCAGGGCTGGCAGCAACATCAGATTCAGATCCCTGAGAAGGGAGAACTCTGGCATTGAATGAGCCTGCTCTTGCGTGTATATGGCTAAACGGAACGACCACAGTATTTTCTACGCGAGGATAGTGATCTTCCTGAGACCAGCCCCTTTCGTATGCTGCCCAGGCACTCGTGACTGGAGCTGCCATGTTTTGCATCCAGCCTGTCTGCTTCCTATTTTCTGGTCCAATCCCTGTACTTCCTGGGCTAGCTAACATTTCAGAGCATAGAGTGGGTCCTACAGTCTCCCTCTTGTGGCCACAGGAAAAAAAAAAATCTTTGCCACATGCCTCTTTAGAGACAGAGCTGGAGTTGAAAAGAATCATAATAAATTTGAGATGAATTTGAAGCTTCCGTCTCCATTGTTAAACAGACTCAACCCTCCTTATGTGGTTGATCAACTTTGCCACCATCATGGGCCCAGGTAAATGACACCTCTAGCCTTTGCTTGCTAAGGGTCAGTGTGCTAAAACATTCAAACTCATGCAGTCACTCGGGTATTATTAACGGAGCTCAATTTCCATGAAAAAGTACGAAACGGTAATCTGATAAAATCCTCATCACTGGCATAAATGCTTTCCCTCTGCAAAATACTCCATTTTGACAGCTGGATTTCATAACTTACTTCATTTCTCTGAGTTTTAATGTTCTCAGCAATGAAATGTTTGTGATGAACAAGATGAGAAAGACTAGTTCAGGTCTGAGAGGCAGGGCATCCAGGCAGTGGGCTAGGACCTATCCTAACTTTCTTCCTCAAGAACCGTGGCTCTGCTTCGGAAGCCTTCTTGGGAGAAGAACAAAAAGCAAAAATTGACTTTTCATTCCTGGCGTAAAAAGACCCACATGACCATAGTAAAACTCCTAAAACATCCCTTTGAAGTGAAAACATTCAGTTCCTTACATTTCACAGGTAAGGAAATGTAGACACAAAAGCATTTATGGTTTACATGAACCCGTTCAGTTGCTTTGATCCCCATTCTGGATCTACCACCACAGAGAACTAGCAAGATGGAAGAAACTAGAAAACTGGGGAGAGCTCCCTTTCCCCCAACCTGAGTACAATGATCCTCAATTGGAAAAAGGGGGACATACGGCAAGAGACTCCGTGTCCTCTCTGCATATGGCCTGAAAATCATCTCCTTCCCTCCTTCTGCCATTCTCTCTCCTGTCTCTCCCTTTGCCTGCTTCTACCCTTTCCCTGGCTCTCCCCATCCACTGCTGGTCATTTCCAATGCTTCTTCCCTCCTCTTCCTTACCCTTCCCCTGTCTTACTTTGCCCGGCCTCTCTCCTCTCCTGCCTTTCTTCTCCCTTATCTCCAGCCCACCACACTGTCCAATCCCCTGAAGCTCCATATGTGCTTTCCCTTTCACATCAGTAGCAGAAGCTTGCATAATATGTAATGGGAAGGACCCATTACTGCTTTTCTGCAGATATGTGTCTGAGTGGATACCATTTCCAAAGGCATTTAACTTGCCAGTGAGAAATAACAGAAAGTGAAACTGGTTCAGAGACCCACTTCGGACTACAAGAAGAGATGCAAATTTGGGGTGTAAGCATGCCATTTAGTCAGCCATGTAAATTAGCACATCTTAACACATCCTCACTCCTTGCCTGAGGCCCTGAAGGAAACCAGGAGGGCAGCTTCAAGGAATTCCAATCTGTTCTCTTTCTCCTTTAGTTGACTTTTGACCAGGTTTTAGTTTCTATTTGCTTCTGTGGAAGCCTGTGGCTGATGGCGACTGTTTTGGTTTGGTTTGGTTTTTTGTTTTGTTTTGTTTTTAAACTGCCTATTGAGAAGCAGAGTTGAAGTAAAACAAATGAGTTAGATTGAAGGTCAGTAATGGCAAACCTCAGGAGCAAGCTAGGAATAAAATGTGCACAGAGAGAGAGAGAATGAGAAAGAGAGAGAGAGGGAGATGGAGAGAGGAGGGTGGGGAGAGAGCAGAAAAAGATGCAAAAGTGCAATCCCAACCCACTCAACTGTACATATGGTATTCTCTCTCTCTCTCTCTCTCTCTCTCTCTCTCTCTCTCTCTCTCTCTCTCTCTCTCCCTCTCTCTCTCTCTCTCTCTGTGTGTGTGCATGTGTGTGTTAAAGATCTCCATTTACAATCATTGCTTAGGAGTTCAGGGATTAGGAGGATTGTATTTAGTTTCAATTGCTCAAATACACCCTCTTCATAAAAGCAAGCATCTCGTTCTGACAAGGGCTATAACCCTCATATGTCTCCTTTAGCTCTAGTTGAAATACAACTATTAGGTTCCATTTACTTATGCCTTCTTGGTAGAGATTCCATTTCCCAATTATTGGAACACTAAGTCAAATATGAACAAATGTTGCTGAAGGAAAAACATGAGAAGAATCTCTCAATAACTGAAGAAAGCTGAGGATTGATTGAACCTAAGTCATTGGGAAACATGTCTCCACCCGAGCCTTCAACTACAATGATGGTGGTAGGGGTTTGGGGTGAGGGCAAGAGTTTTCTGGAGCTTGGAACAGAGAGAAGGAAGAGAGGAAATTTATTGAAGTAGAGAGAGAGTGAGAGAGAGAATTCTTATCTGGTATTGCTGCTGCAATTTAATGTTGTCAGGCCGGCATCTTGCACATCTACCCAGATTGAGCACATTGCTATTACAGAAGCAAAGCTTTCTTCTCGGATAGATTAAAGAGATAATAGGTGAAGCCAGCTGCAAGAAGCATCTGGTTTTTTGTTTTTGTTTTTTCATTTCAAAGCAAGAGTCCTTGCAAGTGGGAAAATACAGGTTCTAGAGCTCTCATGGGATTGCATCCTAGGAGGGAGTTTCCACTGCTTTAGAATCTGTAACATGCCTAAGCTCACTGAATCCTTTCAATAATTTCACAATGGCTTCCTCCTCCAAAACATCAAGGTCATACAGTAGCCTGGAGAGGCAAAACTACACTTTTCCCCAAGACATATCTTACTCATTACCTCATTCTATGATTAAGCACTGGAGAGGCATGTGGGCAGATTCTAGCATATCGGCTTTCTTGAATTGCTTATTTCCTGAAGGGACAGGAGAGCTTCTTCTCAGGCATCACAACCCAAGAAAATGGTTTGAAATGGGAGCTATGTCACAAGACTTGAGGTCACCAAGAAGAATAGCAAAATCTGTAGAATTTTTTTGAATAGGGTTTAGGTGCTACACAGATTACAAAGTGGAGGTCGGCTAGAGAAAAAGACGTCATCTGGCACAGTACTTTTTAGGTATCAACAATATTCCATGAGATTTAAATCTAACTTGTCTTTTAATAATGCTACTGCAAAGAAAACTCAATTGTTCCCAGTATCATGGAAGATACAAAATTATCAAGAATCTCACCATCCTTGGCTGCAGATTTGGGAGGTGAATACACTTGTTTTTAGTTACCAAGGTTATGGGCCTCAAGAAAATATCCATTTTAGCTGATATGTTGTCTTCCCTCCAAAGGCTTATTTGTGGAAGATATATCTTGTGTTTTGAGACATAGTCTCCTGTATCTCAGTCAGGCCTTCAACCAGCTATGTAACAGAAGATGACCTCGATCTTGAACTTCTGATTCTGCTGCTTCCATCCTTAGAGTGCTGATTTCATAGGCATGTACCATCATGCTCTGTTTCCGTGGTGCTGTAGATAGAACTCAGTTCTTTATGCTTACTAATCGAACAGTCCACCAACTGAACTACATCCCCTGCCCTCAATGTCCATTTTTAAATAAATAGCAAACTGTTCTGGGATGAAGAATGATATTGCTTTTCAAGCTGCTCTGATCATGGCGCAAATAACAAATTAATAGCATACTATATACACATTACCAGTATACATTTATAAATGCATGTTTACCATTAAAAGACATATTGTCCTTTATGTTTGTGGTGCATCATGATATGTTATAAAGTGTACCTAGAGTACGATCAGCACTGTATTTATGAATGGTCACTATGAAAAACAACTCCCTGGGATCATATCTGCATGTAGATAGTTGCCAGGTATATGAGCTTGACAAGGCTATTTTACATTTAATAATATAATGACCCCATAAAGATAAAATGGGGATTAAATTAATATTACCTTGAAGTCACTGGCTTAGAAAACTACCCAATAGTATTAACTCTTCTTCTGTTAAGTTGCTTGCCACAATGTGAGACAAAGCTTAAGCAAGTTTACAGTAACTGACTTAAAAAAGTACTAAAAATGCTGCTATTTATAGTGCTATATACACAATCACTAAGCCTACTAAGTGTAAGAAATTGTGATTAAATGTTATATAAAAAATAAAAATCTTAGGCAATATTTAGATACATGAGATTGTACCTCTAGTCATTTCTTCTCATAATTTAATATAAAATACTATGTATGATATACGTATTCTTGATTCTCTTATTTTACATGATTCCTCTATGAGATTATAAACCCTCTTAAGGCTGAGACTGTATCTATTAATCTGCCGCTGTGTTTTCTTGGCCTGGAGCCATGTCTTCTGCATAGAAGTCACTCAAATTACTACTTACTGAATGAAGAAACAAATGAATGGACCAGAATTATCAGTTTATTTGTATTCATATGTCAGAGTTGTTTTTCAATTTTGTAGAAAGCAGTCTCAAGGACTATTGGCTGTCAGTGGAATGAACAAATCTCTCCCTGAAGATCTACCTCGTTTTTAAAAGTTAAATTGGGCAGCCACACAGTCTGCACTTATTGAGAGTTCATTCTGTACTTCCACAAGTCCAAAAGCAAAAGGCCAGTTGGAAAGGTTTTGCTTTTATCCTAGGCACATGTCACCACTCCAGAAACTAACGTGCTTTGGTGAGGAAAGATCCTAGCTAGCATAAGTTTGACGTTTGCCAGGACAAGTAAGAGTGGGTAGCTGATGACCTCATTTCACACTCCATTTGGAGGAGGAAATAAGCTGACTAGACCATATCACTGAAAACATATGACTACTGGGCTTCTCAGTTTGTGCTTTTTTGGTTTTGCTTTTCTCTGTTGATCAGGGCAACCATACATAAAGGTGGAAGGAGAAGGGTTGAAGTCCAAGTGGGAAAAGACCGAGGATCTTATGACACACTGTTTCCTGCTGATCTTTCCAGCTTCTCACCAGACCCAGTGGACCTTGTACCTGCACCACTTCACTTCCATTTTCCACAAAAACTGACTTCTCCCAAGTCCTGGAGAGCTCTTGACTCAGAGCAGAATTGTCCTGATTCATTGCTACAAGGAAGATGGTGTGTAGGACAAGCAATGTCTTGAAATGTTTCAGCCAGGTGTAGAGCCTGGAAGGATAATTCTTGCTTATTCAGGAGCTATCCAGAAACAAAGCAGAGGCGAAGAAAGCATAAAAGACTCAGTCCTGTTCCGTAGTTTCAGGCTTCCTGAGAGTAAACAGATAGAGAAACCAGAATTCAATCTTGATTTCAGGATCCAAATGCAGATTCGGTCATAAAAGATCGCCCTCAAGCCGCCTGGTAGCTAAGAGCTTCCAAGCAGTCTCAGAAAAATTCAAAACATTAAGTTAAATAAAAAACCTTGCTCTGTATTTTTCTGTGATCCCCTGCCCTCTGTATATAATAGTTCAAGCAACCAAAAATCCTTAAAGACTAGCAGTCTGAGGTCTCAGCTCTGTCTTTTCTTGAGCATGTTCATCTGCACAGCTAAGATTATGTGTTAGATCATGTTTGGAGGTTTCATCTCCCTCATTCTGTAGTTTGGACATCCCTGGGCAAAGTAGAAAACAAGGCACAATGCCCATGTGAAGACGGCATGTGGATGTTACCAGTTCAAATATACTCTTCAAATCCCTCCACTGTTCTCATTTAACTGATCCAAAGCTCCCCCTTAGTGAGATTAGGTTAATAGGTAATCCTTGTCATTATGCTAAAGGTAGCCCATTTAGTATCCAAACAAGTGACCAAAGAGGGAGGAAAAATCCCAATCTCTCAACAATGGGGTTGACAGAGTGAGGTTAAAAGCCACTAAGTAACAGATTAGAAAGGGCACACATCTAAACAATTCTTTAGTTGATTGAAATTGTGAAATATGTTAACCATATGCCCTGAAAGGAAAAATTTAATCTTTATAAACTATAGATTTAAAATGTAGACATGATTTGTGTGGTTGTGGGAATTATATGATACAAGGTTTGCAATACTGAACACAGATCATCTACAAAATATTGCTCAATCCCACTTTTAATACTTTTCCTCCTCTAAACTTGATATTAGAACCCTAATATGGATGCAGCTATTTCCTGCATACCCATTATGCCTTCTTAAGATATTTCTTAAAGTACTTTAATTCCACATTGCTTCGTTGAACACTAATGTTTCTCACTCTTTTTAATCATGAGTCTTTCTGGTTTGTGAAGAATTGATCATTGGATCCCAGAAACTCCCAATTCCAAAAATAATAACTTTCCTTCTTGAGAGAAGAAAAAAGAAAAAAAAAAAAGCCAAACCTTCAACCTTCATCAACATTGTAAGAACCATTCTTCCTAGGCCTCTAGAAGGCAAGATTACTATAATTTGTTCCTAAATTTCATCTGATTTGTGATTCCAATTTATCTAGAATTATGAAATGTCCCTTCAAATTAAGTAAACCACAGTAGTACTTGCACTATCTACAAGATGACAGTGTATCCTATTAGCCCTCCTGTACAGATTTCAGTGAAGTCCAAATTCATCTGTAATGGAACCTGGATCAGCACTTCTGCCCTTGATCACTGTAAAAAAGTCTACTGATGGAAAAGAAGCACCAACAATCAATAGACAATGTTTACTTGCAAAAAGCTCCTGTCACTTGCAGATGGCTACTTACTGGGATGTTGGCAGTAGCTTGTCATGAATCAAAACATTAAAAAGAGGGCCTGGTGAGATGGGTCAGTGGGTAAAGGTACCTGTCATCATGATGACCTGAGTTCCATCCTAGGAACTCGCATGGTAGAAGAAGAGAACTGACTCTCACAAGTTCTGACTTCTGCTTGTGCACCATGGCCTGTACATACTTATAGAAACAGACACGTTTTTTAAAGAACCTTTTCAAAAGAGAAAATTAGGAAATGCATTACCATGTATGACTTTTAAGGTGGAAAGGTTAAAATATGGTGTAAAGAGAATGAGAATCAATGTTCTTCAAAGGAAGTGATTGAACCAAAGAACCAAAGGCTAAAGAATCTGCTTTATGTCTTTAGAGAAGTACCTGAGTGGAGTATTCAGAGTGTTCAGCTAAGAAGTGGATAGTGCCGTGTGAGTGTTAGCTAGGATAAAGTACTCTATAGAACCACCTACTCTTGATTAGTTAGGATGCCAGGCCTGCACTGCCAGACCCATGTGTAGAGCCTCACAAAATCTGTTAGTGTCCCATTGGAGGCAAAATAGCCTAATGGTTATGCCTATGTTGTCTAGTCAGATTCTCTTTATTCTTGGTTTCGTGCTCTGCCACTTCCTAAGTTTGTAAAGTTGGAGAATTTCACTTAACTCCTTGAAGTCCAGTTGTTTTGTTTCTTTATTTACACCTGTTAAATGGATATAGAAATTGCATGAATTGTTCCACTGTGCTAAGGAAGATAACTTATTGAAGGGAAGTGCTTTCCCTAGAACAATGTTTATGCAAGTTACTCTTGGTATCGCTTTCATTGAAAAAGCTCTATTTTAAATTAATACAATTGAACAAAAGTAATTCAATTATTCAGTGCCAGTGTAATTTATAAAGAAGACGGTAGAATAAGAATAGAAAAAAAATACTACTAATCAGGACAAGGAAAGGGAGGGGTCCCATCGCTGTAATCCTAGCCAGACTGAGGGAATATTGTAGAAAGCAGGACCAATGAGTAGACCAGCCTTGGGAAATTGATTGAAGCAATTTAATAGGCAGTGAAGAGATGAACTCTCACTTGTCTATTTAAACTCATTTTTCTGCTCTTTATTGAAAATACCAAAGGGCAAAACTTTTGCTACATTTTGTGACTTAATCTTTGCTGGGAACATCTATTGGGCAGCAGACACAAAAATCCAGTCTCGAGGAGCTCACCACCATTTGCTTCTTTTTAAATATTCCTGTTTAGCCGCTAGCCCAAGGGCTTTGAAGGCCTTTGTTGTTTGTTTGGTTTGTTTCGTTTGTCACTTCATATTGAGGATAGGTTTCTCAATTCCAACCAATGTATTTGTCCTGGGGAAAGGTTGCCAACAGTAGCTAGAAAAAATGAGAAGTCTCTGGAAGCTCCTGTAACCTAGGCTGGCCCACATCTTTAGAATATATAATGCAGACTAGCTTAACATTGCCCTATTTTCTTCTGATCCAAGACAACTCAGAGTCACAGTGCCAGAAACAGTGATGTGTTTGGAGAAACAGTGTTGGAGAACACTGCTATGCAATCCCTAGTAACCAATCCTTATGCAGTCCCAGCTCCTTAAAGATAAAGCATTAAAACATTCACACTGCCTTCTGGGCTATTAGTTTCCCTAAGGTCCTGCCCTTTTATTTCTAAGCAGAAAATATATATGTGGACGTTCAACCAGCCAACCTGGTTTTGTAAGAATTCTCGGTCTCATTTTTTTTTTTTTTTTAAGAAAGTGGCTTCATCCTGATACAGAGAAAGTGGATCTATCAATGACAGGTTTAACATGAGGATGAGAGATCAACCCATACTCTTGCCAGGCAGCTCTCTGGGGATTTGCTTGGCACACTCCTGGAATCTGTGACTGCTCCGACTCTCAGCCTGAGCTCATTCTCTCCTCTGGGGTTCATTGTTCTTCTTTTCATTCCCTTTCATCTCTTTCCTCTCCTTTGCAGTTGACATCGTTGCTTCTACACATGGCTTTCATGCTTTCTATTCTGGACCTTTTTAGTTTGACTTTTGTGGATCCTTTGTCTGGGCATCTTTTTATGAACTCCACTCTCACTGGAATTTTCTCCCCATGCAAACCACAACTTGGGATTTCTTCCAAAGCTAATTTTCAGCTTTTGTTAAAAAAAAAGAAAGAAAAAGAAAAAGAAAAAAACGCTTACAGGAAGCAAGGTAAATTTCGTAAAGGAAGTCTTGACATTCAATGCATCCTAAAATATCCACCCCCAACTGAGTTCTTAGTCCCAAGGTGTTTGCCTTTCTCAGTAGACAGCTAGGGTGGAGAAAGGAAGGACATAATATGTTTGCTCATACTGGTCTTATAAGACTGATATTTTCCTGGGAACAGCCTGTTTGTTTATAGATGGAGCCCTTGGGGCTGTTTCCATTGGTGGTTGCCTTGACAGAGTCACGCCATCAGCAGCAGAGATCCAGCCTTCACCACTTTCCCTACAACTCACCCTCCTCACCTCTCTTTGCCCAGACTCCTTACCAAACAACAACAGAAATGATATTTAGACATCTTTGTCAGTGTCCACACTCATTTATAGCAATCATGCTTGTGTTTGCTGAATTAACTGAGCCACTTGTCATCAACTCTAAATACCTTACTCTAGCAAAGCCTGAGATAGATGAGTCCTCTCCACATTTGATCAGCCTGTATGGTAACTGTGTAGAGAAGTCCAAAGGGTCCCAATAGTATGTGGGCCCTTTCCTGATTTCCTTGAGAAGCCAGTGACCCTCAGATCCCCATGGCAGATATAAAAGTAAGTTTGGTGTCAAAAGTTTACAGTGCACACCCATTCTGCTGGTACTGGGTGGGCAGATATTCTCCACTGGGCCAGGGATAAGACTGATTATTTAACTCAAAAGCAGTCATATCTCTCCTCTTGGGTCTACCTTTCTTGTTTCTGCCTCCTGTTTCTAAATCTCAATCTGCTTAACAACATAGCTCTATTCAACAAGAGTAAACTAGGTTTGGATGCCCCCATTTTGGTAGAAACTGACCTCCTGCATTTCAGAATGTAAACTAAAGCTTATTATGCTACACCTGAGTCTGTTTTGTATTAGATGCCTGTTATATTGGCAGTAACTTGAATTTGCCCGAAGACAGCTCAAATGGGACTTACATTAAAAGATATTTGAATTAGATGCTTTGGACTCTGGGATCTTCCTAGAAAGGAAATTTATCCAGAGGCATTTGACTTCTCGGTAGCTTAAGGGAATATGTAAGCAGAGACGCTTTTAAACAAATCACTATGTTAGTAGGTCAGAGTCCCAGGAAGTTATGTCTTTTCCTTTCATGGGATGCCCAACCCACTCTTTTCCATTGAAAGAAAATGGGAGGAAGTTGGAAGGTTGCTCTAATAATAACTTCATGCCAGTAAAATATAATGACTACACAATTTAAAGACAATCACAAGATCCCAGGCGGCTGGGCCTCTCCGTTTTAAATGGCCATGGACTCATTTACGCATTTGTTCACAGCGGACCTAGAGTCTATATGATGGATCATGCAAGTCAGAGCTAAGTAATGGTTCACCACGGCCTGGTTAATAGTTAGACAAGCTGTTCACATTTGATTAGGGTTTTCTTCTCCATTGCTATAATTGTATGATAATTAACTCAACAGACTTAGATCTCATTTGGGGGAAATATGTACATTTTGAAGTTTCAGGAGTAACAGATTCCACATGCTGAGAAACAGTCTGAAATTGAACTGTGGGTCTCCTGCTCAGCCATAAAGATTGGACTGGAAGGTGTGTGCCTTGTGTGTTTTTGTCTCTAAAGGAACTGGTGAGTTTCTTTAGCTTTAACTTCCTCCAAATGCTCTATGCACAAAAGTGCTCTACACAGACATCTGTTGATAGATGAGAATTGCCAAGTGGCTAACAGCATGAACATCTAATGTAATCTGACTTTGAAGCTCAACTTGAGATGGAGCACATGAGGCTTCCCTAACAGCACAAAAGCATCCATTAATAGAAGCAACACCCCACGATCCAGTGTTTTACATAATGGAAGGAAATTCTTTTAAAGCAGATGGCAAAGTATCAGAGTGGGCATCCAAATTAAGTCATTTATAAATTGGCCATACTGATAATCACAGAGATCTTCTCCCTCCTCGGACCTCCCGTAAACTCAGCTCTACTGCACAACAGAGCCAATAATCATTTATAGCCTCATGGTTATGCTAATTTCTGGAATTACTTATATATTTAAAGAGACATAAGAAGCTTTGGAGTATGGACCCATATTTTTTACCTCCAAATTTGTTAGTACAGTGCTAATCTATGGGACCTAATCTCTGTGAGGAGTCATCCTGTTGGCCCCCAAGTAGTGTCACCTAGTCTGTGAAACTACCATTAACCATCGGTCTTGATCAATAGTTTCTATTTTGAGATTCTAGAGCCTTCTGAACGCTTCAAAACACATGACTTGTATAGTCAATTGGCTGGGGTTGGGGGGATCTAGCTACTATTATAGAGAGGAGGAATTCTGTAGTTATTTGTAGCCTAGGACTCTGACAATATTCATTTATTTCCTGTTCGAATCTTGGGCTTATTCCCCTACCACATTTTAGCAAGTCATCTACATCAGGATTTAAAAGGGAAAACTTCTCCCACAGGGTATCAACACGGGGGTCTCATAACAGTATATGGGAAGATAGTGGAAACCAAAGCAGAGCAGAAAACATTAGGATGACTGTCCAGTTTTGGCCTTTGCCATGCACACTTAAGTAGTAGGGTTCTGGACATGCACCACTGTCAGAGTTATGGTTTCTATTGCTGTGATGAAACACCACAACCAGAAGTAAGTTGGAGAGAAAAGGGTTTATTAGGCTTATACTTTCCTATTGTAGTCTGCAATTGAAAGAATTCAAGACAGGAACTCAAACAAGGCAAGAACCTGGAGGTAGAAGCTTATGCAGAGTCCACAGAGGACTGGCTACTGGCTTACTCCTCATGACTTGCTCAGCCTGTTTTCTTTTAGAACCCAGGACCATCAGCCCAGGGATGACTCTACCCATAATGAGCTTGAACCTCCCCTGTCAATCCTAGTGAAGAAAATGCTTTACAGCTGGATTTTATGGAGGCATTTCTCAATTGGTGTTCCCTCCTTTCATATAACTCTAGCATGTATCAAGTTGACATAAAATTACCCAGCACAACTGCCAACCTTGCTTTTTATATGGGGGTGTGTGTGCTGGAGATCCAAATATAGTTCTCCCTAGCTATAGACCATCATATTAAGTTATTTTCCATGTCCTTGAGAAAGCAAGGAAAAGCCTTTGTACTCCGTATTTCCTGTCCTCAACACGATTACTTCATCAAAAGTGTCTGGTTCAGTGGTCACCATGTTACTTCACTGCTGTCTGACTGCCTGCCATGTTGCCTGAAGATATACTTGTGCCTCTCTAACATTCACAGGTAGAACTACTTATTTATTATAGCTACCAAAGGATAGCACCCTCATATCTAATGACAGCATTTCTGTTTCAAAATGTTCAGACTCACAGGGCCTTTTCATTCAACTGGTATTAGAGTTTTATCCTAAAGAACAAATAAGTTACAAAGAGGCCTCCTTCTTGTGACCTTCCTGAAGAAGCCTAGTTACCCACCTTGGATTATAATTGATTCTTCACATGTCTGGAAGAGATACTAAATGATTCCCTGGAGTAATTACCTATGTGTGACTCTAAAAGAGGTTTCATGTGATCATATACCTGTATAGTTACTAAAGCATACTCAGGATAAGCATGGACTATTTTGAAACATACTGTATTTATAAATATTAAGGTAATGGGCTTGCAGAGTCCTACTTATTGTTCCACTGAGATAAAATACTATGAGCGTTAAAGCTGTAACTACCTACAATAGTCAATACTAGGTTGTCTACATACCTAGGCCTATGTGTCCGTTTTCATAAAAACCAGAAGATGGTTGAAGTCAAGAATTATTCAGTTTTAAAAAATGTTCATTCTTCAGTTAGACTTTGGTAAATATTTGATTGACTAACAAATGAACACAGGGATAAAGTTCGACATGGGTAATTTTGCTATCTAGGGAAAATCTTACTTCAATCTAGATTTAAAAAATAACACAAAGAGATTCAAGGTTAGTGTCCTAAATATGTGTGAGAAGTTAATATTAATAACATGGGCCTGAGAACACCTGAGTGCCAATCTTGTCCCTGAGTTAAGTAGAGACAACATGCTTGGCAAGTTATTAACTTGATGCTGTTTCTTTGTCTAAAAAATGAAGATAATTTACCTCATAATGTCGTCGATAAAGTGATGTTTATGAAGACCTCGGTGTGATTCTGATCCACTCAGTACTCATACAATGCAAGCCCCTACTGTTGTCATGTATGTATCATGATAGTAAGAGTAGTAAATCAAAGCTGAAGACGCTCTGGTTCAGATATGTGGAAGTCTGAGCAGCTCCCTATCCAGTCCTTTCTCTACAGTTTGCTTGAGACCCAGACCTAGAATTAAAATTCACACTGACCCCTGTAAATATTGACAATAGTCAACTGGGTTTCTTTTAACAAAAGTGAGTCGAGGGAAAAAAGATGGTGGACTCAGCAAAGAGACCAGAACAACATTGTCATCTAGCCATGTAGGCCCAGTTAGAATAAAGAGCTTATGACTCATGGCCCTGTAAGAGCTCCCATTCTCAAAAAGAGTTCCAAGCCCTCATTTCCTCAGCAATGGTATACACTAAGACTACATAGATTATAGATTGTCTGTAATATCAGACTTAAGGAGACTAGAGGCAGGGGAAAAGAAACCAGACTCTATAAAGTAACTAGTGCCTTAGGAATGGTTGGGGCCTTGGGGTGATGGCTTGTGGCTAAAGTTACCCAAAGTAACTTTGTGTGACCAGACTCTATTAATTCAACAAACATACTGAGTATTTATCAAGGTGAAACCGTATTTGTATGACCAGCAGTGGCATCTATCAATCAAAAACCTACACCCAGATGATAGTGAAAAATTGGAAATACAAGATAGTTACAGATGCTTGTGGCATTGTGGCATAACACGGAGAAAGGGTTTTGAAAGAAATGACATTAAAAAAATAAAACAAAGTCACAGACATCTATCACTCCTCAGGGTTGAGTTGACCTAAAGAGGCATGTCCTGAAATACATTATTCCTAGTATTAAACTTCTGAGAAGCTCCAGGAAAGAAATTGTGCTCAAGTAACTGAGAAATGTTTCATGCTAAAGCCCTTGCAGAGTTATATTAGCATATTAATGACCTGAGAAGTCCTGTTAAAAAGCATGCTTATATTGATTTAATCTAACATTTCCCAATCTTGTAGCATCATCATTTTCTTTTCCTAGCACTTAATATTCTGTGAAATAACCTTAGGAAATTCTGGCCTGGTGTCACCTGTAACACAGTCACTCCATGTTTTTGATTTTCAGTTTTCTAAATGGATAACCGAGAAACTAACACCAAAGGAAGATTCAAATAAAGTACTGTGTACTAAGTATCGACAAGTAAGTACTAGTACTCAGCAACAACAGACAAGGAGAGTTAGTTAGTGTAGTATTAGCTAAGAAGAGTAATTCTATTGTGCTAAATGTGCCTTTGATACATCAAAAGTAAATGCAGGTCTTAATTTCCATGTCTCCTAGAACCTTCATATTTAAGCATCTCTTATTGTAGCCTTGCATGACGACACAGTGCTAAGGCTCACTGCGATTGGAATGTAACACAAAGCTCTGTGCTGTGGCACCACTGCTTGGGTTCTCAGTGTTACTGATTTCCTCTCCCTTCTCACCATGTACCACAGTGCTGCCTTAAAAGGAACATTCAGGAACATCTCCACCTCAGATGATTTGCTTGAATTCTTCCCTCTACCCAAATGTGTTTTCCAGAAAAGCTCTCCTCTTCGGCTTCACTGCCTACGACAGTCACCTGAGTAATGATATCCGGCTTTAATCACATGATATAATGGAGAGCCAATGACACACAGTGCAACAAGCGTACGAAAGAGGGTGTGGTGGTTTGAATAAGAATGGCCCCCATAGGCTGTGTATTTGAATACTTAGTCCCTAGTTAGTGGAATGTTTTGGGAAGGGCTAGGAGGTGTGGCCTTGTTGGAGTTGCTGTGTCACTGGGGTGGGCTCTGAAGTTTCAAAAGACCATGCCAAGACGAGTCTTTTCTTCCCTGTGTCTCCAACTTGTGGATAAGGTGAAAGCTCTCAGCCACTGCTTCAGAATAATGTCTGTCCGCTGCTGCCATGCTTTCTGCCATGATCGTCACAGACTCACCCTCTGAAACTGTAAACAATTTCCCAATTAAATGCTTTTTTAAAAATAAGTCGCTTTGGTCATTGTGTCTTTTCACGGCTATAGTACGGTAATAACGACAGAGGAAAACCCAGAAAGTCCACAGGAGTGCCACAGAGTTGTGGGAAAACACTAATTGAAGCATGCTGGGATTGAGACAGAGCTCTCCTGCTTTACCTCAACTGATTATTTAATACTCATAGCATCTCTAGTAGATAGCAGTTCCACTTTCAGATAAGAAGTTTCAGATATGTAAAATATACTGAGCTTCAAAGACAACATGGCTGAAAGCTGATGAATCTAGTATTCGAACTTGGGTGCTTTGAAGTGACTGTCAATGTGTTCATCCATGGCACAGCCTATAGATGGTATTGCTCTTTGGATTTAAGTAAATTTAGAGACCACTTTCGTGGATTCAGTAATTTTTTCTGAGCACCTACACTGGAATATAATAGTGGCGAAAAACAAAACAAAACAAAACATTGGGAGAGGTAGTAGTATTCAACAGTTTTATAAATCATGACAGTGATGTTTGCTTATGGGAGACGCTGGCTGCCACGTGGAAAATAAACTGTAGGGGCCAATAGAGGGCGACAGACGAGACAGGAAAAGGCTCTGACTAGGTCCTATTAGGCAGGAACAGTCATGGATAATGCGCTATCTAGAATGGAATTAGAACTGATCACTCTAGAAGACTCTAGAAGAAGGATACAAGGATTTGCCAATGCTAGGCCATGGCACACACCTTCTTTTAACTCTTCTGTGCAGTCTGTTGTATGACTGACTATCCCATTCTTTATTAGTCATTCCCTATACTTAAGGTATGTCTTTATTCTGCCTTTTTAAAATTTTCCAGATGCGCTAAAATGTCTGTCCATATTCATGGTTCTTTCTGCACGAGTGATTGTTTTCTATAGGACTATAAAGTAAAAATACTAGACTACAAAAGATGTGAAATTTTAATTTTCACACAGAAGCCAAGTAAGTCCCCAAACTGTGTGAACCATCTAGCCTGCTTAAGTTGACACTTCTTCTCTATTCTTTACAGCTTTACCAATGTGATTTCCACATGACATTGAAAAGAGAACACTCTTATCTCAGTCACCCATTAACCAAGGCTAAAATGGCCCCTGTTCTATCAGCAGCCTTCATCTCTCTGGCAGTTCTTATACCCAAGAAACCCCCTACTTGCTACTCTTCTTCTGGGAAGAGTTGAGAAGTCCTAGAAAGGAGGCGTGGTGACTTTCAAAGGCAATTGTAAAGTCTGCATTTAGCTACCCTTGTAAATACCTGAGTACAGGGAGAGCCCTCATAAGTCTGGTTATTTCCTTGTCATGAAAGTGTCTTTCACCGCCCTCGTACAGGGTCAGGCGGGGACTCCAGGGGCTGTTAAGAACAGGTTGCCCTGTAGTTAACTGATTTGTTACAATACAGTAGCAAGGCATGTGCTTCCTCTAACCTTGAATATCATCCAGTACAGAGGTCTCATTGACCTGTAAGTTGAGGGCTTTCAGGAAAAAACAGATAGCTGTACCCAGTAATCTTTCTGAGGAAAGTTTCATAGCTCTCTACTATCTGACACACTCACTCACAGATTGCCTATCAAAACTGACTGTAGACTTTCTGATAAACACTACCGTGGATACTTTCTAAACTTTCGCCAATTAACCCTTTCCACCTCACGTGCTTAGGAGTCAGGCAGGCTATGATATATTATTCTAAGATTCCTGAGGTTAATCTGAGGAATAGAAAGGTTAATTGACTTGGCCAATATCATAAAACTAACTACAATGAGAGTCAAGAATAGAATCCAAATCTCTGGAAATGTTTCTAGTCCAGTAGGGGAAATATGAGTAAAGTGTAATTTCCTTTGTTTTTTGTTATTTTTTTGTTTTATGTTTTTTGTTTTTTTACCAACTCTAATTATTCCTTTCTACAACCTCATACCCCAAGGATAATTTTATGTCTTAAATTCTTTTCAATTATAGGCTACTTCTTCCATCACGTTACACACACACACACACACACACACACACACACACACACACACATGCACATACACACACACACACACACACACACATGCACATACACACACACACATACATACACACACACACATACACACACACACACACACATAGACACACACACACATACACACATACACACACACACACATGCACATACACATACACACACACACACACACATGAATCATGAGGGTAAACGAAGTGTGCTCTTTGTTGTTCAGTACGATCATGTTGTATGCCTTTTCTTGAGAAGACATGAAAACACGTCTCCTCACCACAGACAACTCATGTTTAACTCATGAGTCTTATGAGCCTCCTTCCTCCCTCCTGGAGGGAATGTCTCAATTTAGAGGAAATGGCTATGCAACCAATCAGTTTCTAGCCCCATCTATTACCCATCTGCCAGGCTGTGCTGAAGGTTGAAGGCATCACTTTTTCCATCAGCTGTTATTCATATAGAGAAAACGCATGGAGAAACACTCCTGAATCCTAGCAAGTCAGCTTCATTGTTACCCCTTTGCCTGAGGAAAGACATCGAAGTACGACATGATCCACAAATTGCTTTGAGGCGTTCTGAAGATCTTCAGAGTCTGAAGTTTGTAGGGTGCTTTGTGGACTGGAACTAAAGCAGGTGAGATGAGGGCTTAGATGAAGTAGCTAGGAACCAGGGAGACCTAGATGTGAATGAGCTACAGGATCATGAACACAGCAGCAGCAAAAAAGAAGACGGATTTGATTTGGAAACATTTCTTAAGAGACAAAGACCATCTGGGTGGAGTGTTCCAGGAGAGGTCAGGGATAGCATCAAGATGGTTATCTTCTTAACAATTCCCCTAAATACTCCTTACTAATACATCAACATATCAAAAAAAAATCTGATTATCTTCTCCAGACAAAGTTTCACTCACCCTACCTACGAAAGTGCTAATGGTTTCTTGGCAGGTGCAGGAAAAAGCATAGATTCATTTTCTTGCCTTGGGAAATTCTTCAAAATGAATCCCTAGGAATAAACCGTCATAACTCACCTTCTCTACTGCCCATCTCATTACAGAATATTCAAACAAAAAAAAAAAAGAAAGGAAGAAAGAAAGAGAGTGAGGAAGAAAGAGAGAGAGAGAGAAAAAAAGAAAGAAAGGCTGCTCCTTTTCTCCCTCCTACACTGAACTCTCCTAGGCCTTCAAGATGAGTATAGGCTTGTTTTGTTTTCTTCTTCAAATTAACTTTTATATTAACACAAACAGTAATGGGTTTCATTGTGTCATTTTCATAGGTGTCAATATACCTCACTTTAATCTGCCACTGTCGGTTCCCTTTCCCAACTTTTGATGATCCCTTTCTTCCTTATAAGATTTCTCGTTCTGTTTTCATGTCGTATGCTTTTTATTACCTTCTTCTCTCCCTCTCCCTTAGGATCCTATCTTCCCCTGCATTCATTCCCTTTCTAGTTGCAACACACACACACACACACACACACACACACACACACACACACACACTTCCTTTACCTTCTCTCCCTGCCAAGCACCGTTCCATTATCTGAGCAACGGGTTCTTTCTCTTTACAGTTGTCTTCATAGCAGATATGCGCCTCTCACACATTTTTGCATTGTATAATGAGCCACTCATGTTCTGTCTCTTCCACTGGACAATGGAATTTACTACCAAGATCAATGCTAAGACTGCAATCACCATCTCACATGGTGTAATGGAAGCATTCCGTGAGGGTTTGTTAGAAGAATTGTTTACATATATGCTCCATGTTTAAGTATGTTTCAAGATTATGAAATGAATATCTCCCTCCATGTCTAACATTCAGTTGAAGCTTCCTCAGCGGCACAGGTAGGTTTTTATTCATGCATAACTTTGAGTCTCTTTTATGACTTAATATTTTGCTCCAGATATTACTTATCTCACTTAAGAAAAGTATTCAGTGATACTGTCTATACAAAGTAGTTGTGTCACCAAGCAAAAAGCCCATCTTTCTTCCTTTCGATCTTCACTAAAGTTGCTCAGGGCTAAACAATAATGATATTTTTTTTTAAATACCAATCTTTCCTCCCATTTGAAGACTACTCTTGTATAAATTTCACACATTTACTTGTGAAGTTATTTACCATTGTGAAGAGAGTCCACCTAAGTGCATACAAATAGCTGTGATTTTCTGTATGAAGACAAAATTTTTAAAAGCATGCTCAAAGAAATAGTTGGACATAATACATGAATTCACAAAATCAAGTTCCTGAAGTTATAATGTGGGAGGTTATTATACAATATAGAGGCCATGAACTTAGATTAGGAAAGATCCTGGTAAATTCTGAAAATATCCTTTCTAAGATAAGGCTAGGATGATACTTCAGTTTCCCTGATTATATCATGGATGTCATAAACATATTTAATTCAAAGAGTTATTTTTGAAAGATTCTAAATGTAAGCACTTGGCACTGAGCCTAGAACATGGTATATTCAATAACTGGTATATTTCTTTCAGTTCAAATCATCATCATTTGTTTGGATTTCACCCAAATCTGCTAGTATAGACTTCTTCCAAGTCCCTAGCAACCTCATTTACCTGTTTTTAACATTCTCCCATGACATGAGTCTCAGCAAATAAGGAGCTATAAGAATGGGAGACGAGTGGATCTTAGGATAGTTGGGATGTGACCCAGTAATTCCACCCGGGAAGTTGTCTGATGCCTCTCATTAATCCCTCTGGTACCACCAATGGTCATATGTTGTATATCCCATTTTCTAAACTCTTTGTTACCCTCTTATCTTTGTACAATTGCTTCATATCCTTCTACTCCCACATAGCTACATCTAGGCATTGCAACTCCACAACCTCCTGTGAGTCATGCTAAAATAAACTCTTGACATGTCAAAACTATACCCAGTTTTGTGCTAAAATAAACTTTGCTAACATTTTTGTATACTACTTGTAACATAAGCACAAAAATATTTCATATTGTGATTTTTTATTTTATAGAACTTTTAGTGTGAAGGTAAAGACCTCAGATGAGCAGCAATCTAGAAGTTTGCAAGAGTTCTTCTATTCGTAGCATTACTGGTTCCTTTGGAATAACAGAATTTCTATGCAGAGCCAATTTTATTTACTTTCCTCTTGCCTTAGGAAAGAATGGCACTAGGTGTGTGTGTGTGTGTGTGTGTGTGTGTGTGTGTGTGTGTGTATGCAAGTGTGTTCTTTAAGCTTTTCTAATCACATTCCGTAGACAGCAAACCAGATTCCATATGAAAACCAACACTATTTGATGTATTGCCTTTGGTGAATTGTGGAAATTTGCATCCTTTCCATGATATTATATTAATAATTGTTCTTCCCACAGATCTTTGGGTCTACTACACAGCTTTGATAAGCCCTTCAATATCAAACAAAGTATAAGAGAATGTGTGTCCTCAGGATGAGTTCCCAGATTAGATGAGGAACTCATGAGTTCTCTATCAGGAGATTCTTCTTTGTTAATACTTAACAAGAAAACAGAGTGCTGAAATGCTCTTTCTACACATCTGTCAAGCATTCTCTGAAATGGTCATGCTAGGAAGAAAAGGAGCTTGAGGTTAGATTTGATTCCTTGGTCTTTTCGTAGATACAAGCACCTCCTCTCAAGAATGTTTCACAGCCTTGGGTTTTATTCTCCCTCTGCCTTTCTCTATTAAGTATGAGGTTCTGCTGATTCAGAAATCAAAATGAAGAAGACTTTCTATGAATAATTGCTGACACAAATTTTATTTCTTCAAAATGTGGTCATTACAAGAGAACTCTTTGATGAGTATGGCTTGCAGATATTGACTTTCATAGAAAAGAGCTTCAGAGAGAGTAATTTAGGGTTATCAAAAGACATTTAGTGTTTTCCAGCAAATAAAATCTATTCAATTAGCACCATCTGTGTTTTTTAAGCATTTAAAACAATGAATTATTATACATTATTATATTTGATATACATACAAATTTAAAATCCTTTAGCTGGCTTAGCCAATGGCCCAACGTGTACAGTCATTAAAACTCTTGTCTCTTTCAGATATGCTTGTCAACCACATATAGCATAGATATAGGATGTACCAGAAGTACCAAAATAATTTTTGGAAATGAGTATCTCATCATTTTGACTCATGAAAATATCTGCTGGTTATGAACGTCAATCAACTGAGATCTCGGTTTTAACTGAGTGTCATGAAATTAACTTCTAAAACAGGAAAATCAAGAGCTAAGTGCATTCAGCAAAAACGGAATGTCCAAGTAATATATTTGGGCTGTGTTACCATCACCTCCAAGTTCATGTAGTTTTCAGCAACTTAGGTAGCAGTGATTCTCTGAGACACACGGTCATATGCATGGCCCTCAGCTTTATTCTTCCTAAAAAGCTTGAGCCATGATAAGGAATATGTACTGAAGCACGCTTCAGTATGGACAAATCTTGATACTAGGCATAGTGAAAGAAGCTAGGCAGAAAGGCTACATAAATGAATTCATGCATCCAAAGCCTCCAGAACAGTCAGATCCACAGATCCAGAAAACAGCTGAACCTAGACTGGAGGAGGAATGTGAGGTGACTACTACTACTGGCTAAGGATTTATTTTGTGTGTGGTGAAAATTCTGAATTAAGATATGAGTGATGATTATGTAACTCCAGATGTACTACATCCATGGCACGAAGATGGGTGAACTTTATGGTAGATTAAATTACATCTTTTGTTGTTGTGTGTTTGTTTCTGTTTGTTTGTTTTTTTGTTTTGTTTTGTTTTGTTTTTTCAAGACAGGGTGTCTCTGTTGTAACTCTGGCTGTCCTGAAACTCACTCTGTAGACCAGGCTGGACTTGAACTCACAGAGATCCGCCTGCCTCTGCCTCCCAAGTGCTGAGAGTAAAGGCTTGTGCCACCACCACCCTGCGATAAATTGCATCTTAATAAACATCCAAGAAGGTATAAGGGGCAATAAGGTGTGATATCAAGTGGGGCTTGTAACCAGGGAAAGACAAGGCATGGCAAAGGAAAGGGAGGACCTGGATAAAACAAAAGTCCCTATGCTAAATCAGCCCTATTTGTATAAGCTTTCAAAATGAATCCAGAATCATCCTTGGACCTTTGAGTTTCCATTTCCCAATCCAAAGTGTGACAGTTTTCAAGTTACTCAGATATTAGCATCCCTCTGCTTTCTTTGTTTCTTTTCCCCCTCATTGGATTTTCTAGTAATTTTGAATCAGGTGGAGAGGAGGCCGCTTTGCTTGTGCTGTTCATTATGGAAATTGATTTGACCCTCATTTGCATCTATTTGCACCGCCATCAAGCTGATTTAGAATCCGAGGGTGGCTGCAACCTCCTCTGAAGCTGGCAGATTTGCTCTAAAAACAGAGCCCTGTAACTTTGCAACCAGCTCTGGAGAACTCTTTCCTTTGCCCTTTTGATTTCTGCACAACATGGGCAGAGTCTCAGAGAAATACAACGGGCGTTAACAGGAACTGTTAACTGTCAGCTATAAATAGCCTCCGTTCCTTGTCTACCCTCCAAGCTGCTAGTCAACCCTGCAATGCTGGTTGCACGCAAAAATAAATGCATTGGTCAGTGAAGCAAGTAGCCACAGGCAAGCTTGTAGGCTGGCAACTGGAAGCAAAGAACTTAAATCTTAAACAACACAATGTGACCTGCACACACAGCAATCATACCTGCTGAATGGACCCATGGGTTTCTCACTGTCCTGGAACACCCAAAATTAAGGATTGCTACCCTACCTGGATCAAAGTGCAAGGTGATGCCGACCTGTGAGGAGCCAGTCTTACCCAGCTTTATGGTTCTCCCGTACATCTTTCACTCCTTTACCTTTACTGCTGATGCGGCCCCGTTCGTTGTTCTCTGTCCAACTACGCACGCATCTTCTTTTTGGTGTCTCCAGATGTCCAGCAAGAGCCATCATCCTTGCCTCCCCTGTGAGTGACCTACCTTGTCTTTTATCGTCACAATGAAAATAGCTTTATTGTTGCTTATGATTGTAAACTATTATATTTCTACTGTTAAAAAAAAATGAGTTTACCTAAAAATGGAAGTCAGAGGGCATAAAAATTAACTGCGCTCTCCCAACTCAAATTCATCCAGTCTTTCAAAGCATAGTCTCCGCATTCAAAAAGCAGTATTTCTTTTCCAAAATGAAAGCTGAGGCAGAGCTAATTTCCACATAGAAATCTATCCTGTGCATCTTTCCGTTTCAAAAAATATAGATCTGTACTATCATTTATAGCAATCTCTTATAAAATGTATCTATAATTGGGACATTTAGTCTGATATGCACGCACGTACACACACATTCCCACACATTCCCACACAGTGATAGATATACACACATTCAGACCTTTTTTTTTTTTTCCTTATGCCCAAATTACCCATTCGGCCTCATTCTGTCCTCAAGTTCTCCAAGTTGCACCTGACATCTGTGCCTCCTGCTGCACTGAACAGGCTGCTGATCAGAAGTTATCCATCCTAGAAATTCCTCTTGATACTATTCTAACTGAAATAATGTCAGCTTGTGGGTTAATCAGTACACTGGCCTTTATTTAGTTTTCAGGATTACTTGCAAGAGGAATGGAGTTTAGAAATAACCTGATATGGCATTTCTCTAAACTGTTGGTGCCTGAGAACATAGGATATGATGTGAAGTTCAATATGAATACAGAAATCTTGCTGATGTGTGTGTACTCCAGAGACTAAGGTGAGCAGTCTGAAGTCATCATTTAATGAGTACCCCATGTGATTCTTTTGATCAGTCAATTATTTAACAACTTTGATTTTTAACAGACTCTTTATCGTTCAAATGAGGTAACATGGGGCCAAACAGGTACAGTTTGTCACATCTACATGGACAATTAGGGATGGAACTTGAAGTAGTGTCTCCACTTCTACATCCCCAAATCTGTCATCTTTTCACTGTACCAGACATACTTAGTCCAGGGGAGAATTTTATTAGAACAAAGGACCTCCACACAGAATACCAGAGCAGGAAGGATTTTTGCCTGGAACAAAGTGACAATTCTAGAAATTAAAGTGGGTTAGAGGAAGATTGAGTCTGAGGCAAGAGTCTTTTATTGTCACTCAAGATCATATATCATACTAATAGCTATGTATATCTTCTGTAATAGTATCGTGTGTGTGTGTGTGTGTGTGTGTGTGTGTACAAGGCTATATGCTCAATTTATTAAAAATTAACTAAAATCCAACAGGGTCATTGGGGAATATTATAATATTGCAGTGTTTGAAAAACTGTTCCTAAGTTCCTAGATCTGTCCCCAGCATACACCACACACACCAATCATCACACACACAGACTAGATCCAATCAAATTTCATTTGAGTCTGATTTTTCCCAGTACAGCAAAGCTTCAGTAAGACTTCTTTTTCATGTCCTTAGGAGTGGCATGTAACATGCAATACACTCAGACCAAGAGACAACTTCTTAAATCAGTGTGTTCAATAGGGGGCTAGTTACCGAGTCTGCTGGTCACCTCAGCTTCATTGTTTATACAATAAGTTTCTGGGTGGGATTTTTTTTTTTTAATTTAAGACCCTTAAAGGTAATAAAAGTGGACCACTTAAAATTCCCTGATTTCATGAAATAGAAATATGTTTGGGAACTAGCCATTTCTCTACAGGATAATAGTTTTGTTTGGGAATCCTTCAGAAGAGAGACTCTATTAAATACCTTGAGGAAAAGGAAAAAAAAAGGGTTTTTATTTTATCTCCTGAAATTTTATATTGATCCTTTGTACTTCAGAATATGACCTCATTTGAAAAAAAAGGCCTAAACCATATACAAATAGTTTAGCAAGCTGATACCATACGTGCGTGTTACCCCAATAAAAGGGGGATAAAACGGAAGCACACATGTACATGCACAAGAAGAATGCTAGGAAGAAACTAGAATATTCTTCCATGAAGCTGGGTAAGAGGCCTGCAACAGGTGCTGCCGTTCACCATTTCAGAGCAAGCACAGCCCAGCTTATAACCATGATACTTTGGCTTCTACATGTGAGAATATTTTAGTACTTTGTTGTAACTACCTGAAAACTAGTACAGTACCTTCCAGAACATATTCCCCACTACATGACATATTTCAAGTCAAAGTCAAAGCAATGGTCAGCTAATACTTGTGACATCCACTGGTTTACCCTTATAAATACTTGATGAATTTGGAGGATCTCATATTAAAAGAAGAATGTTCACAGCAAGACATGAACCGTTAGTCCCTTGACATGAAAGTAGAACTTTGCTTCTTAGCCATATTATGTTTGGCAATTGCCTTACCAGGTAGATAATGATGACTATTGTTCCATGAGTGATTGATCTATGGCCATGGATTGTTGTCGTTGATGAGTATCAGAAGGATGAAACAAGGGGTGCCACCAAGAACAAGTTGATCACCTTTTGCCTTGTAGTAATGAGTGGAAAGCTGAATCTAAGAGTACTAAGAACTCACAGATAAGGGAATGAGTGCTCAGGTTACTATCCCCCTAGCAGGCAGCTGGCCAATGGAATGTGGAAAGAGACTTAAATAAGCCCAGACTTATTTAACTACGTGTATATGTAAATAAAATCATAGCTTTGAAAACTCGAGACTATATGGTAAGTAAAATTTTCCTTTCATTGGCTATATATTTAATCTGATAAAGACTCTTTATCAATGGCATTTAGCAGTCATCAGAAGGGAGTACTGGGCTGCTTTGACCTCTATCTGTCTATGATAGGTGGTCCCTTTCCTGTGTACAGATCAATTTTATATCCAAGTGTATTTGGCTCAGTAAATATGTAAGAGCTAAAAGTTTTAGTGTCGTAGATTTCACTTGGTTTGTCTGCATCTTTATATCTGGTATTTCTAAAATTTATGCTTTCTAAATTAGATGCTTTTTCTTATTGCTGAGACAAAAATGTCCAAAAGAAACAACTTGAGGGAAGACAGAGTTTATTTTGGGTCACTGTTGAAGAAGATCCATCATAGCAGGAAAGGAATGGTGGACTTTCACTGTAGTAGGAGTTTTCAATTGGGGTGCCTCATGGTTCAGTGGTAAGCAGAGATACCTTAACTTGAAACAGGTTGATCTATAACCAGTGTGGCCAACCTGCTTCAGTAGCTCATAGCTAGGCTATACCTTCTCAACTATCGCTAACTTCCCTGTTTTAGTTAAGGTTATTATTGCTGTGATGAAACACCATGACCAAAAGAAACTTGGGGAGGCACAGGTTTATTTTACCCACAGTTCCATATAACAGTTCATCACCCAAAGCAATGAAGGCAGGAACTCAAGCAAGGAAGGGTCCTGGAGGCAGGACCTGATTCAGAGGCCATGGAGGAATGCTGCTTATTGGCTTGCTCCTCATGGCTTGCTCAGCCTGTTTTCATATAGAACCCAGGACAATCAGACCAAAGATTGCACTGCCCATGATAGAGCAGGCCCACCCTCATCAATCACTAATTAAGAAAATGCCCCACAGGCTTGCCTACAACCCCATCTTTGGGAGGTATTATCTTAATTGAGGTTCCCTCCTCTCAGATGACTTTAGCTTGTGTCAAGTTGACACAAAACTATCCAGCACACTCCCCAAAAAGCTCTATTAGCTAGGGCTCAAGTGTTCAAACACGTGAGCCTCCACAGGACATCTTACATTCTAATCACAACATCTGTCCTCCTGTACATATTGAAAAATTCTGACTGGTTTTTATCTTTAAAATGACCTCCACTAACCAATGGCTTCAGCTCCAGTCTCTCACTGTATTCTCTCTCCCCTCTCCATCATCTTGCATTCACTCGCTTCTCATCAACTGTACAATGCAGGGATAAGACCTATTTCATTCTAAATCTTTTCTACAAGCAAAAACTTTTATATTGAGAATTAAGCTCCAATGCATCATGTCCTGTTTAATAGTGGCTATGGCTTCTTGGGATGCTATGGCTAAACTATCACCGTATCTGTAGGTTAAGTGTAATCTCTCTCCTGTTATGTAGGGATTCTTCATGGAGTATGTCATCTGTAATTACAAAGAGGACAACAAATATTAATGCTAAGCAAAGACGTTATCGTCTGTGACTTCACAACTATTATCACCATCAAAATGTGTTCAGGTACTATTTTGAAGAGAACAACTTTTGATTCATGTTGTCGTCACTTTGGGTGGGTATTTGAGTTTCATGTTCAGCAAATGCTATTCTTCCACAGCCTTCTCTTTCGATGAGTTTAGGCCAATCAGTTCAACTAGATAGAATTCATTTTATTTTATGTTTTTATTTTTTATTATGAATCTTTTAAAAATTTTTTTCTATCTCTCATAGACTACATTCTGACCCCAGCCTCCCTCTCTTCCTTCCTCCCATCTCCCCACCCATCTCCCATCTCCCTCAGATCCATTCTCCTTTCTCCTCAGAAAAGAGTAGGCCTCCCAGGGTTACCAATCAAACATGGCAAAGCAGGATGGAACAGGCAGGGCACTAGCCTCTACATCAAGGCAGGAGGAGGCAGCCCAGCAGGAGGAAAGTGATCTCAACTTTCAGAGAGTTCTACAAGAACACCAAGTCAGACAAACATCAAACGTATGTAGGAGACCTAGTGCAGACCCGTGCAAGCTCTGTGTCTCCTGCTTCAGTGTCTGTGAGTTCCTGAGAGTACTGGTCAATTAACTCTGTGGGATGTGTTCTCCTTGATACCCAAAACTCATTTTAAAGTAAACCTATGTACACAGAACATTTCGACCACGTGTGCTTAGTGTTGTCATAGCTACAGCCAGGCTAAAGTCATCATTTTATTCCTAGCACTTTCCTGTCTTCATTTTCACTTTCACCTACATCATCCCCTCACCCACCATGTATCAGGCAGGCACCAGATGCTGTGCTAAGACAGGCAAAGGCTGACAGTTCTGAGTCCCATCCCTGCTTGGATCTCAGGAATGAAGCACTCCCCTATTATGATTTACAATGTCTTCACTCTGGATGCATTCCAAGCAAGACTTGCTTTAGCCAGTGTACAAAGATCCAGTAAGCACATAATCAGTGTGACTTTCGAAGGAGAAATGGGCATGGTAAGACCTAGCCTGACTGCCTATCCCTGGTGCACAAGTTTGTGTTTGTGTTAATGCTATAAGACAATGAAGGTCATTGTGAATACACATCAAAGTTTCACTAGAATGTGAGTTGGGAAAAAGATACTAAGTAGGGAAGGCCCAGATGTTTCCCACTGATTTTCATCTTGCCAGTAGGGTTCTTTCCCCTACTGTTACCACATGGAGAGTCTTCTTTCAGAGTTCATCTTAAGGAAGACCTGACAGTGCTCTGTGTTTTGCATTTGTAACAGAGAAATTTTTTTTTTTTACCGAGGAGAATAAGCTCTATGCAAAAGGAGATGCTGAAGAGAAAATAGTCCAAAAGCAATTACAAATGCCCTGTTGCTTTCTTTGTAGTGCATTTCTTTATAGAGCTCTGTGCCCCATTTTCCTCATATGTTTTGACATGTACAAATCACATACAAGATAACCCATTCTAACTTTCAGAGTTGTTGTTCTTCCCCACCTGATAAACTTACAACCATTCAAATCAGGCGGAGAATTTTTTCTTCACATACCCTTTCCATTCTTCACTGTTTCTTCTTCACAGGCAATCCCATTCTAAACATCTAAACATCAGTCTAATACCATTCTTCAGAACATGCTATAAGGGGATTTTATAGTATTGTAACCTTCTGACACTGGCTTCCCCATTTTCCATAATGCTGTTGACTTTTCTATTTGGTTCCATCTTTTAAACTTTTGTTCCTCATCTTTATTTTGCTGAGTGGTATTTTATTGTATGATGATACCACATTATTAAAAATCGTTCACAGCTGAAGATTATTGAACTGTTTCAAACTTTTTGAGTTATAAATAAAGCCACTAAACTTTTCCATACAGCTTTTGTATAAGCAAGTATTTTAATATATTTCATCAATTCTTTGAGAATTTCAATGTTTTCTGATCATACTCATTTTTCTCTTCCCACAGCTCCTCTCAAGTTTACACTCACTCCTCCTTCCACTACCAATTTTTGTATTCGTTGTTTTGTTATTGTTGTTGCTGTTCTATAACTCACCAAATTCATTTATGCTACTAATATACTCCGAGATGTGAGTCCATCCACCGGAGGGTGACCAACCTATGGAGGGCCACATCCGTAACGAAAATTGACTCTCCCGTGAGTTTAGCACTTCTGTCATGTCCAGAAGATACTGTTTTACTCCCTGGCTTCTGACTCTCTGCTCCCTCTTTCATGGTACGCTCTTAACCTATAGCAGTTAATTCAGTTAGTGGCTGAGCACCCCACTGACACTTATTCTCTGTACCTTTACCCATGGCACAAAGAAGCTTGTCTGATGAGGTCTTTAAGTGTCTTTGTTTTTCTACTTTATTAACCACTGAGCCATATGATACCGATACGAAGAGTTCCAGGTTCTCTACATCATCACTGACATTTTGGGTAACACATTTTTATGAGCCTTTCTAGTGCAGTGTGGTTGGCATTTGCATTTCCTCTTGGTTAACACTGGTATGCATTTTTCCCTGTGATTGCTTGCTACTCATATATCTTCTCTACTGATGTCAGTTCAAGGATTTTGCTTTTCTTTGTTGTTGTTGTTGTTGTTGTTTTCCTATTGAGTTTTTATGGTTCTTTTTATATTCTGGCTATTAAACATTTTTCAGGTGTGTGTGTGTGTGTGTGTGTGTGTGTGTGTGTGTGCGCGCGCTGATATATCTGTATTAATGTGCCTATGTATAGTGCACGTATGTGTTTTAACATAAAAATTTGCTTGTAAATGTTGTAACTCAAAGGACTCATCTCCATTCTTCCATTACCTTTTCAGTATCACCCATCCATCCTCAAGTATTATATTTCCCTTTTAATCCTTTAGTGTTTTAAAAATGTTATGTCTATGAGATTTGCTTGTGAACGTATACTGTATATGTGCCTGATAAAGGAAGAGACCAGTATAGAGCATCAGATCTCTTGAGATGGAGTTCTAATCCTTGCAATGGAAGCAAGTGTTTTTAATCACTGAGACATCACTCCAGCTCAATACGTTATTCTTAATTTTTTAAAAGCACTTTAATGCCAAATGTAAACTGAGGTACTACTGTCTCTCCATACAATTCTCTGTATGTACATGTATTTTGTATACCCTTTTGGAAATCCCTATGATACTATGAAGTTGCACATGAACTCTGAGTCATGAGTTCCAAACTAGAAATCCATGTAGGAAGCCAGTTACTGTTAATCTGCATCACTATAACTATCTGCCTTCCCTAACTTAGGTTGACACAAGCTATTTCCCGATGCTAAGCAAATCATGCAACTGTAAAAATTACTACACAACAGACACGCTTTTATCCATTTTCGCAAAGTCTGCACAGCTACACAATAATTTTTCATCACTCTGTTAAGTTCTATGTTTAATTACCACAGAAGCTAGCCAACAAGCATCTAAAATCCTTTTTATTGCTCCTATTCCCCTTCCCTCACTGCAGATGATCATGCTGCTACTTTTTAGAGAAAGAGAAGAAATCCAGTGTGTATGAATCCCCGTAGCTCCAATTCAAACCCAACTGTCTTCTCTTTATTTCAGAGGACAGGGAATTCCCCTTTACACAATGTGATCTGGCTGGTGAGACTCTGAGCCCATCCTAGTCTAAGCCTTGTTGCAGAAAGGATCTTCCCCTGTGCTACCAATGGCAGCTGAAATTGCACCTTAGTCTCAGGAGGCTGCCATATTTGTTTCTCTCTATTTGAAAAAAAAAAGTCTGGGTACTATTTCTCAGATTTCTTGTCCTCTACCCCATTAATTATCTTTTCCTGACAAGAATTTTAGAAGATGTTATTCTTGCCGACTTTAATGATTCCATTTCTCAAACCACCACCAAGGCTATGGTATCCTCAACACTCCGTTAACATCATCCTTCCTAGGTGGTAAGTATTTCAAAATAAAACTGAGGGGCTGAGAGTGGAGCTTTAGGTAAAGCATTTATCTAGCGCATGAGGGTCTTTACTGAGATCTCTATCACTGCAAGATATTGGCATACATTTATGTGAACGTGACATTTTCAACACTTATTTTATTTGACCTTTTGGAAATATTTGATATTACAATTTCCCGTGACTTATTATTCTGTCTTCCATAACAATATTCTCTTCAGACTTTTACGTTAATATCTACCCATTTCTCATGGGTCTCCTTGATGTCTTTTTTTTTTTTTTTCTGTATAATATATTGTTGCTCCTCAAGTCTGTCTGGAGAATATTTTCTAATTTTCAATGTTCCTAGATGATTGAAGTCCACTGCACTTTCAATTATCATCTATGTATCCATGAAGAAATTGCAACTCTCAACCTCAGCTTTCCTGTATTCTTCTAATAAGCCACTCAAATCCAATTTCCCTAACTAGATGTCTCCATGGATACTTTCCCTATGGCCTTTTAAAAAACTTTAAAATATTTTTTCAAGAGAAAATTCTGCGAACCCAACTAATTCATTTTTAATAACATCCTGATTTCTCAGTAGTTACGTAGTCATGTTCATAACATTCATTCATATAATAAATATCGACTGGCCACATACCAAGTGGTAGAGACTCTGCTAACATTTTGAGATTAGTCTATTGGCACCTCTGTTCTCAAATTGCTTTGAGCTAAGTGTTGCAGAGGCTGCACAGTATGTTCAGTGAGTGCTTCAGGGACGGGGAAACTAAGCAGACTGAGGTGAGAGAGCCAGAAGAAACTTGACAGAGGAAACTCTTAGTGGAATGATAGATTAGAATTAGCTAAAGAAAAGACAAAATAATCCAAGAAAGCAGATCAAAGGGAACATGGTGGCTCTACATCCAACCTCGCTCATAATTGTTTCCTACTTTTGATGCAGGTCTACTACCAAAAGCTTTTATGCAGAAGCTGGTTCTCACCAATATCAGTAAAAATACTTCCTAATGGGTCTTATTGGCCTTGAGGAGTACCTTCCTCCAGTCTGTCTTCCACAGTGCTGCTCTGCAATGCACTGCACTGAGCATCTCTCTCTTCTACCTGGAATTAATCAATAGATCCCATTGGTTTCTATTTGCATCAAAAGACATAATGATTTGGCTCCTTGCAATCCTGATGGATCCAGTGAGTGACCATCATCAGTCATTGTATTGACTGCTCAGTTTCCTGGATGTGCCAATGTTCCTATCAACTTGATCCTCTGCAGGTGTGAACTCCTCCCCGCTAGGAATTGCTTCTCTCTGGCTGCTTGACTGCTACCCACTGGCAAATTCATCAACACTCAGTGTAAGTCAGGTCTCTTTAGATGCTCAGGCAGATTTAAGCACTGCATTTTTATGTTCTACAGCAACTTATGCATTTATTTATTATTACATATATCACATCATAACTATTTACTTCTCTATTTCTCCACATAAACTTAGAGTGTCTTGAGGAAAAGAAAAATGCCACATTTATCTCCATAGCCCCAGTGCTCAAAACAGTCCCTGGCATATTCATAGGTCCTGAAAATATTTATTGAATAGGCATGAATGAATTAATTAATATTAGATACTTCCCTTGATTAATGATGAAGATGTCTGTTGTGAGGCTGAGAGAACATTTCTTTCCTACAACCCTTATCAGTCAACATGAATTTATCAAGCTATCTCTATATGGCACCCATTGTGCTGGGTGTTAGTGCATTAAAGGTAGAAAATACAGTCTCTATTTCAAGTACTTACAGTTCATGAGGGAAGACATATAAGCAAACAGCAAATTTGAAAAGAATGCAGAGATTTAATACTGGAAAGAAAGAGACCTATACTATTCCGGATATGGAAAGAAGGCCTCCTAGAGATAACCAGGGTTATACTCCGATTGGCTGAATAAACAGAAGTATGAGATGACTATTTCAGACACCGAGAGTTGTATTTAAAAGTCCTGGATGGGAATGAGAGCACAGTCCATCCAGAAACATAAATATCAGTCTGGATAGACTGTAGACTCCCAGGAGAGTTAGTAAAAGGTGAAAATAGAAAGGACTCTAATAGCTCACAGGGATTACAGCAGGGAGTAACTCAGATAAGGTTATGTTAACTGCAAATCGGAGAATATGTTAGAGGATTGCAGAATGAAAGCTGGAGAGATTAGAACACAGGCACCTGCAGTCATTCAGGCAAGAGCTGATGACCGCATCCCAGGAACACCTGCCTCACGTTCCTGTAAGATTTTACTCTGTGCCTATTGGTGAGAATTGTTCCTAAACCCTGGAGAGCCTTGGAAATGGTAAGAAGGCAGATATGCAATGGAATAAGAGCCATAATATGTGGGCCAGAACAAGCTCTGTATCTGATTTTACCTGAATGCCAATTTAAATATGTAATAGAATTCTTTATAAGACAAGGCATGAGGCACTCAATTTCAGTGAATGACACATTAATAATTAGGCCTTAGCTAGCCAGAGCATAGAAATGAACAGGTTGCAAAATACTGTGTGAAATGACAACAATAAAGGTATGTACATTTGCAAGAGGAAAAAAAAACCTAGTCTCAATGGCTTGCTGAATCAGAGCTGAAATGACTGGCAGTAAAATATTAGTCTTTTCAATTGGACAAAAGTTAAATTCAGTAGGGAAGCAATATAATTCCAAGAAGGAGCTTCTTTTCACTTCTATTCATGTACTTCCTGGTTATGAAATGGATGAAAAATGAGGCTTCTCTGAGTTTTACATCATAGCCTAGCTTGGACATCTAGGTTGAGCCCAGACTCTTCCAAGTTTCTGGTGTCATTTTGCTTTTTCTAAGATCTGGATCCAAGTCCTTCCCTTAAAGGAAAGGTCACTTACATGAGAGGGAAGGAAGAGTTTCAGTTTCGTAGCATAGAATATTTCCTGCAACCCTTTTCTTTCAAAATAACTGTTGCTGGGAGAAGAGGTCCCCTCAAGTTCCCCTCTGAGTCCCATATTTCAATGTCTTACAGTATAGCTTTCTCTTGGATTCATAATTGAAAAAAATTAATTCAAATATCATCCAAGGCCCTAATGTTGCAATGCAACTAGTCCTTTGCTATAAATATTGGACTCTATTTTATGAAAATGAGAGGTACTCTTGTCATGTATTATCAAGTGCAAAACTGTACATTTTGGAGACACAGCTTTTCTATAATCCCCCAGGCACTCAATTAGATGCTGAAAATATGGCACGAGGTCCTAACTCAGTAATATTTACTCCATATGAGGTGCAATACATGCATGGTATTACATATTCCATAAGAAAAGCTCACGGCAAGTTCTGTATAACTCCACTTCCTAGTTATCACTCAAATTTATCTACTTTTTAAATTTTTCTAATGGCCACTGCCATGGTTCTGTCTACTACCATCTCTCATCTGAGGAGTGCAACTGACTGCCTAGGGTCTCGTCTCCTCCAACCCATCTGCCACACCAGAGCCAGAGCAATTCTTCTAGAATGTAAAGTAAATGAATCATGTCTTTTCTCTACTCCAGGGAAGAGCACACCAATTGGTTATTCAATACCAAATGGTCAGCACTGAAAACATACACGCAAGTAACATTATACAGACTGAGCAGGTTGTATTTATGTACATAAGGACAATTAATGAAAACAGAAGTCATGGGTTTGAAAAAGAACGAGGGGTATATGAGAATACTTGGAGGGAAAGGGGGAAGGGGAAAATGATGGGGCTATATTATAATCTGAAAAGAAAGATACATTTTAAACACCCATCAAAGATTTCCCATTGCCATTAAAATAAAACCCAAGCCCTTTGCCCTTGGTGGCCTGGCACTCTTCTTTTCTTTCCTATTCTTTCTCCTTCTCCTGTTTACACTGTATTCTAATCAGAAGATTTTCACCTTTCTAGTTCTTTATCATGTCACCTCCTACTCCCAGGATTTTTAGGTACTGTTTTTCAAGACAATTTGTCCTTTCTCTACATTTACAATATTTCTTACAATTTATGGTTGTGACTATCACCCCATATCATAGACGTCAACTTAACCGTCTGATTTTTTTCCTGCTAGATCATAATAGTCTAATGAAAGTTTGTCAGCTTGGTTTATTATTGCATTGTTGTAAATATCATAGCAGCATGGGTGTCAGTTTGTTGAGAGGTTGGATGGAAAGGTAGCTGGATGAATACGTGGGTGAGTTGCTAGATAAGAAAGGTGAAACACATAGAGAACCTTGTAGAGAATGGAAAGTAGATGGTGGCCTGTAAACGTGAAGCAGAAAGCCATGCACCTGATATGCTGTAAGCAATCCTTTTAGAATATCAGCGATTATTAATAGTCAGGATGGTATGTACTACCAGAAAAATTTACAATTTAATGAATGAATAAGAAATTCATAGAACACAAAACATAGCTTGCTGATAAAAATCTAAGGTCTCCCTGACACCTTGGGCCCATCCTTCATCAGAAGAAAAAAGCGCTAGCTTTCTGGCAATATGAAGGAATTTACTCACAACCATCAGGTCTTATGATAATGAGTTCCGTGGAGCACTTTCTGCCCTAGGGTCCAAGTTCAACACTTATTACGAGAGTTATTTCTGCCAAATCCGTAACCTTTTAGACTCTGGACCTTTCCTGCGTTCTAAGATCTATTACACCTTCATGCTCCACCCTGTCATAGATGACCCTCCAGTCTTCGGTCTATTGGCTGCCTGCATTGGAGGTACCTGATGAATCGGGCTTCTGCTCTTCAACCTTCCTTATTTGGCCTATATCCAGGAGGGGTCATTGGCTTTAAGAACATGCCCCCAGGCACTAAACTGTGCCAAGGTACACAGGGAAGGAATGCCACAGCACTTGTTCTGCATTAGCATAATTATCTCCTGAATCTACTTTCAACCAACTCATACATACATTGTCTTTAATCAATCTATTTTTGACCTTCTTTTTATTTTTATTAGTTTATTACAACTTACTCTTACAACTTGATATGGTTCTTAAAAAAAAAAAAAACAACTTTGGCATTCAAAAAATGTGATATATCCTTGAGACATGTTTGGGTTGGTCCCATGACGTTATAACAAGGAATATACTTTTACGCTGCCATAACCGGACAGAAGTCAGATGTGATATGCAAAATAATAACAGCATAGTAATTCATTTAGTTAATAAAATGCTTGACATAGTCTTCTTATGAAGAAGTATAATTAGCTTCGAGTTTGGAAAGTTCAAGTACATGGTACAAGCCCTCTATCAATATGTCATTTCATAGCAGAAGTAAATGTGGGCAGAATTTACCTCACTGAGCAATAAGCCAAAGGAGAGAGCGATGAAAGAGACTGGAGTTCCAAACCTTGTCCAAGAGCATGCACAATGGCCTAAGGACCTCCTATTAGGCTCCACTTTCCCATGTCACCCTACAGCCACTCCTTGAATCACAGTGCACATTTTGGAGACTTCAATGCCATATCTAAACTAGAGCTGCAGGAAAGGCAAACATCATGAAGAATCAGCAAAACTGGATTGAGATCCTCAAAGAGTCCTGTATGATGACAAGCACTGATCCTAAGTGGTAGGTTCTCAGGGGACAGACTCAGATATGGATAAGCAGCTACCTATGCATTAAGGGCATAATCCCAACATTTAACACGTGCTCCAGCTGTTCCTTCATATAGATTGTGCTTAGGACCCTGTCTTCGAATTGGAGCCTATATCTTTTGTATCTTCATATGGTATTGTACACTATATTAATTCCTAAACTTAGGCCCTAGGAGGCAGAATTTCTTGTGAGTTAAACCTGTATCTCCACAAACATTTTTTTTTCTCTCTGTAGTTGTATGCCTACTGGATGGGTCACCAGGGACTACAAGGAGGTATATTCATATCTGCAAACTCTGCCCAACCACACGAGAGGGAACCACCTTCATGGCCAATGCCCTACTTGACAGTGGAAACTCGAGCTCTCAGCTCAGGTATTTTCATTGATTCAGAACTCCTCAGGCATTCCACTGATAGCATATGCAGATCATTACCAATCAACATCCCCAATATAACATCTCCAACTGCTGCAGACAATACAAAACACCAAAAACCTAGGCAGCCCCTCACCCAACAGTGCATAAAAACATTTTAAACATAACTGAAAATAAACTTCCCCTACACCTCTCCCACTATCCTAAATGAAAGACACCAACAGAATCACCAGGGCCATTAGTCCTTGAATCTACATAAATAAGAAGTGAACTGAAAAACTACACATTCCTTAGATGAGCATCTTCTCCAAGCTCTGTATCATAGGTAGTGGTGCAAAAAATTTGCATATGCATCTCCTGTATCCTTTCTGATACTAGCCTTCCTCCCAGGAAGGACATAAAGGAGATTTGTAACACAAGAATGTAATCTACTACCAAGGCAAAACCTTTCCTACATGTGTACATAGATCATTATATGTCACTCTTCTTCCCTCTTTTTCTAAAGTGGAATGCTGCTCTAGCTATCCTGGCCTATCATTAACATTGTTTGCTAGAAAAAGGAAACCAGAAAACTTACTTTTAGGCATTAGTCACTAGACCAGAAAATTTGGATTTGATCATAAGAATTCATCATCAGATGCTCCTGCACTGTAAGCTATACTTTAAAAACAAAGGACATGGAGCTACATTCAATGGAAATGAAATGTGTAAAAACCATTACAATGTTCACAGAGGAAGAAGTCTGTATACAGATGCCCCTAATCTGATGGGTGTATTGTGACAGACATAAGTAGTTGGTTAACTAATATTTGATCCAATGAGGTTTTGCCTCATTCATTTAGCCAGAAAAGTCAAGCATGCTGCCTGAGTTTCCCCTTTCACCATTTGAACCACAGGATAAACTTATATACAAAAAGCGATAAAGGTCTAAGGCCACGTGTATAATATTTTCTTCAGAAAATGATCAGAGGACTCTGACACTTTCCCTCACTCCACACGTTCTAAGGTAGAAAGGAGACTTGACAATGTGGTTTCCAATAAGATCCATGAAAAAAAAAAAACCAAGAGATAGAGAGCTGAGAAGTTCCATTCTATCGTGATAGCAAACAAATGTCAGTACTGATCAGTTTCCTGGTTCTGGTGAAATGAGAAGCCGTTGTTCATATTACATTGATCCACTGTTGACTCCGTTTGTTATTGTTCACAGTTGAAAGCATAGAGCAATTGAGAGCCCCTTTTCTGGTATAGTTGAAGTGTCTAGTACCTGCTTCCTAATCAAAAAAGAAACAAGTGAATCTTTTCTTGTGTATCTCTCTGTGTTCTTAGGTCAAAATCTTTTCCTTTTCAGTCCAGGTGGATATTTGTTCTCTGCTATGGAATGCGTCAAAGCTGACAGATAAGGTACAACTTCATAACAACCCGACTGGACAAACAATACAAGGGCCAGATGACTTTCAGGATACATCAATCTTCCCAGAAACAACATTTTAATATAAAATTTAGATACAGCAACAAGAAATATACAGTTATAGTCCTAAAATGAAGCATACAATGAAGTAATAATTAGACATGAAGTAACAATGAAAAAATCTGTAGACTGCATCCCAACAATGCCAGGAACAATGTCCATGATGGATATTATTGCTGCTGATTGCTCTTTCTCTCATGCATCCCTCTTCATACTGAGAACCTCCCCTAGCACACAGATCTAGGAGCTACTGCCAGTTGATTGAAGTTGGCATGGAGCCAACATGTAGCCTAACACTGTTTTTCTTTTCAGTTTGCTTATGGATGTATATGGTACTCTGATATGTATGTATGCATGTTCACAAATGTGGGCACTTACATATCTGGGCATATGAATGTATGAATGTGGAACGTGGTGTATTATGTGTGTACATATGGAGGCCAGAGAATGACTTCAGGTGTCTTTCTTAATCACACTCCATTTTATTTACTGAGGCCAGATCTGTCACTGAATCCAGATTAGGCTTGACTGGCTAGCCAGCTTCTCCCAGATAATCCCTTCCCCTGCCTCCTAAGTGTTAGAATTAGAAGTAGGTAGCCATACCAGCCTGGCTTTTTATGTGGACACTACAGAATTGAACTCTGGTCTTCTTACTTGTATGGCAAGGTCTTTATCTGTTGAACCATCTCCCCAGCCCATACCCCACTATGGGCTTCATTTCTTAGCATTATGTAGGCATGCCGTTCATGACCCAAACAAAGATCTGTTCCCCAGAAAGTCTTCATACCCTTTTTTGTTAAAGAAGGGATGTTGAGTTTTCAGTCATGTTCTGGGTTCTCTTCTTTCCCTTGAGTCCTAATTAACTTTATCTTCATGGCTACTCAACAAGACACACAGAATTCTTACTGAATTTATTCAAATCTTCGACTTTCTCATCAACATCATACTGGTAATTGATTTCTTTCACCCCTATTTCTTTGCCTTATATCTGAGCATTTGAAACTTGATTATGACCATGTTTACTGCCATATATACAACGATGGCTTCACCACCTCTTTACAGAAGACTGATGAGCTTTCCTTTTGGAGAAGTTACAACTGGCACTAGAAAGAACTTGTTTCTAGGTACAATTTGTAGTCTTTCTCCTATCAGGAAAGTAGATTCATGTTGCGTGACCTTCTGTTTTCTACTTCAAATATATCTCACAACTTAAGTGGAAGAATAGATTAGAAGGAGTAAATGTTTAGCAGTCAATGCTTACCTTCTCACCAAGTAAGTGGGCAGGAATTTTATATTGACTTAGAATGTACTGAAAGAGCGCTGAAAGACAATATAGAAGCTACTAAAATAAAACGAGATTCTACTATGAGGCTCAGGTAGATTTCTATTTGCTGGCTCAAAAGAGAAGAATTGGACATAGGACAACAGAGACTTTATGAAAAAAATATAATGTAGTTTATAAGAAAACAAACTAAAACAAAAAATTAGATTTGAAGACATTTTAGAAATGAAAAATTTTACATAACAATAGTCTAAGAAAAACAGGGGTCTATTTAAATCAGAAAGAGAAGGAACATAGAAAATATAGAAAAGTTAATTTAACAATCCTCTGAAGTCAGTAAGACAGAATTAGCTCCCAGGTTCCACCTCATTGTTTTACAATGGTGCAACCTTGAAGAACAATTGTAAGGGCTGCATTGTGGGGATACTGTGGACCCATTCCAAAGGGAGGTACAAGAAGTCTGCAAAAAGCCATGGTAGGAAAAGAAGTATGAAAGTGTATTGACTTTGTATTCAATCATTAATTTATTTGAAGATTTAATGAGTTTCAACTTCTGCAAGGGGTTGGAAATGGAGGGATATATCAACTACCAAAAGCCTCAACACCCTTGCCCATGTGGAACTTACATTTCTATCAGGGGAAACGATAATACAACAAGGAAGCCTAGAGATGACACTATTCATATTGGGCAAAGTTATGAGTATATGCTAGGCAGCTCTCACATTCCGCAGACCTGTTGTCTAACACAATCTGTGTCACGCGGGAAATTATGTATTTGCATACACAAACCGCCTGGCCAGTGCTATGAATCAGCATCTCCTCTTGAAAGAAACCCTGCATAGTAAATAGTAGAGGCTCAGTTTCCCAATATTCTCTCTGACCTTGGCTTTAGCTCATGGAGATTAAAACTAAAAAAAAAAAAAGAAGAGAATGAGAGAGAGAGAGAGAGAGAGAGAGAGAGAAGAGAGAGAGAGAGCAAACAGGTTCTAGCAATTAAGCAACACTGAAAAAACAGGCAAAGCAAAAGTATCTACACAAATGGAGGAGGCAGTTATGGTTTTAGATAAGGGCTTTATTCAAGGTAGCTGATCCATCCTTTGAACTTGCACAAAGACATGGGCAAGCTTTCTTAGCAGGGAAGAGTTATTCTGGTATAAGTTGGCTGACAGACTCATAATTTGAATATCCTGGTGTGTATTCAATAGGCTTTGTCAATACAGTTGATTTCTGGGAAAACAAAACGAAACTGTGACAGAAGCCACATTTTTCTCAGCCCAGGCTCTTTTTTTCTTGCTGTATATCTTCATGTATTTGCATTTCCAGCATAACATAGAGGTCTCAGTTCTGTTTCCCAAAGTACCTGGAGGTCACAAGGCCTTTAAACCAGAAACCTTGTCTCTAATACTTTTGACATGTTTTTGGCATGGTTGCTGTGCAGATTTCCGTGAAGTATGTAGGAGACATACGTCAATGTGATCCAGTACTCTTTCATCACTCCCGACCCCTCTCTTCTATGATGTTCTTGGAACTTTAGGTGTAGGGTCTGCACTGTAGGATCTATAACAGTCTCCATGTGCTGAAAAACAATTAGCTTTTTTGATGAGAGATGAGAGCTAGTCCTACCTGTGGGTTCAACAATAAATATTTAGAATTCAGTTGGAAACTACATTTGGTTTAGAAAAATGGAATTGGTAAATTCTTCTTCATAGTCTGTGTTAGAAATTTCATAATATACCACTTTTGTATGGAGTTCTTAAAAATAAATCTAAGAATTATAGTTCTCCTTTTACTGAAGAAGGAAAGAGAAAAAATAAAGAAGAAAATTGAGGGATGAAGAAGAGAGAGGGAAGGAGTACAACAAGGAGGAAAACTGAGCAAAATGATGGAATGCTTCTTAAGTTCACCTTCTGTTAGCCCACCTTGGGTCCCTCTGACACACTTCCAGGTCTGCTTTATAGCACTAGGAGAAATTTCATGAAGTAGAGATTTATAACATATGACAAGTCAACCCAGATCCTTATGAAACTAGAAATGAGTCAGCAACATTAGAGCTGTTTGAAATGCAGGGCCTTTCAGAGTGAGGGGGAGAAATCCTCAGGAATTTCACAGAAAATATTCTACTCTGAAAAATTGCTGAGAACTCTTTAGAGGCAAAGTGGTGGACGGGTTTTTATTTTCCACAGCCAGGTGGTAAATGAACCAAGGCTTTGCAAACTCAGATCAGACAGCTGCCAATAGGAGTATCAGGATGTCATGGATATGTTTGATGGCTTGCATACAGTCTTTCCTAAAATGTGGCTAACCTTCAATGGCCCTAGCCCCATTAAAGGAATAACCCATAATCCAAACTACAGAACACTAGGTCTTAATTCACAGGTTCCTAGTTTGCTACTCTTTACCTTACTTTACTGCAAATATCAACCAAATTGAAACGAAGTATTTTTTTCAATGCTCAAAGTTTATTTTCATTGAATTGTTCCTGTTATAGTCATAATAATATAACAATCACTACACATAATAAAATAATAGGACTCCATGTATTTACATAATCTATGGGACACAATACTAGAATTTATAGATTATGCTCTAATTTTCACAGAAATTCTGCAAAGCACAATCTGTTTTAGAGCTCAGGAAACTTCAGCTGGACAGGATTAGAGCTTGTTAAAGTTAACATAGTTCACACGTGGCATACATAGAATCTGAGCTTGCCTGATATCAAACCATTCTGTTGCTTTTGCATCTCTTCCTCAGACCTCATTCTAGATTTCTATCCTTTGGTATATTATGACTGTCCCTGGGCAGGTTTCCTTTGTAGCTCCCTGACCTGCTGATGAAAGCAAGAGCTTCTCTTGCAACTTGAAAAACAATCAAGACCCCCATAACTTATTACCTTTATACCAATCTCAGTAAAGTACTTGTCTGTTTCCCCTACTTAGACATTGAGCAAGAACCTGGGATTTCTCTTTACAGTACTCACATTATTGAGCAATCAGTAGGTGCTTATTCAGTTCATCTAATAAGTGGCATACATTGAATGAAAAAGTGAATTATTTAAAAGGTGCTACTGGATAACCATGACAATTCAGGGACCAGGCAGAACCTGGGAAATAGCCCTTTCTCTAGTCTTTCTCAGACAGAACCACCAGAAGTTACCATTGTAGGTTTAATAATTTGTCCAGGGGTCTATTTTTTCATCCCCTGTCCTCACTCTTGCGGTCCAAGTTACTTCCAAAATGATTTAAAAAAATAAAAAGAAAGAAAGGAAAAATTGTCTACCATCCACAGATTTCTAACTAATCAGGAAAGATGCTGTGGGGACATGTGGGAAGAGAAGACATGAGACAGTAAAAGACAATAAAGCTAGGAAGCTTTATAATAAATAAATAAAAGCTCATGCCAAGTATTGCACTTCCTAAGTATTGGATTAAATAAATTTAAACTGTATTATGAAGAATGCAGTCATTTTACCATAGCTCCTTAAAATGAACTAAGACAGTTGTATAAGTTTGCAATCAATTCAATACCACATGCTGTAATTTGGAAACTAATTGTATTCCATAATTCCTTGTGTTAAAGATTCAATCCTCAAGATGACACTATGGAGAGATGATAGAAAGTATAGGGCGTGAGACCTTGTTGGAAGTTGGGTCATGGAAGGCATGATGTCAGAGGGGATTGTGACCCTAATCTCTTTCTCTTTCTACTTTAACACTTCCTGAGTCACGGAGATGAGCAGATGGCGGCTACAGGCTCATGTCTCTGCTGTGAATTCCTTGTGGGAGGCCCAAATCATTGGCACCACTTGCTCCTGAACTAAAGCTTCCAGATCTGGGAGCCAATACAAACCTTCTCTTTGTATGCTAATCACCTCGGTTGTTTCTTTAGAATAACAGGAAGCTGACTCATGGATTTTGACATTCAGTGCCCTGAGAGGACTTGATCATTGTTGAAGGAGCTACTATCTGCTCGTTGGAGAAGAAGCTGTGAGGGCTAAGTTTTGTTGTCAGCGTTGTTGAATCTAGAATTAACTAGAGAGACATGGCTCTGGGTGGTGTAAAGCTATTTCCTGGAAGAATTAAGTGGGAAAAGAAGTTCCTTTCCCAGAAGGAGTGTCACACACCTTCTGATAGTGGTGCCCCAGATACAAGTGTTCAGAGAGAAACTGTTACTTTTTGCCTCTCCACTTGCACCCCTTGTTTGTGAGTACATGCATTCTGCTGCTCCCACTTGTACCTCCTTCATCACTGACATCAAAACCCAGTGCCGACTGAATACCAGTGACTCTCCATGAATCCTCAAGGTCTAGAAGCAATGATTCGGATTGTTAAGGTATCCAGCCTTGTAGATTGAGCAGCTATTGGTTTTCCAGCGTCTCAGGTGTGAACACAACTATTGTTGGACCACTCGGTGTGTATTGTACAAACCAACTTAATAAATCCTCTTTAATAGCTATCGATTGTCTCAGTGTTGTACTTCTGAACTTTGCTATATTTTAAACAACAGACCTTCCTTCAAGCAGAGATGATCACCATAGAATTTGTACACATTGTTTGTGTTTTTGAAAAGATAATCATTATCCTATATACTATTATACTAGAGTTGCCTCTAGTGATGTCTGACCTACATTCTTAATTCTTGATAAGCTACAACGGCTGTGACATTCTTTGTGCGTGGGCTGCTGAGTAGCAAATGAGCTGGTGAGTGTCCAACATGGCAGTGTCTCAGCAGAGACACAATTCTGTTATCAATGTGTGCTAGTATGATTAACCAGAAGACTATTTTTCCCATTCCTTGGCCTTGGAAACTGAGGTTTAGAAGAACTTACATATTTGCACAAAGGAGCCAGGCAGTAAGAAATGAACTATAATGTGGCCTGAGTTGTGCTATGGACATCTCTCCAGGTATACTGGTAAAATATAAACAAGTGTAGAACCAGAAGAGGAGAAGGTTCCTGTGGTTTCTGCTTTCACTTGGAGCAAAACACCTAGGCCTGTTTTCTACAGTTTAAACAGCTTACTATTTTGGGTGGTGAAAGGCAGCTCTTCCCTGGACCAGTTTCAACAAAGTCATCCCTGACCATCATCTTGGAACAAACTTGTTCACAGTATATTTACTGGGAACTTTCAATAACTCCTTGGAACTCAATTGCATTCTGACATCCTATTCATCTTCAAGCTTATTTCCCATCACTGACCCTGATCTTATTAGAAAAGCCTTGGAGAGTATCATAACGGCACCTTTTCCTTCTCTGTGTGACAGGTTACTCTAGAATGCATTTAATATCCTAAAATTGTCATTGATTGAAACTAGTTATTCTAAATGAACAGTTTAAAATGAATATCCCCCTTTTCTATTCCTTAATCCCTTTTCTCCCTAGCCACCTACTTGATCTTTTCAAAGATTTCTTTTTAAGTGGTCAACAAGGTATGAAATTGTCCAATGAGACAGGAACAGAGAAGGAAAATTCCTCCCAGGGACTGGAGCTGTTCCCATTGGCTCTTAGAACAGAGCTTAGTATATTCAGCTCTCAAGAAAAGAAAATGTAACAAAGGAAGAAAGCTTAACTAGAAGGTTGGATTTCCAAAACTCAGTTTTTCATTGGGGCATTTATGATCAGGGAAGGACCAGCATGTACATGGAAAGGGTCATTGCTAGTCAGACTAGAGAGGCAATGGACTATCTACTTTAAAAAAATCTCCTACCTTGTGTGTGTGTGTGTGTGCGTGTGTGTGTGTGTGTGTGTGTGTGTGTGTGTGGTGTGTGTATGGTTTGTGTGTAAGTTCAAGTGTATGCAGGTGCATGTATATGTGAGTAGGTATACATGTGTGTAACATGCATGTGGAAGCCACAGGTCAACTTCAGGTGTCATTTCTCAGATGCTGTCTACCTTGTTTTGTGTAACAGGGTTTTGCCACTAGCCCAGGGCTTACCAGTGGGTAAGTGCCCAGAGGATTGCATGGTCTCCCAGGAGCTAAATTTGCATTGCAGGAGAGAAATGGTACAGCATAGTAATGCTGAGCCTGGGATCCAGCTCCATTGCTTTTACTGACAGGGCCAAGTGACTTACTTTATGTTTAGCTCAACCATCTCATTTGTAAAGTGAGTCTATTTGCCGATCTTATTCCAACTTGCAAATAAGTGTGACTGACTGAGCTCATGAAAATAACCGATGTGGAGTTGGAGGCAAAGGAGGCGCAGAATAAACAGAGGTTGCTGCCATTAACAATTGTTCTTTTAAATACATTCCTTCTTTCTAAAAAAATTTTTTAATTGAATTAATTTTTAAAATTATATTATTATTTACTTATTTTCTGAGTTAGGGGCATGCGGAGGTCAGAGGTCAACCTGCTAGAGTCAGTTCTCTCCTTCCACTATATGAATCACTAAGCTCAGGTGATCAGGTTTGGCAGCAGGCACCCTTGCCCTCTGAGCCATCACCTATGTCCTGAAAGTCCTTGCTTCTGAAAACCCTTTCTTAATAAGGCAAAAAGGAAGAAAAGTCAAGGAGAGAGCAAGTAACAAGGGAGCGGGAGAAACAGGGACAGGTCGAGCTGTAAGCGTGCACGTGCTATGGTGTACTCAGCCACTCTCCGGGAGCTAATGGCTTCCTAACGTTCTTCTGCTCTTGTCCCCTCATAGTACCGTGTCCTCTTCTGCTCTGCTCCGGAAGCCCTAGGAAGCCCTTGAGGGGAGATGGGGAGCTCTTAACTGCAAATAGGAAACCATCCTTTATGAAATAGGGTCTTTAAGAGTCTTTCTAAAATTCCAGGAAAAGATGTCCGAGGAGTGACTTAGAGGAGTGATGAATCCCAACCGCACAGTACCGCAGTAGGGCAACATTATCTCACCACACTGGGATATGTTAAGACAGAAGAGAATTCCATCCCTCCTGCTGGGCTTTCATCACCTCTCCAGACTCATTCAGATGAGTGCAGACAAGTACTTCCTTTGGCGGTGGGATGGGCCCTCAGCTACTTCAGGGCCGCAGTGCTTAGTCACTTCTCAGCTCATGTCACCGACACTTTGTTCTCACATTTGACACTGACTCCAATAACCTTGTAGCATCTGCCCTCTCAGTTCCTCTGGAAACCATGAACTGCCTGCTTCCCCTAAAGTTCCTTTCAGTGTCCTTTTTGCCTCTCTTTCTTTTTCCCTTTTGACAAGGAAGAGAGCTATCAGGTACCTGGAAAACATATTTTTTTAATTGAACTTATAATTCCTGGAGTCTTTGTCCTCGCTTCTTGCTTGGCATTTGCTTCAAGATCTGCTCCTTTTCAAACAAAGAACGACCTGGCACCCAGAGCAGAGGCTTCCAAATGTTAATTCCCTGGCACTGTTCCCTGTAGGTGCTGAAGGAATTTTTACCTGATTTGCACACAAACCCTTTCATTCTGATGCATATCAGGGTCAGCTGGGCCCTTGACTTGTCTGCAAGGTGGCTTTGGAGGCCATGGTCAAGAAACTGGGTAGAGAAGTCTATTGCAGGAATTCTTCAGCAACTCTCACCAGGGCTTATGGAAAAGCACACAATGCTCCTTTATTCGCACTGGTACTCTCCTTGAACACAGTCTCACAGTGAACTCTCACTTATACCCTAGCTTTGCAAACTGCCTTTAGGGAGGTCTGCAGAGTTCCTCAGCAGCTCATTTGTGTCATTTTATGCCCTTTCTCCGAGAAAGCTGTTAAAGGGTCTTTTGATGGAAAAACCTCCTCTTTTCAGGTGCCACCATCAACATTATTGCCGTCAGAGTACCAGAGGACTGACTATAGTGTCTAATCCGAAAGGAGGAGGGGATTTCACGAGTCCCATACTCACTAGCTTGTAGATCACTTTCTTGATTCTTATTTTTTAATTGTGTGTGTGTGTGTGTGTGTGTGTGTGTGTGTGTGTGTGTGTGTACCTGTGGAGGTCAGAAGTAGGCACTGAATATTTTGCATCTGGAGTAACAGGCAATTGTGAGCCACCTGACAGTGGTGCTAGAAATCAACTTTGATCCTCTGCAAAAACAGCTAGCTCTCTCAGATGCTGCGTTATCCCATCAGTCCCTCTACTTTCCTTAGAAAGCAATTGGAACATGGTAAGAGGAAACAGAAGAGAGAAAAATACAGGTGAAAGAAGGAAGCATTAATGAAGACTTCTTGAGAAGAACTACATAAAGCAGGAGTTTGACGTTAAAGTAACGGGTTGACGTTAAATGATGCGACTGATGCCATCTTTTTCACCCCCAGAAATCCAAGCATCAAAAGGGAAAAAAAAGAAAAAAGAAAAGAAAAGAAAAAAATAAAGGAAGAAAGAGAAAGAGAAAGAAAGGAAGGATGGAAGAAAGGAAAGAAGGAAGGAAGGAAGGAAGGAAGAAAGAAAGAAAGGAAAGAAAGGAAAGAAAGGAAAGAAAGGAAAGAAAGGAAAGAAAGGAAAGAAAGGAAAGAAAGGAAAGAAAGAAAGAAAGAAAGAAAGAAAGAAAGAAAGAAAGAAAGAAAGAAAAAGAGAGAAACCCAAGCACCTAGAGAAGACGAAGGAAACCATTCTTGGGGCACATAAGCAGAACTTATCATTTTAGAGTAACATGTAATACCAAGGCAAGATTCAGGTTCAACCAAAAAACTACAACCCAGAAGCAGTATCTGAAGTGAATCTTGATGGAAACATCTATTTTATGACAGCATCGCTATGCTATGCATCAGACAGTCAGACACAGTGATAGGTACTTAAATAACTGTCCCATCCAGAGCTGAAACAACCAGGACATTGGAAGTATGGTTGAGAATGGGGGGAAAAGGAGCTTTGAATTCAGTTTATTCAGTTTTAAAGGACAAGTATTAGTTGTCTTATGTCATATATTATTCCAAGTATGTCATATTTAGGCTTTTGAATACACAATTCAGAAATATTATTTCATTATAAAAGTAAAATTTCAAGCATTATAAGTACTAGTACTATATCAAATATTTTAGTGTAGGTAAGTCTTACTTAAGAGATTTGACCTTTATTCCATCTGGAAACACACCCACTTAACTTTGGTAGAAAAAGAGACTCCATTCCAAGAAGAAGGAAGAACTTCTGCTAGATTTGATAAATATGAAGAGTAATGTCACTTCCAAATCTGCAAAGATGTAATGAGTGTGGACCTGGAGCATATTGAGGATATTGTCAGAGGAAGCATTGAAACGCCCTGGAGATGATAATCAGCCATTCACAAATTCACTGAAACCAAAGACTCTGGATTTGGTTCCATGGAGCCAGCTGAAACCTACAATAGAATCTTAATAAGCCTAAATAAGGGAGGACGAGATAAAATTAGAGATTTGGAGGCAAAGTTTTTGTTTAAAAAATACTGGTAATAGTAATAATTGAAACAACAAAGATAAAAAGAGAATTTGGGGGCTTTGAAAAGCAAAATCAACAAGGTCTGGTAATTAATCTGCTGTGGTTATAAAGGTTAGAAGAAATTATTTATGAGATATATTATTTTGATTACAGTTGTCTTTGATAAACTCTGAAAAAAGAAATTTAAATATGGTATGTTCAGTTTGGGGCTTAATGTGCTTATACTTGTGGGAGAAAATTAAAAGGAGATGTCCAGTAGTCAGCTACCTATGATTCTAAAGCTCAGAAAAGTGATTTTCACTGGACAAGTGTATTTAGAAGTCCCCTCATAGGCTTGGGGAAGTCAATCCTACTAAAGTCGATGATATATCTCAAGGAGAAGGTAAACAAACTCAAAGACAATTGATAGGATGGATCAAGGGAATCAGCATAAGAGATTCAAGGAATGGAAAGAGACTAATGAGTAGCTGGGGTAGCAAGAAAAACACAGAGGGCTGATAGACATCTTTCTCTTCTCCTGAGGTGCCGCTACTGGGAGCTATTTGCCTGTCCACTCTAGAGATGTGGTAGGTGATATACACATTCACATTCACTGATCAGTGGTACAGCCAGAACCAGAAGCCAGAGATTCCAATTCCAACCCAAGCCAGAATTTGTTTGTCTTCACTTTTGTTTTTGTTCCCTTGAGCCTCAATATGGAGATTAGTGCATGGGAAGTCAAATAGATTGAAGCATGCATCCTTCCGTTAAATATGCCTTAACCTTCCGTCTTCGTAAGGATATTGTTCACTTGACTACTGAGGGAAGGGTATAATTATTCACACTGTCTGCCAGGTTCTTCTGGACAGATCATAAGAGGAAATAACAAATGGGCTGTTATCGTCCCACTTATCTGTTGAAGAAACTGAGGCTACAAGATATTGAAAAACTGAGTAGTAACCCAGGCTCATATACCAGTATGTAGAGTTATGCCATATTCTGTAGTCTAATAATGTACATTATTCTATTCTTTAAGTTTATTGCTTACTTCACAGTCATTCTACCCCTAAAGAATCGTGTTTAGGGGATAATTTTATTAATACTTAGGAAAGAGTAGATTGGCTTCAAAGTTTTGTTTTCTATGTCAGGGAACTAACATTGCATTTGTAAACTTGACAATATCTTAGAGAAAATACTAGTAATTGAGAAGTAACTCTATAGTTACTTAAGAGCATCAGTGCTTTCTACCCTCAGAGAAAGCCTAATATTGTGCCAGGGCCTCATGGTTTGTGTGTGAAAGGATTTAATTTAGTCACAATATGACATGCTATTTTTATTCCTTAACTAGATCGGCCATAGTCTCACAATGCATTTCAAAGTACTACTGATGGAAGCTCCAACTGAAACCTGTTCTCTCAGATAAGTATCTTCATCCCATTCATCATGGAAGAAAAAAAAATCTTACTGCAAGGAAGCATTTTCATACACTTTGGTTTGAGTCAGAGATAAACCATGCCTGCTGCAAACTAATTAATATCAGTCACCTGGAAAGCAGAAATAGGGAGACAACGGGCTTCTTTCTTGATAAACAGTTTGCTGAGAAAGGGATGCACATGAATGTGACAATTCACTTGGCCACAGAAGCAGCAAAAATGAGACATTTTTCAAGTAGCTATTTGGGAGTCTTGAGCAACTATCCCAAGGCTTCATTCATTTGAGGGCAAGAGAGTTTTTCATACTACATTTCAAGCTTCTCTAAGTTGCCAGGATCTGCAGGAATCTTCAGGTCTCCAGGGAAGTACTACCCTTCCAACAGTAACCATTAGACTTATCCAAAATGACAGGAAGACTGGCTGTATATTCCTATTCTCCAGAGTCTTTTGGCCTGGGTACCCTATAGCCCCTCCAAAACCAAAACAGTCCAGAACCACAGCTAAGAGGGCAAAGCTTGTGATTCATAGAAGTACATAGCTCCCTCCTCCAGAGGTGTCACAGGCCATGGGAAGTCATGGCTCGGAGCATAGCCCATATCCACATGAGGATAGTACTCTGTGATTCTTTGGCCCCTAAATGAAAACTCAGTGCTATCTTAACAGACTGTTTGTGGCCTTGATTGTTCTGTAAATGAGTTATGGAAAGATAAACACCATTACAAAGTATTGTTTACATGTAATGTCTCAGAAAATGCTGGAAGGGTTATTTTTTCCAAATGAAGAGTTGTAAGTTGTCATTTATAAAAGAGTTTCAGAAGAATCACGCTCTACAAGTAATTTATAAATCACACCTTTGGGGAATGGTTTAGGTAACCATAAAACTCAATCCAGTTTTATTTAATTCTCCATTCAATCAGCCAGCATCCACACAAACGCCATGGGCAGAATAAAAGCAAGCTACAACTCTGAATATGATATGATACTCTCAGCGCTAGATAGACAGGATGGAAGAAGGGATGAATGCTAGAATCTACGCACAAGAGGAGAGACCGAAACAGAAGCAGCACCCTAACTTACTGAATAGTGGTGTTTGTAAGCTAATGGGCACAAAAACCTTGCGGCTTTAAGTTCAAGGGCAGACATGAAAGAAGAAATTTTTATACTCCTGTTTGCATTATTCCACATCTCACGGACTAACTCAGTGCCCGTGGAGGCCTCACTGTCTACCTTACCTCCTCAGCTGGGCAAACCTTTCTACATACCTTGGGATACTTCTCAGTTCCTCGTACAAGTCACAGTGTGCTCCCGTTGAATCTCAACTTGCCTGAGAACGGGGTATATTATGAGTTTATTTTTTATCACTTTCATGGTGGAATTGGAATCTGAGACACAGTAGGAATTCTTTTAACTTGTCGAATATTTTATGTCTCGATACTCAACTAGGTATTCCTTGGATGTAGGAATGAATAGACTTGCCTCTCAGATAACTGACAAGGTATTCAAAGCCCATGTTCAGAAATGTTTAAAGAACCCATTTAAATGTGATCTTGTTTGTGAAATTAATGGCATACTCTGCGTGTGCATCTTATCTCCGAGAACACACTATCTTTGTGCTTCCTGCCTTCAGCAAGTAGTGAGAACTTGTGCGTCAATAATTTACTCTCTTTTGCCCCAATCCAACTAGCTCTCATCTTGAAATGAACTAAGCAAGAACACACTAGAACGCAGCATAATTTGTTTTTCCAGCTTAATTTAACCTACAAAAGTCCCTAAATGTTAAACTTTCAGTGTTAATTGTAAGATATACATGAGGTGGTATAGGAAGCCATGAGTCTGGTGGACACCAATGGGATTTTTGTTTTTTAGTTCTAATTTCTTAAAATAAGATACTGGACAAGGACACACGGTAGAAGCAAAGACAGTTTATTAGGATAGGAAGTGGACCACAGCTGGGGAAAGGTCAGAAGATCAATTACACTGCATCTAGCAGATTGAGTCTTCATAAGTCATTTGCATAGAACACTTTGCTACATATGCTCTCACTGCTACATGGTGGCATTGGTGGGCAGGCTGTCTAGTTTTTGTCTGTGCTGACTAATGTCTTTCATATGTTTATTTAGACCTCAGTCTCTGCCTGACTCCCCTATTGATGGTGTCTGCCTTTCAAGCCACATCTGATGGGCCATTTTTTATGTTTGCAGTCCTTATAACACAGGTTGTTCCACATGAGTATACTCTCATTAAAGCTTTCTGGCTCATGTCTTGATATTCTGTGATGCCAGGTGACTTCTATTGTACCTGAAACAGTTCTATTCTTGCTTGGACTATCCTACTGTGTGACCTGAAAACTACCTGTGGCTCTGAGCATCCCCTTTATGTTCTCCAATAACCATACACTGAAGTCAGTTCTAATTCTTCAAGCCACTTTGTCTGTTCAAACAGATTGTAAAAAAAATCAACCAGTGCAGATTTCACTTCATCTTCATAGGTTTCTTTGGGAGCAGAAGAGTAATGTTGGAGGAATGTGAGACTTGCCTTGGATTTTGTGTGATTTGTTACTCAAGATGATTCATTAAGCTGCCAAGAGGTTCCCAACCCACCAAAGTCTTTCAAATAACTCCTACTCAGTCATTTTTCCTGTTCTATGTAGGAGTTCAGAAAATCTGTAGCAATGGAAATCTATGTAAATGGAATGTTTTCTATATATGTATCAGGTAATGGGGTAGAAGGCCATCAGATTTTTCCCTCAGGGCCATTCCCTTCTAAAATTTACATATTCATTGATAATGTGCAGTGGCTCCAGAAACAGAAAGGCCAACATCTTGTGTAATGATACCCTGAAAACAGACTCATAAAACAACTACAAATAGACCCATAAAACAATTTTGACGCTAGTTCTCCCAGAATAAATAAAGTATTGCACTTCCGCTATTAAGTTCAACCTCCTTTCAATAATTCCCTTCTTACTTGACCAATGAAATGAATTATGAAGAAATTATTTTCTGGAAAAAATTGGTAGGAATTTTAACATTTAACATTTTAAGTTTTAAAGTAGAGTTCATCAAAAGAGGTGGAGGAAAGCCCACAATATATTTCAAAATACATACTGCATAGTTATCAGATCATAGATCTAAATGTCAGTGCTGTATGCCTTACTTGGACATTCAAAACCAATTCATTAACTTCTTTTTTTCATTTTACCTCCATGCACAAAGTGCTTTGGGATACTGAAACAATTTAGAATCATATTAAGTTTGAAACAGTTCAATTGACTTAAGTATGGAAACATGTGCTCCAGCTAGTAAGTAGTTTAATTGGTTACCATTATGAGAAATAGCTTCTTCCATGCTGGGACTTCCAAGTGGCCTTCCTGGAAGGACATGGACATGTTCAGGCACTTGGAAACAGTACTTAAGAGGAGTCAAGCAAAAATCTATGACTAAAGAAAAGCCAAGAACACACACAGGCACTCTCTCAAACACACCTAGGGTTTGGTTTCTGTTTTCTGCTATGATTTTATGACTTTCTCTTTTCTCAGAATAACTTTATAACAATCTGTAAATGAGGCAAAGGTGTGGGCCAAAGGGTCAAAGACTTTTACAGCTATTGCTTAAGTACATTTACAACCATGGGCCAAATTGATAGATATGAAACAAAGAGGAATGTCAAGTGTGCAGTGACCAGTGATTAGCTGGGACAGTTGGATGAGATTCTAAAGCAACTCCACACACCTAAGAGAAGGGTTTCTTTCCTTCTATCTCCCACCAAACTCAATTATCCTGATTACATTTTTATTAGAAGACACAACTGGCAAATTACAAAAGGATATAAAGTTGGAGAACATTATGCAAACGTTCAAAAGACACAAGGTAGTATCCTTTTGGATACATGGAAAGGTAATAAAAGGAAAAAATCAATGGAAAAATACATAGAATCCATTGAGTAGGTGGAAAGGAGACAGAAAGGAGAGTGACTTATTTTAGAAACAATATTGGGGATGGAGAGATGGCTCAGCAGTTAAGAGCACTTGCTACTTTTGTAGAGGACCAGGGTTCAGTTCCCTGAGCCCACATGGTGACTAACAACTGCAACTCTATTCCCACACATCACCCTCTTCTGGTGTGCTCAGGCACTGCATTCATGTTATGAACTTAAATACATGCAGGCAAAACAATCATATGCACAAAATAAAAATATAAGTATTTCATAAAAAGATAGAACAATTGTAAGTGAAGTGAGTAAAAATGAAGTATCATCAACCTGAGTCACAGCTTTATGTAGCTCTCTCCTGTTACTGTATACATGTATTTGTCCATTATTATGAAGAGTTCGTACCTAACCAGATAGAAACAATGAAGCTCTACAAATGTTTAAAGAGCAAATTAATGAAACTTCTTCACCCATTATGAAAACCACAAGTCCTATGTTTTTTTTTTAAGTAACAGTTCCAAGACTTCCAAAGATTAAAAATCAATGACCAACTTCTATTCTTCACTACTTCTTAATTTTAAAGGATCCTTTTTTCCCTGAGCCTGGCTTTGGTTGCAACCCAGACTGCACTGGGTTGCAATTTGAGCTCCATCCTCCCTCACAGTAAACCTAAAATGTAATTGTGGACAGGTTCATGTGGTAGAGAGAAATCCAGGTACATATATTTCAGAACTCTTAGGAAGATAGTCTCAGTGATCTGCTCATATCAATGAAGCACAGGAATGAGGACACAGCCGGTCAAAGGATGACTTGCCAGCATGTTCATTGCCTGTCACGTACCTGAGCCTTAATCCAGAAGCTTCTGTACCTGCTTAAAAATCATAGAGAGCATATGCTATTTGTGTTATTTAATGCCTCAGTGGTAAGGAACAGCATTTTAAACTTCCAAATCGCCTTTAGTGTAGTTATTGGGTTAACAATGGCTGTAAAACAGACCTATCACAGATTGTTTAAAAAATCATTTAAAGTCTTAATTAGATACATTTACATTTACTACTCCTCTTTAGGAAATTCACATTGTAATATTTTTGTATTGGTACTAGATGTGGAGCAGGATTGCCATCCATTCCCTTCTGTTCCTAGGACAAGCTTTGATTTTTCGGCATGCTGGAATTTCACAGTGAAGATTCCAGTAGGAAATGTAGAGGAATGTAACCTATGAAGAGTTCATATCTGACCAGATGGAAACAATGAAGTTCCACAAATGTCCAAAGAGCCGATTACTCTGAAAGACTTTTTTTTTTTCTTTTAAACAACATGATGTAATTCATTGAGTGATTAAACATTGCACAACAGATAGGGAAATAAGATGTGAGGTCAGTTCAACTTTGCCTCATTCCAGACAGTAATTGTCCTAAACCTCCATTTCCTCATCTATAAAATGGGAAGGGTTATGTGTCTCCCTTCTCCTTTGGTTACAAGGACTGATTAAGAAAGTGCACTGTAATCAGCTAGGCAAAGATGCTGAGATGGTAAATCCATAATAAATGTTAGCTGATACCATCCCTGTAATTTTCATTATCTTCAAGTTCTCATAGTCCTCTTATCTCCTGAAGTTTCACCTTGAGGGCAGCTTTTCATGTGTGCCTTCTTTCAGTGAAATATTTATCTTAATTTGAAAGGAGAATGTTTCAGGAAAAGTGTCAGGTGCAACCACATCTTTATCTGAGGTCAAATTTCTGGGAAATAGCAACAACCAGGTATATCTTATAAAGGACTCTAGGAAAAGAAGTCTCTTTAGTTGATCATGCTTTCTAAGTGAAAAGAAAGAGAAAAGCCTTTCAATATCCCAATGCCACAAATTTGCACACGTCCATGTTGACTGCCAGATATGCCTTTTAAGAGAGGTTAATGTTAATCTCCTAATAATGAAAGTCTGCCAAGGTCCCTTATTGCAAACAGCTGCTTGGAGATGGCGGGGGGTGGGGGAAGAATCAGTTGGGAGGCAAAAAAGTAATCTTCTTGAAAGGATAAATAAATGTGGAATGTCCTTTGTGTTAGATGTAGGCTGGGTCTTAATTTTATAACTGCACAAAATGAAGTTGTATCTGAAATCCTAACTATGTTAGCATCAATCTAACAACAAGGCAGTAAATGGAACTTTAGTCAGACCCTCTAAGCAAACACACAGAGACAACCCCACACATGAAACCCAGCCTTACAATGTTGATTCTCTTCTTTGTAGATCAGCTACCTACCTGGACAATCTCTTCTTCTGCTTACGTAATCTCGTGGAATGCAAATCAGATCCATGAGATATCTTTGCCTACCTTGCTTTGTACATGATGTTCAAAGGTGTTTGATTAACCTTCTATTATTCCTTCTCTTTCTTCCAGATGACCTTTCTACTTAGTCCACGCAATGGGGTAATACACTGACAGCATGTGACAAAGGAACTCTTGTAAGCTCTCTATGAATTATTTCATTCATTGGGCTCATACACTTGTACCTCCCTTTGTATGCTACAATGCAACTGCTATTGGAAGGGGGGAAAACCCAGCACAGAGGTAGGCACCTCACACACTGCCAAAACTGAAGCCAAATAATGGGTAATGGATTTGTAACTTCACTTCCAATTATTTTCCTGTTGGAAATCTACATTGCAATTCAGATCATTGACCCTGGGAACAGCTATTCACTGAGTTAACACCAGGATGCTTTTTCTACTTCAGGACACGGAAGAGAATGAGGTCGTATGTTGCATTTGATCATGGACTTACATGAAAGTAATGCAGTCATATCAGTCATATGATATAAATGCAGATCATTAACTTCCCCTCTCTGGGTTTTAGGGCAATTAATCATCATCCTGTGAGCACACAGTCCTACCAATGAATACAGACAAGCATTCAAAGGGTTATATCTCTAAGCAATAGAAAACACTTAATGAAAAGGGTGCACTTATCAAAAGCAAACCTGCAAAGTGGTTAAGTACGGAGGAAGAATGGCTTTACTTTCTGAGCGTTAAGTAAGACTTTTAAGTGTTCTGTGATGCCATTGTAAGGATAAGCAAGGTACCTGATTAGAAATGAAATGAGAAAGTGGTGATACAAATGAAGACAGGACCAAATTATCAGCAACACTAGAGTCAATCAAAGGAAAGTACCTGTGAATTTCCTTAAATGACTTGCTGGAGGGTATTGTGTGGTAACCACGTAACTATAGCTGCTGCTTCTATCATCAATTAGGATTGTTACAAAGAAACTTGAGTACAGAGCATCTAACAGCCGCAAAAATAAATTCCCTCCAATTAAGTAGTCTAATAAGCTATTTAGGGTTTTACCACTTAACATTTCTTTCCTTCTCATTTAATTTCAGCTTTCTCTTGGATGTCATCTTGTTGAAAATCCATCAGAGTTATGCGAGGATGGGGGAGATAATGTTCCTAAGTGCCCTGATGCTCAAAGCCCAGCAGAGGCATAGTATTTTTTCTCAAGTACCCTAGGATTTTCACTAATAATTCGGCTTCTCTCTGCTAGAAGTTAATATATGAAAATATATGAAAATGGTCAATATGCAAATTCAAATATCACACTAGTTAGTTGCCTTCAGTAAGTGCTATATGAATAAATGCAAAACAATACAATATTTTAAGATTTCTGATTATGAAATTGCCTTGGTGTGCACATGTGCACGTATAATTATGTTCATTTAATTTAATCATGAAAACATTACGGGATCATTTGATTTTTCTCCTCTAAAAGTTTCCTCACTTTTTTTTTTTTCAACTAATTAATTCCACTTTGCCTCGCTTGTAAGTCAGTTGGTCATATGCCAAGAGCATTAAGCTAACAGGTACATGGTTGCATTGCTGTAGAATTGTAGACAGGAAGATGACTTTGGGAGGGTGGCAGCCTCTTGACTTAGTCGGGGATCTCTGCTAGGCTTTTCAGTACAACCTGATCTTGGAAATATTCTAATGTTATGTTCATTTCTTCCTGCAAGTTCTTATTGTCCTTGAATGCTGAGAATTTGCCCAGAGGCAATCACCTGATTACACAGAAGACCTAGAAACCAGCCCATGTGACCCCCACATTCCACACGCTTCACTGGAGTGCAGCTTTGGGGACTCCGTACAGTTATAGAATCACACTGGATCGCTGAGAACAAGAGGGTGGAGGACATTTGACATTATGCACCAGAAACACTGTAGAAGTAGAATGAAACAGCCATGGAAGAGATGAAAGCTGGCCTGGGGGGATTGAATAGTAGCCTTCTCCCACCAAGGAATCCATGTCCTTCTTCACAGAAAAGCTGTTCCTTTCCTTACCATATTACCAGAGACCAGTGAAAAGAAATGAGTTGCTTTGTACCCATCGATGGAATCTATACAACATCTTTTCCTCAGGGATTAATTCAGCTTTTGGTTAAATCTTTCTGAGATTTAAATCATGATTTTACAAACCTCCGAGGAACTTGTCTCTGAGTTGTGACCTTCTTTATTACACTCTGTTGTTTGATAAAGTACAAAGATGGATTTATAATGGTATGCCGTATGCTGCAAGAGGGGCCAAGGAGAAATTGCACGATATGAGATTATTATAAAGTAAATATTGCAATACATAAGCTTTGTTTAAAATATTCCATAATTAATACTGACTTAAAACTGTATATCCAGTAATGCTAGTGTCAAATGAGTATAATAATGTTACTAGGGCTGCAAATTATAGCTAGTGAGTCACTAAATAACTCCACAAATAAGAGAATGTTGAAAAAATTTCAACTCAATATCACATTGTGTACAGTTTAAACAGTTTTAATTTGGAAGACTTTTGAAGTGAGACAAGCTCCTTTAAATAAACTACTTCTATCAAGTATTCAGTTACTTTTGGTTTTGATAAATTTTGCCAATAGTATCATCAAAGGTGGAAGTGATTTAACACTATGAAGTCGGCATGAAACCAGTTCTTTATCTCCCGTCAAGGTGTTCCAACACCGAGCTAGAAGTTACAACTGCTTAAAATCCCCATTATTTATCTATCCCTACAATCGTTTAGGGTGAAGAGCTAACCCTTTCAGAAGCACTTGTGTTCTTTTAATATCCTGGTTGCTTCCATCCAGAACTTGAAAAAGTACCCTATGTGACCTAAGGGAGAATGGAAGGTGAGTCAGGTCTGGTGTGTTTCCTGGATTTCAGAACTACGTAAGATCCATAGTTGTAGGTGAATGCAATATTTGCAATAACTTTTCTTTTTTGAAGTCTCACTTGTTGACAAAGTAAATTGATGAGTTTTACTGCTTGTATAGAACGGAAGTAGCACCATAGAGAGGGCTTCCATGCTATTTGGCAGACTTTAATGCGTTCTAGATAGTTTCATTACATTTCAATATTCACAAACATTCTTTTATCTAGTAGATTTGGTGTGCTGAGAGATATATTTAGCTGTGATTTCCCCAGTGCTGTATTTATACTGTACTTGAAAAGCAAATGGTTAAGTGCAGAGGACCATACACAACTGGGAGAGGTTGTAGTAGAACTAATACCTTCAGTCATCAAAACCACCCAGCTACCAGACACAGCAGACAGCCTGACAGCGAGATCCATCTGCAGCTACCAGCCCAGTCCATATGCAACTGGTGATGTGCACAGGACAAGGCCTTTCTAATGACGCAAGTCACTGAAAAGTATCTGACCCATCTATAACAGAATAAATTTCCACACTAAACATTTCCTTGATAACCCTCTAGGCAATAGCTTATCCTGAAAAGTACATACTTTCCAGGGTTGCATGCACAGATAGAGAGCTAAGCCATTTGATAAAGGCCTGTGTCACTTTTCACCTCTCAACCTTCATTATAGAAACCACCACACCTGCCTTTTACACTCTGAAAAGACTAGGTAAAGCACAGGAGGTGCACATGTCCTCAGAGCTAAAGCACATCCATTAATATGCAAAAAGCAGGAAGGAAGGGAGAGAGCCTGAGAAGAAATCAAACAATAAGAGCAGTGAGGTGTACTGACCTAAGAAACATGCCACCAATTTGGTTCCGATAAATAAGAAAAGCAGAAGTAGATTTGAAACATTCGTTTCCCTTTATTAGCTCAGTGAGGCTGATGTGTACTGCACATTAAAAAAAATCACAGGAATTTTCATACAATGAATAAAACCACAACAATACATGTAGAATTGGCAGGTGGAAAAGAGCCAGCAAGGGCTCAAACTAATCGCTCACTTTCCCTCTTCAGCATAGTTCATCCAACAGTATTACACTTTCACCTACAAATCTTAAAGTAGCTCCATCAAATCAGCAGTTTTCACATTATTGAAAATGTCTGTCACATAAGCACAAATTTAGAATCATCACATTATATTACATGGCTATTCTAGGTCATCTATAGATCAGATCTTAGACTACAGTGATTGAAGTTCTCGGTACAGCCATCAAAAAGGACACATGATCATTACCTACTGTTAGCTCACATCTAAAGGCATGAAAAGGTTTCCTTTTTTTTCAACTGACCCAAACACTTTACCCCAATAGCGCCAACTTCCCTCTCTGCTGCTTTGAGTGTTGACAGCCCAACCGTTCTTCTCTGAGTCTTTTTCAAAAACTGATTTTGTTGCACTGAAGAATTATTCTGCTACATTTCTTTTTTTTTTTTTTTTTTTTAAAAAAACCCCACATTTCTAAAGCACCAGTTCGGGTACCAAAATTGTAGATGTAGTACTTACCACAGCATGAAGGCAATGGCCCATGGTCATCTGAAATTCTTATAGATAGATCTATGCTGAAATTTGCCTCCCATGATGGTGGGGTGCATGGGTTTGTTGGAAATATTCTCTTCCAAAAGAAGTAAAAAAATAAAAGGAACACAGCTTACAGCTTATACTGGGCTACCCACAGTGTCTGCATAAGATACAAAAGCTTCACTAATTTAAGATGCAATTTGAAGTCCATGGAGGAAAACTATCTTCATGGTAACAAGATTTGTCAGGCCAGAGGGTGAGGGAGATCAATGAATCCTCAACATGAAATCTGTAGTGTTGTCTTTTGATGAGTAAGAAAAGAAACCACGTATTTCAGTCATGTCATGTCCATGATCCAGGGCAAACGAGAGAACGTATTTAAAGTTGGATCACAAAAATTTAAAGGCAAAATAGAGAACGCATCTGGTCCTTAAACACATAACAGGATTTACTAAATATTGATTTCTTAAAAATAATTTATTGCTCTTAATAGTCTTTTTTATTATTATTCTACAACAGAAGATACTCAAAATTCAGAAAGAAAGACTGTAAACTTTAGTTTGGCGTTCACAAAGAGTTAAAATACCTGCATTTAACCTACAGAACAGGAATTAGGCGGATTAAAGATGTGTTACTGTTGTAACGCAGAACCTGTGAACACAATTCTTTTATTTCATAGGTATTTATTGCTTTCTATCTACTTAGAAATAATAAGCCAAACACTTGAGCAAGCATCCGACAGGACAGACAGTGGATTCACTCAGAACACAATATGCTGGTGATAAATGAATGCAGCTGTCAAAATTAGCTGCATTGGCCTGGGGGTGAAACCCATTTTGTAAGATCGTGTTGGGTGAAAGAAAGGAAAAGAACGATTACGTAGTAGGTCTATCACATCTTCCAGAAAAGTCATGTCAGCCAAACAGTAAATGCATCTCAATTTGGAAATCAAATACACACTCCAAACTTCAGTGACTTCCATGGCAGAGACTCCACACTCAGATGAACTCCTGACGCTCAAAATGGAGGAGGTTTTTTTTTTTTTTTCTGACATTTATTATTACTATTATTAAATTTAGCAGAAGCAATGTCACCAAGAACAACATCATGGTCATGTCAGAGGCCATGCTAGTGTGAGAAGGAACACTGCTTCTGCAAGAGCTGAGTTTCCCAAATGAAGAACTTACACTCCAGCCTGACGGTTGCCATGCACCCTGGGTAGAAAGTCTCCACTGGCCTTGTTACTTCCATCATCTCATAATTTATAATAAATAGGCTATCTGCAACTGATAAATATGTCTCTTTAGTAAACAAAGGAATGAAATATCAGTATTTATACAGGATGTGTAACTGTAAAAAATACAGATTAAATACCATCATCATACTCTGCCAAGGGAAAGAGATACTGGCTTCAAAGATATTCTTCAGACACACATTAATTATTGTAAAAATCATACTGTAATTATTACCTTAGCATTTTGTATCAAATTAAAATCACAAGAATTAAAACAAAACAGCATTTTTAAAAAGATTTTTTTTGACCTCTAGTTTCAAAACTACTGTTGATCGAGAAAATAAAAACATTTCTTAATGGTTCCCCATCGAGAGATTTTACATAAAATCATGATATCGTCTAGAAAAATTTTAGATGAGAAAATTTCATTCCCCTAACAAATCCAGTGTATAAAACTTCAAAGAAAAACAAGCAACAAGAAAATGTGGAAAAATATCGCAGAAGTGGTTAATACTTTTAGGGGCCTAGGGTTTTTGTTGCTGTTTGTTGTTGACAAGATGCTTAGATAGAAGCTCACCTAAGGGATGGATGTGCGTGAAGCGTCGTTCTGTTGTAGATGCACTCAACGGACACACACACACACACTGTCTTTTGTTTTGTTTTGTTTTGTTTTTTTTTTTTACAATCAAATATATATAAGCAGTAAGTTTAGCTTCTAAATATGTTAGTGTACAATAATTGTTTCACCTCATAATTACATTTGAATATTCTCGATTAAGAAAAATTTAGCAGTTTTGAAAAGAAGGCTGCATTTACAGTGCATAGCTGTAACAAAAAAAGAACACAGTTGTAGAGTATGTACATAAAATAAAAATACTCCATTTAACATCTGTAAATACTTAACTACATCAGAGAATGTAGCAATTGCACCCTCTGAACACATCCAGAGAGTTCTACTCAACCCTTAGTAGTCATGTAACGCCGTGTCCGTGCCTCAGAAGGTACCGCTGAACACACTCCCCGCTTGACCAATGACAAGGCTTTTCAAAGTTTGCAGTGGAAGATCAACATTTTTTGGACATATACATAGGTGTCAGGACAGAGGACGAACTACAGAAACTTCAAAATGTTAGGAAAGTTTAGCATCTGGTGCCTGCAGTATCCTCTCCCACCCAGATTCCATGGCAAAAGGAAAAAGAAAGAAAGAAAGAGAAAGACAGAACATTAGTTCTAAAGAACCTGTAGTGTCTTCAGGATTGTCACATCATCATTACATTAAGAGAGAGAGCCTGCTGCAGGTTGGTTTTGCACTTTCTGAAAAGACGGTACGGAGGCTGACGCAGACATCAGCATTGTCATTTTAGGGTGGTTTGTGAGTTTTCTTTCCTTTATAATTTATATATATATATATATATATTTATTTATTTATTTATTTTCCTTTTGTATAGAATACGAACATTTTGAAGTTCTAGGTTTTAAGTGTGTCTTCATGGAAGTGCTGCCATTTGAAAGGGTTTGCCCTTGTTCATTCTGGTCAGGTGCCCCCAAGTCCTCGCATGTGCACACATGTACTTTCCAAATGAGTACACACACACACACACACACACACACACACACACACACACACACATTGTCACCAAGAGCCTCCAGGGAAAGCAAAGCTGACACCCTTGAATAAACGTGTGCTTACTGGATTTTCATTCCATTTCTTGCTTCTTCAGCAGCTGTGTTCATGTAAACCGTTGTTCTTGTTCTCGTGTGGTTGTTGTTGTTTTGCTCTATTTTTGTACAGAGAGTGTTAAGTAGGAGAAATTCCTAAGTATGACTTGCAAGAGTCTTGGAAAAGGACATGCTGTCCCGTGAGGTATTAACCATCTCTCTGTCATCCTCGACCAGGGAACATGTTACCTGCGCAAGCTTCTCTGAGCTTCCTTCAGTAAACTATCAAAATCCAGAGAGTCATACTTGCTCTTGGTGGAAGCAGGGTCAAAGTCGTCTGAATTTGAATCTGAAAGAAACCCAAACCAGGTTAGATGCGGTCTTTGCTGGTGACCTTTAATTCTATTCAAGACACCTGGTGCAACTCTCATGCAGTTAATTAATGCACTTTAAAAAAATGCCTGGATTTTATGTACACATGTAAATACAGAAGGGACTAGTTAGCTTCAAAACCAAAAACCTATTGACTAATTGTACACCAAAAAAACTCAAGAGTACACAACAATGGTAGACTTCAGTGCTTCTTTAATATCTAATGTCTTTACAGGTGACCACCTTTCCCTTATCTTGGCATTTTAAGTGATTTGCCAATGGGCTCCAATAACTTAGATGCAAAGGTACATGTAGAAGACGGAAATAATTCCCATTCAATGGATTTAACTTTGTTGGGCATAAAATTCAATTGAACAGGAGGGATGACCATTCTAGATCGTCTTGAATCTTTCAACTGGCTAAATCACATTTCATACAAAATCCCACATGCTCCTTCAGATAACTTTTAGAATAGCAGTGTTTAGCAATGTGTGTAAAGTAAAATTCTGGTAAATACTTCTACTATTCTACATTCATATCCATTGGAAAAGGTAGATAGTTCATGCTGGTCTGGCAAGTAAGAGTTGTAAATATAATCAGTCTCCTGTAAATGAATTACTTTCTTGGAAAGTATTTATTTGAAGGGAAATACAACCTTTCAGGAACACATCAACAATTCAACGAACCGTATAGGCATTTCACGTTTTTCTTGAGCTAAGTTACAGTACAAAAATGTTAGTGACAGGGACGCAAGAGTAGAGAATATGGAAGCATAAACCCCAACATGAAGATATGCTTTACTAAGGCTAAGGTGTATAATTAATGGGTAATGTGTAGGGCATAAGGCATTAGAGGACCAGAAAGGGCAAATAGCATGTTTTTTCAGGGAGAGAATGTATAGAGCTCATTTGCCTAGGGTCAGATTATCCTAAGGGTAATCCAGAATTTAATACTCTGTATTCTCATTGACAAATATTTAGAATGCTTTGAGACAATATTTCTCAAGAGTTTCTTTACTGTGATGGACTTCACATAGACAAACTCTTACACAAACATATAATAAAAATAATGTGTCTTATGCCTCTTAATGGGTATCCAAAACAGCTTTTCCCATTGGATGAGATGGGCCAGGTGCGAGACAAAAGTAGGAACTCCATCATGCTCTCTCATATAAAAGAGAAGATATTGGAACACCGTAAGATATGATGAAAAAATGTGGAAATAAACTAGCAGCCACCCTAATTATTTCAAAAGAAATTCCTATAAGTAATGAGTCCATATTAATAGAAACAAAAAACATCACATTTGTATTCTTAGCACCTGGAGAACTGTTGGCACCAGGTAGGTACTCAAATTAATGTTGTTGAATGGATACATTAATCTTGGGCACTCGCCAACTATTAAAACCATAGCTGAAAATATTTTTTGTTGGGATCTGGGAATTAATTACCAATAAGTGGCAAGTAAACATGTAAAATTTTATATATGTGTATATATATATTCAAAATCTGACAGCATAATATACTGTTTGGGTAAGTAAAGATAACTGTATTATTTAGCTTTTCATATATGCCTGAACATAATTTCAGTGCATAACTAATGCTTAATAAAAACTATTACATTCTTAATATAAATTCACCTTGTTCTGTCTTGTCTTTCCTATTTAACATTTTTAAAACAATTAATTTATTTACTTTATTTTATATGCATGAGTGTTTTGCCTGCAGGTATGTATTTATACCACATGCATGCCTGGTCCTGTAGAGGCTAGAATAAGGGGCTGGATCCATGAAAATTGGAGTTAGAGATGGTTGTAAGCCACCATGTGGGTGCCGGGAATCAAACCTGGGCCCTCTGAAAGAGCAATAAATATTCTAAACTGCTGATTCATCTCTCTAGCCCTGTTTAACATTTTTTTTTATCAGGTATTTTTTTAGTAAGAGCCATTTGCTTATAGAATAGTAAATAGAAGCAACAGATAGAAAATCTTAGAAAGTAGACTTCACATCCTGTCTTCACCACTAAGGGCCTAATCAAGTCAAATTAAATAGTAGTTGGGAGCATTATTTTTTCTTCTAATAGTATTAGAGTCATCATTAGCCAGTTTCTGTGGTACAGAAATAGGATGTGTATGCCAGGGTAACTTTATTTGGAGAAGCAAGTAAAAGAGGAAAAAATGGTGGAGTATGTCTAAAATGATAGCACATTTTCCTGCCTCAGTAAAATTAATATGGATCACATTGGTTTTAATTTTAACCTATCTATGAGCTTCCAATCCCTTTATGTATACAGTACATTATTGTGTTCCTTTTATTTAGTGATCACACATGGCTTCAAACATTTAATCTAAATTCTTCATGGAAACAAAGATAAGGCACATGAAATCTTCACTGAACTCCAAAGCTAGACCCTAGTGTTAATTCTTCCATGTAAAACCTATACTAAATTTCTAACTTCTTACTGCTAGCACTTTTAATTGTAGCCTATTTATTTTATACTAGGCATTGTGATGCCAGCTCCTCCATAGACATATGGCTCCACAACTAAGAAGCTATTTTGTAAAAAAAATAATCAGAAGCTAATGGGGCTGAAATGCTTACCCAAGATCAGTAGTAAGCCAAGTCTCAAATATAGGGTGACATGATTGTAAAGCCGAAGCTCTTTTGGCTGCCTCATGAATACATTCAGAGCAACCACACCTTGATGGCCCTGACATGCTTTAGGGAGCTAGAATATTGCAATGTGCATCAAGCTTTTCAAAAGATACAGAGGGAGCTTAGCAATGGCAAAGCTTCATGGCTGCTGGCAAGGCAGGGAGATAATGAACTGAGAAGGAGCATTCTTCTTAGAAATATTTCAGGGAGGAACCCGTTCAATTTGGAAATACCACCCAATCCTCCCTCTGCCATGATGAATCGTGATCTGTAGACCCCTCTAGGTAGCTTGTTTTAAACTCTGGATGTTGCGAGAGACTGGATTCACCCTAGCCTTCATCACCAAAGAAAATAAGTCAAATCAACTCAAGGTTTCAATCTGTCTTGACCGTTTTTATCAGCCAGCATTTGAACAAATGACTTGCCATGCTTTCTACTTTCATCCCTAGGCCTCTATCTCTCCAGCAGTCAGCTGCCACTCCCCTGTCTCTCTCTATCTATTTAGCTTGTGAAATGAATTATAGCATGTTCCCCCTGAACAATGCAGAGCACCTATATCAATTACTCTAGGAAGACACACTGTGCTGGAAGGCAAAAAGAAATACTCTCCCAGTATTTGGTATTCATTTTTGTCTTTATACTGCATCAGAGCAATTGTGAATGGATGGCTAATAATATTGAGGAATAGACGTGCATGCTAATTTTATGCTTATTGTGAATTAATTTAAAATAATTATGATATGCTCATTTGCCACTTTTCTTCATTCCTTCCTCAAAGAATTAGAAGATGTATAATACACACTTTAGATAGGGAATGGCACGCAATGGTACAAAATTAAAATTAGAAAGGAAATTAAGATGTCCATTGTAGCATTATTTATAATATCAAAAAATTAGAACTTTGAATACAAATAGAGTTATAATGAATTATGTAATATAATGAAACTACATGCCCAGCCCAATAGCATGCAACCATTAAAATATGTGCATGCTCTATTTTTAGTCCTATGAATCACATCAGGCAATGAATGTATGTGTTATTGCTGAGAAAGGTACAACTTAAGCTATATGTACAGGTACAAGCACTCATGTGCACTAATCTAACATGATCTCAACTACAGGAAGGGAGGTACTCTAAGACAAAATTCTGAAATCAGTTGGTAATAGGCTCATCTGTGGTTCATAAGCTGATCAGAACTCAGCTTTTCACCTAAAGAGTCTCATTTAACGGGAAAAAATAAATAGTTATATGTACTTTATTTTAACCATCTGCACAATGGGCATCATAATAACATATACGTCTCACTGTGATTTTGCTCTCAAATGAGAAATGTTTGCTGAGCTCCCTGTGTGTAGGATCTGGAAACACTCCACAAACTTGTTTTTCTTTGTTTGTTTGTTTGTTTGTTTAATTTTAGTTTCACAGAAGTATGTGGTCATTTAGCTAATGAACTCCAGCTTTCTCTTCTCAAGAATAATTCGCAGGTAATGAGAATGTTTCTAAGTGCTTGTGACATCGTAAGGAAGGAAGGGCAAGCCCTTGGCATACCTTGTGCCAGAAAACAATGACAGTGCTTGTGTTTATAGGGAAGAATTGTGAATAGGCGTGGAGAGCAAACACAGACTACAAACGTAGACATGAAGTACTTGAATAAATGTACAGATACAAAGACAACACATTACACATATGTCAACAACACACAACACCATGAATGGCTAAGGCTTAGCATCTATTCATAAAGTACAAGAAAGTCTGCTCTTTATGGCTCACACTTAAACATCTTGCTTCTGAAACGATTTCCAGTGAAAACAAACAAACAAACACCGTATTCAAATATTCCCCTCAGGAAAGCCAAGTGATGGCCTAATCTTAGGTGCCCGTGGAGCATGCTCACTTCCATTTTGAGCTCTGTGCTATGGATTCTTCCTCCCGAGGACAATAGTTATATACCGTACCTAGGTCTGCATAGTTAGACTTGAAAAATTGCTTCCGTCCACAAAAGTACAGCTCAAAGTCAGTTTCGTTCGACCTACGTAAAGTATATCCGTTCTCAAGAGCAGCGAAAGCATCGCAGGTGTAACGGTAGGTGATGAAACCATAGCTGTCTCTGCAATGGTCAGGAGAGAGAGAGACATCCAGAGCTGGTTAGGCAGCATCGGCACAGAAGACTGCAAACCCCTTCTCCTTTGGGAGACATCGCTGGTGCCAGCGTCTCTGTCACCACATCCATTTATCAGTGTGATTGTCCTGTCAGGCAGCTAAATACTTATTTCTGAGACAGGAAATCTCAACTAGAAAGATTAATAAATAGGGATGAAAGAAAATAAATAAGGTTCTGAACTCAACATGGCATCTGTCAAAGTACTTACATTGGCAACTACCATCCCAGTAATCTTAGGGCCATATTTTTTTTTACATATGCCAGCTTCTAAACAAGAAATAATTTTGAAGGTTCTCACCCATCATCCCGCAGATTTACTGTGCATTCCTCAATTTCACCAAAAACTTCAAAGCGGTCTCTCAGTTCTGTCCGCGTTGTGTCAGGTCTAATTTTACCAATGTAAATCACACGGCGTTCTTCCTATAAGCGAAAAAGAAGGAGGGACTTTTTCTAGTTCTGGAGACAAAATGATGTGCCACTAGAGGCATCTATGAATGTATAATCATGTACAAGAACTCACAGAGCAATCTCACTAGAGCAAACCAGACAGCACAGCCAAGGAAAAACCACGTAAGAACCAAGTTTGTCTCTCCATGCCTTAAGTTGAGGCGCTTCATTCACACTTAAGCTCTCCTCTCCACAGACCTTTCCTTCACCACTTCCTCTGTCCCACTCCTGTCTGTCTTCACATGGACTTTATATATCAGAAAAGACTTTGTGCAATGGGTTCTTGTTTTTAAATCATTGAGCAGATAACTAGTGAGCACTTACAACTTGGCTATTAATCTTCAGAATTGGTACAGTAATTGACCTGGCTTATAAAACTATTTAATTTCCCATCAACTAAGAATTCTTAGCAGAAAATATATAATTTTGAAATCCTCAAAAAAGTGGTTCTTAATCTCTAATACACAAAATCTTCCTGAAGGTACATGATCAAAATGCAGTTACTGGGGTTTTCCAGAAGCTAAACAATAAAAACAACAGGGAGATAAGCCTCAAGAATCTTCATTTGTAGCAAGGACATACAGTGATTCTAAAGTATGTAGTCTAAAAACAATCATTTGTGAAACAGTGCTAAAATGTAGACCATTTTTAGTCATGGTTCTCTGAAGCATAAGAGCAGAATGAAAAAAGAGATATAAATTTTACTTTCCCAATAGATCCAGTCTTATTTTAGGAACAGACTAGAGGGGTGAGGCCTGATTTCTCCAAGTGAAGTCTATATGATCATAATGTAGAAGTCACCAGAAATTTACAACCAACAAACACAGGAAGACTACACTAATGCCAGATGATAAGATTTCTTTTAAATAAGTGTGGAGTTTCTTCTTAGTGAAAGAAATAACCATGAATACTGTGTTCTAAGGTGGGGCCAAATGGAATAATGTCTCAAAATTGAGGAGCGTTTAAAGAACATTTGGAGCAAATACTGTCCTTACCAACTAGTTTATGTGTCTGCCGGGGACAGCCAAAACACAATGAAATTCAAGTTGCAGAGATTTAAGTCAGATCAAAGCGAAATCTGGGAAACACAGAGCTAATATACACAGGTTCAGTTGTACAGGTATTTTGCTATTTGTTTGTTTTGTTCTGCTTTCTAGTTATACAGAGTACCCCTGTTCTTAAAAGCTGCAAAAATAGCTTAAGGCTTAAGGCAAAGAGAAGTCCTCCAACATTTATTGGCAGTCTCTTGGCAGTTTTTCACAAGTATTAACAAATGATCTGCCAAAGGGTGAGCACTTAATAGCGCTTGTGAGGTGCATCCGAACAACCTGCAGGTTCTGTAGCTTCTTTTATGATCTTTCCATCTATGCCTGTTTATATCGACCATAGAAAACACTACTGAATATTTTCATCAGGGAAGCAAGTTCCTCTGAGCTTCAGAAAATCAACTACCTACTAAACTTCCTCTAGGCTCCTTAAACTGGAACAACTTTGCCAAACCAAACTCTAGCTACACACTAGGAGGCCAAGAGAGGGCCCTGGATCCCCAAGAACTATAAATACAAATTGGCATGAGCCACTATGTGGGTGCTAGGAATTGAACTCGGGTCCTATTGGGCTTTAACCTCTTTATTTAATCTCTATCCAATTTATCTTCTTCATTCCATTTTCCCATGTTAACCTTCCACCTTTTCCTTATGAACTAGTGTAATTAATACCTTTCTATTTAAATCCCCATGTCTATGTTTTCTCCCTATTATCTGTCCTTTTCCACAGGTGGAATAATTATCAATAAGTCAAGATGCTTCAGTCATGCCAACTGTCATCTAAATTAAATGTATTAATGGCCTTTAGTACTTTGATGAGACATCGAATTTATTAACAAGACCTATTAGGAGGCCCTGCAAGATCTGGACTTATCTGCATGGCTTTTTCTCCTATAACTCACCATTTCCTTGACTCAAGTTTCTATGCAGAGCTTCTACAAGCCCCTATTTATAATTTGTTCCTTCCATCTCGAAGCCTTTGCACAGGGTGTTCCATTGTAACCTGGAATATATTTCTAAATTGTACCCTAAGTCCCTCACATATAGTCTCTAGAATTGTATTAAGCTCCATGGTTGTTTTATTTGAGACTTCACATGAAGTGCTATTAACTATTCTTATGATATCTGTGTTTCCTCTGTAGTTCTCTGCTTAAGCAAAATTAAATCATTATAGTTTATTCATTGTTTAATACTTCTATCCCAAGTACAATGAAGAATTCATGAAATTAAAGCCTACATCTTTCCTTTGCCCTACTTATGTAAGGTATAAAAGAGAATCTCAGTAAATATTTTAGATAAGATTAATTGAAACCAATTAATAATTTTTTGGTTTTTATGTGTACAACTATTTTGCCTGCATATATGTATGCATACTATGTGTGGACCTGGTACCCATAGAGTTCAGAAGAGGGCACTGAATTTACTAGAACTGGAGTGAGCCACCATATAGGTGTTGTTAACTAAACCTGTATCCTGATCAAGAGCAAAAGGCACTCTTAGAAGCTAAGCAATCTCTTCAGTCCCCAATTAATAATATTTCACACTAACTCAGTCCTTTCACAAAGATGTCTGAGTGGAATTTACTCTGAGGTAGTCCAACGCAAAGGAGGTGTTATATGAGTATGGTCCTCTCCTAAAGGAAAAGCCCTATCTAGGCAGCTTATCTGACTGAGTTACCAAAGGGATGTACAGATTGAAGGGTGAGGCATACAGAGTAGATGCATGTTCGCAGGTAAACAGACTCATTAAAAAACACTCTGGAAATAAGAGGAGAGCCTCCAGCCAAACACTTGGTCTACACAATTCCTCTGACCACCACTAACAAGCCTACTAACTGGCCAGATGAAGAAAAGCAAGCAGATTCAGGATCCACTTCCATATAGATTGGATGTCACAGCTGAAGGCTAAACTGTATTTCCAGAGCATCCAACAGAGCCGGACAGTCAGTAGATAGAAATGGCTAGTGAGGCTCGAGCCTAAGCAGAGCTTCACACACATTATCAAGGGAATCATAACACCACATTCCATTCTATTTATGCACCCAGTTTCAGCCCAGCAGCCAAATGTGATGGGACTGTTATCTAAACTTAAACTTCCTGGCGCCTGCTTGCATGGTGTTATGGATTTTTTTTTTTTTTTAATGAGCCTTTTAGGAAAGTTACTACTGTGTAAAGAAAGGAGAGAGAACTGCAGAAGAGAAAGAAAGAAATTGAGCCATAGCACAGAAATTGCTCAGCTACCATTATGGGAATATACACAGCCTATGTATTCAAGGAAATGTGAAGTTAAAGCTAAAATCGACCATATGTTCAGACATATTGGGACAGTTTCTGAATTGCAGCTTTATACAGAGCTGTATGCAACAATGATCTTCACAAAAAGAGATAACCCAGAGGACCTTGTCTAGGACTGAGATGCTGCGGTGAAAGAAGACACAGCTCGAACGAGTTGCTCCTCCATCGCTCAGATTACCTCTTCATCTACTGGCTCCTTTTATGAAGTACAAAGATGGGCCGTGTCCTGCTTCCTTACACAGAGCAGAAGATTGGAGACGTGCTGGAATGCTCTAAAAAATATTGAAGTCCATTGTTTTCCACACGCTAAACGTGAAAACAGATGGAAGACACCTTAAGGTCTGGACGGCAAAGACAAAAATCTTTCCATGCTTGGCCAAGATTTTCAGCTAAGAATAAGTCTTTTAACATGTTGCATTTGAATGAGATGGATGAATAGAGTTTGATTCTTAAAAAAAAAAAAAAAACTGTAATGTTTGCATCCAATTTTTCAAGACATTAATTTCTAAACAGGAGATGAAAGGAGAAGAAATCAAAATGCTTAATAACATTTCCAACTTCTTCTTAAGAGCTTGAAGGAACTCAGAACCTTTAGAAAAATCTGGTTGAAAAATTATTTTCAGACCAGTTTTCACTATTGAGGAGGACGGAACATTTATCACATAACTTTTAGCTTCAATTTTCACAAAGGCTAGTTTGCTGATGGGGTGGATAATAAAACTGAAGGTTTATGTTGCATTGACCGCTGCAGTAAATCCTCGTTACACTAAGATATAGGAGCTAAATAAAGAAAAACGTATGACAGAATTAACTGACTTTATATTACTAAACTCTTTATCAGGAAGAGCATAGAGCTTGCTGATGAGCTGGGGAAAACAAACAATGGTTGTTTCTCATGAAATAATACGTGACTCTTGGTAAGAGGGTTTGACTGAGGAATGATGGAGACTCTAGGGACTGGACATTTACTGAGCACTACCCAGGCCAAGGAATGTGTTAGGTACTTTAGAATGAATTATCTCAGTAAAATGTCCTTTAATCCTAGACACCAGTGTGTCTAATTTTGACTTGGTTCCCAGTACTTTTATTCTACGTTTTTAATTCAGAGAAGCATAAAAATTGTTAATTCTTCTTTCTCTGTAAAGGGAACTCCATTTTAACCTTCAGAATAATAGATTTTTGCTTTCGATTCTAGAATAGTTGCAAAATGTCTTCAGCACAAGTTCTGAGGAACTAAACCAGGGGTAGAGCCCATTTACTCAGCATGCAAAGTCTCTGTGTTACACGCTCAGCAGCACACGACACACGTACCCACACACACTACTATGAATACTATACATGACTGACCAGTCTAGTTATATAGTCTTTTAAAAAAAGAAAAGGTAGCGGAATTTATGGCCAAGAAAAGATACATAGCTGACAAGAAATGCCAACTGAAAAGAAGTGTTATCCTTTATATTAATATCGAGTACACTTGTGTAATAGAGAAGCCATGCACTAAATGTCTCCAAAGGGTGTTTGGGAGACAGAAACTAAATGATAACTTTCAGATTTCCTAACTTACCTCTAGACGACCTTCCAGGCTAGCATCTAAGGCTACCCTGAGTCAATCCATGAGTTTACAGGCAAGTAAAAGCTGAGGCAGAAACGAATCTACAGACCAAAAATGGAGCTCTTTGAAAGCTTTATTTGAATATATTCAGAACATAAAGTTGTACATAATCGGTGTAAACATTTGATGAATTAGGGCACATGCTTGCACCTCTGATACAACGACTATAATAAATGCATGAAATTCCTTGTGTTCTTTGTAGCATTTCTTTCTCTCTCCATTTTTCTCTGTCTCTCTCTCTCCTCCCCATGTGTGTGCATACACACACACACACACACACACACACACACATGCACTTCATATGAAACCTATAATTTAAAGTTAAAACAAAGTGCACACTATAGGGATCATGCTGCCATCCAAACTCGAGCATTTCTTTTTCTTATAAAACTGAAAATTTCCAAATACTGAGCTGAAAGTCATAATACGACATAGATTTCCCTCTAATGAAAATTCCTTGAGAAGGAATTCCTAAACACTCCAAAACCATGGAAAAGGGGTTTATAAAGGAAACTGCATTTATTTTCTCTAAGAGGGGTAACTGACATTTCTAGACTGCAAAAGAGACATTCGTAATGACGGTAATGATGTATAGTTTGTGGCTCCTGGGCCGTATAGAGTGACTAGCAGAGGGGAGATATGCCGGAGCCTAGCCAGTTCCCAGCATCTGGATTTGGTTTTAAGCACTGAGCCATATCATAACGTCTAGATTTGTTCTTTAAATTAACATCCCATTATCGTGGTCTTTTTTTTTTTTTGGCAGAGACTGTACAGAGAATTGGACTAGGAGTTCAACAAGAATTAAAACAGTGACAGTTCAGACACTAAGTACTAAACTCTAGTGTTCATAGCTCCAGTATAATCTGAATTATTTCAAGCTTAGGGGTTAGGGAAAGGCAGAGTGTGAGTTGGTTTTTGAGAACAAGTTTGGATGGAAGTCACATGAAAACTGACACTGATCACAAAGGAGAATTCTGTGCTTGAAGCTTTTAATTGCTAGTGTTCTCTTAGCTTTATGTGAGTTTTCTCAGATTGGGCTCTTTTAAAATTTTTAAAGCTTCAATCCATGACAAGTTTGCAGACCTCCTGTATCACTTTCCTAAAAAATTCAACATAAATTCAGTGTGGCCCACAAGACAAAACTGAACACTTTTCCTATAAAATATCAATGACCGTATTTCAATGCTGTTTTTCTTTTGGAACTTCTGAACTGCTGGTTCCCTAAGTACATTATTGCTCTGCTTAATAGTTAATGCAGCATTGAATTCAAGACATTATAAATTCCAGTTGCTGTTCATTGCATAACTTTAAAGGCATCTCAAAAACTGAATGGAAGTCACCTATCTAGCTAATATAGGTGGCCTATCTGGGCTCCCTTAGCTACTTCCTGAATGTAATGTAAATCAAATGAGTAATCATTGTAGGCTCAAGCCCATAAAAGTAAATTTTTCTTATGAATCATGGCACATGAAAGGAGACCTTTATGATGGGAAGAGGGAAACCAGTTAGAAAAATCTTCCTGTGAGTAAAGTCATTACACTGTGTCACTGAGCTTTCAAAACAGAGTTCAAAAATCTTTAGCATTAGTTACAAGACTTCAAAATCTGCCAGCCACTGAGACTAATTGGTTTATTTCTGGTCCATCCTACCCCAGTGTTACAGTTAAATTACTAGATTCCAAGTATAGTGAACTATTTTCCAGAGATTCTGCATAGGCACAGTCTCTACCTTGAATAGCAGTGCTCAACAAAAGCATAGTACAATGTAAGTAATTTCACATTTTCTAAGAGCCACATTAAGTAATATAAGAAACAGAAGATAATGCTAATAACACATACTATTTAGTTCAAAATATCTAAACTATCATATGATTCATGAGAAACACAAAAACACCTAGAAATTTCCTGTAATTCTTTATACCAAGTCTTCAAAATCTATTCATACAGTCCATCTTAATTCTGCCTAACAATTAGGCATGTAAATTAACTTAGGCTACCATATTGGATACTCTAGCTGTTTAAGACATTTGCATTCCCTACCTTCAAAATTCTGATCTCTTTCAACTTCCCCAGGTTTTCTCTTCCTCACCCATGGGTCTGGATCACCATCTTTAACCATGTACCTTAGATGAACCTTCTATCACACTGATAGTCAATTGTGGTCCATGCTTGTGCATCTTTATGTGCCAGCTGACTTCAAGCTCTTTGGATTAGAGTACCACATCTTACCTAAATTTATACTCTAGCATCCAACAATTACTTTGATACGATCCTGAGACTTCATGTGTATTCCACAAAATAGCATATACCTTTCCAAGCAGGAATGTGTTCAACAGAAAGTCTCAAATGTCTGTGAAATACTTAGTACTTGTAGATCATTGTGTTACTAAACAGTTTCAGTTCCCTAGTCATTTTTTTTAAATGTCTTTTTAAATCTAAAGCAATAGCAATGCCAGAAGTCTCAGCAGTGTCTAGTTAATGTGTAATGCTTTCATATAGCCATGTCAACATTTGGATTACTCTAAACCCTCTCCCAAAGGGAACTAATAAACACTGTCTTGGTCAAAGAATTAAGGCAGCATTTGAGAGGCAAAGTGGAAAGGATGTAAGCTTAAGAATGCTTTTGCCTCATCAGTACTAATGACAAACAACTACATGTTTTCAGAGAAAGTTAAACCAGAAAAAAGCATGTCTCCCTCCCCTTCTCTATTCTAATTAAGTATCTAGATCTAAATTATTTTGGTAGGCATAAAATAAATGCATGTCATTTATCTACATATTTTTGATTAATACATTTATTTGGCTTTGATTAGAACTGCACTGATTTTTTGTGCAAATGAGCAAATAATACCATATATTTAAGAAAAAAACAAGAATGTTATAAGATATGAATCTTATAACAGTAAATGCAATGAATCAGTCAACACTATGTCACCTGGTGCTCTCTCAACGTGGTTCTCCTTTGTAATGAGTAACTGCAGTGCATGCTGTAAAAAGGCTTTGTAAATTATATGGTGCTCTGTAAATGTGAGTTATGATAATTATTGATAGGCCATTAATTAAATACAGCAATATTAGAAAAGTTGAAATTTTCATTTTCATTAGTCTCCCTAAGTGTGAACTAATGACACTCTGACAAATCTTAACATCACAGCTTATTTGAAATTTGAGAAAAATGAGGTAAAGTGATATAATTTGCAGAATGCTTTGGATTCAGTCTCTGGTAGATCCAGAGTTAAATGGCAGCAAGCACCCAGACCTTCAGTCTAACCATTCAGTTTTTCACCTCTGTTTCTTTCAATGCCTATAATTAATAAACTCTCACTTAGCCTTTCTACTCTAGCTGGTTGCTGTCAGCTAAGACTTAATGTGACACTACTAGTGAGTTGTTTTATACAGTGAGTTTCATTGTTTTCTCAATTTTTGTTGATATTACTGGGTTTTCTTAAAGGTTCCATGAGAACCCAGTGTTAATAGCTAGAGCTTATTTCTATAAGGCTTGGTTAGCTTATATACAAAACATGTCAAATGCTACCTAGTACTGCAGTGACTTGGAGCAGCAAGCACAGACAGACAGCAGGTGCAATGAACCAAAACAGTGCCATATCTCATTGATTAGCCACAGCTCCCGGGAGCACTATGTTGGGAAAGACCATAAGGCTCTGTGGGACCTCCGAGGGACAGAGTTCTGTGATCGATTAAGAATGTCTGCCATGGGCATATACTAGATTTTGACCACCTAAGTGCCACAGTTTTGGCCATCTAAGGTCTATGGCGGTTAGTAGCATGAGAAAGCTAGGTCAAGACTATGAATTAGCAGCTAGTGAAGGATGGTGTTGGATTTCAAAGAATAAACAGGTTCAGCATAACCTGCATCTATACATGAGCATCAGCACTTCCAGTTTGTCAGGCGAATGTATCAACCCCTGCTCCCAGTCAGGCGCTGGCCCATCATAGGCAGGAAATGCTGACTTTCTTTGCCGGATTTCCTCTATGACTTTAAATGGGATGTGGAATCTCCTTAGCCTTCACTCAAAGAAAGAAGAAACAGGAAGCAGCTATAAATCCACAAATTCTTCAACTTCTATCAAACCAAAGAAACCTCTCCTCTCTGCTTGTCGAAACAGAACTTGAAAAAGCTAAAGAATTTCACGACTCCATTTTAATCAGAAATATACTGACACTATTTTTTTTTTTCAAGTAAAAGGCTCTCAAGACTCTGATATTTTAAAGTCAAAATGTTGAATATTTTACATGTCAACAAAGCTTAATCTGCCAAAAAAACAAAAAGAAAACAAATTAGCTCCACACTGCTTACAATTGCTTTCTGCTTCTGTCTCTCCCTCTGCTTGGCCCTTTCAGATTCGCGCTTCTCATACTCTCTGCGGTACTCATCCCTCTTCAGCCGTTCGTGCTGATATGCTTCGTAGCTGTCATACCTGGGAAACATAACTCCATCATTAAGTCAACCACCTTCATTTGCATGAAAAAAAAATTATCATCTGGGGAGGGGAGAAAAAGAGTTTGGGATAACGTCTTGCCATCTAAAGGTGGGATAAAAGGAGTTAGGGAAAAGGACAGGCCTCATTACCTGGGCCTACGGCTGTAGGGTGACCTTGAACGCGATCTCACATACAAGGGAGAATTGTGGTGTGTGCGGTGTCTGTAGTGGCTTGATTCATAGTAGTAGCAGGATCTGGGAGAGAGGAGAAAACCGGGAGGACATTTGCGACTGCCTCGGAACCCAAGTTTCCGGGGACCACTGAACACCATTTGGAAGCACAGTGCTGTATGAATTGCCTTTGCCTTCCTAGCGAGATCTTCCAGTGACTGCTCGCCATCATCTAGGCAGCCTGGAGACCAAGAAGTGATCGATTCCTTCTCCATGTCTCTTATTAATGTTGCCATTGATCACTGGGAAGGGGATGCAGTCAGGTTTATGTCACATAGATATCAACTCTCCTTGTACGGGGCTGCTTTCCAGGCAAAGGGAAAAGTTACGCAAGCATATTTCTTACACACGGCTCTCTCTGTTCTGGTTGGCAAAGGTGGAGCGCTGGGTGTGTGAGAGAACATGGAGAAGGAAGATGTACAAGCCTTGATTAGTTAGTTGAGTGGCTCCAGAAGAACAACCCTGAGGCTTGGTATTTTCTCTGGCAAACCCTCCAACACTGGGTGGGTTTTGACAATCTTACCTTGAAGAGGATCTACTGCCTGGGGACCTTGATCTTGACCTGGAATATGGTGATCGGGAACACGACCTGTGTCGAGAAAATGATCTTGAACGAGAGCTCATCCTTTTGGGTCTTTGAGAAAATGAGGATTTGGGTGGTGACACTGAATCTCGACACGGAGAGTTAAAAGAAGAACAAGAAGGAGACACGTCAAACAACGAATAGGACTGCGTGCTCAGTTTATCCCAAGGGTAGCTCAGTTTATCAGTTTCATCTTCACTGTCATCAAACAGGCCATCCATGGCTAGTCCTGAATTTATAAACACAGGTAGTTTGGAGAATTGTTCATTACTGAAGTCGCCACCCCTCAGTTCAGTGCTCTTGTCTGCTTCGTCATCAAAAACAGCTTGACTGGGATGACCGAAGTGCTTGTTCAGCTCAGCTCGGATTTCCTGGTCTTGGAGCTGTTTTCTGGTGCTGCAAGGAGAGACCTGCTTGCTGGCCTCCGAAGTCTCTCTCAGGTAGCACTGGCCTGAATCTGTGGAAGAACAGATGTGCCCCTGCCAGTCACAGGAGGCATCTTTGTAATCTAGTTGTCTAGAGTCTTGGAGCTCCTGTGATATGTTAACGAGTATATCCGTTTTGGAATTGATTGACTGACAGTAGTCATGGTCACCAAACAGCCGTAGGCTGGGCCGTTTAGTCTTCCTTTCCTCGTGTCCCCTGCTGAGCACTGAGGACTTGCTGAGTTGTGCGTACAACTCGGATTGCTCTGGCCCTTTCTTGGTAGAGTGGCTGTCTTGGGTACCAGAACACTCACTGTACCGGGCCCTCTTTGATGGTGGTGCCACCGCAGTCTTGCAAGAGGGCTTCAGCTTTGGAGAAGCCTTGAAAGGGTTATCTTGGTTGGCTTTGTGAGGAGGAGTCGTGGGTGGAGTTAGGCCTATGACAAAAGAGAAACGAAAAGCAATGTGGGAGAATAAAGAGAGAAAAGAGACAAGATAATGTTCTTTAAAGATAAACACATTTTCTAACTTTTCTTGGATAGTAGACCATGGTTAAAATTGAGTGAAGAAGAAAACTAAATTCATGGCGAGCCCTGAAAAATGGGCTCTTCTCTGAGCCTCTGTCACTCAACAAAGACAGACAGTGCCAGGCATCATGGAGGGCTGTGATATTTTGTATTTTAAACATCTAGGCTAACAAATCCTGTTGCCTAGAAAGCAGGTGCTGCTGCCAGCTGCCCCAGCAGCAGGCACCGCCAGCACTGGCATTTTCAAGGGTGTTCCGACAGTCACTTAAAGGGAATCGATATGGTGTGACCCGAGAATCATGGAACAGCCTTGGTGGGATTTGTCCACAAAGAATGCCATGGGGGCATGGGTTGGGGGAACAAGTGGTTCCAGGCTCTGAGAACAATGAAGAATCTGCCCTTGGGGAAATATTTATGAAACAAAATGGCACGATAGCGAATTTTAGTCAGGGTGGGAATGACAGACAACTTTGGAATAGGTTGAGCAAGATGGGACAGCCCAGCTGAATGCAGGGAACAACAGAGCGCCTCCACATCTTGACAGCAGTGAGTCTTTCTGTCTCCACAGTTCATTAACTTAGCAAACCATGGCTAATGTAGGTATAATACATTCTTGTAAGCATAACTAATACATTCTGTCTAAAATATGGTTCTGCAACAGAAAGCTAAGTGCAAAGTGACTCTAAATATTTGCTGGGCCAGGGGACCATTTTATTTAGAGCACATGGCCAGTGAGGGTGATAAGACAGAAGGACTGAAACAAATCCAAGCTTCAGCAGCTAATTGCATAAGAAACAAATAAAGGAAGACAGGGGTGCCTACGGGTTGGTGCCCTGTCTGCCTGGATACTGAAAACTCTGAAGCCAGGGTAGGACAGTCTAAGGCATAGTAGTTACCTCTACACGTCACCCATGAATAAACTGTTCATTCCACCCTGCCTAGGAAGAATCACTGTGAAGGCCCAGTGCCCAAGGAACTTTGAAGGAGGGCAGGCTGCAGCTCAAATGGGTTTATGCTTACGAGGGAACATTTTAGTTTACAATAGATTTTCTATTTTGGAGGCTGGGTGAATGGGTGAACGCTATTCAGCAAAAAAAGGAAAAAGAAAAAAAAAAGGGCTTCAAGTTTGTTAACAAGCCTGGGGTGAGACTCAAGGCAACTGTGCATTTCAAGGGGGAAAAATTCCTACCTTGCTAGGAAAAATATAAATATGTCAAGAACCAAGTAGGTCACAGAGAGCCACATGCGATTTTGATTTGTTCTCCTACGATAACAATGTGGAAGAAATTAACGTTTTTCTCTTAAAGGAAGAGTTTGCATCAGTCTTAGGCAGTTCTTAGCGTGCTGAGCTAATTGTCACAGTGTACAAAGAGGGCGCATTCAGAAAGATGAATATAGACATGGGCGCTCTTCCTTGGGCACACCTGAGCTGCACCGGAGCCTACTTTGGCCAGGTGCCCAAATCTTGTTGCAACAGAAGAGCTGCTAACATTTTCCTGGGTGAAACGTCAGTGCCACTGAGGCGCATGCGCTTTTTGCTCCCTCCGTTAGAGATGAGCACGGCTCGTTTCCAGTGTCAGAAGTTCATCTTGCTGTTCTTCCTCGTCTTGTTCACGCTCTGCATTGCTCTGTTCTCGGGTAGAGATTTCTATCATAGGTCACCACTGGTTATCAACGCGACACATTTTATAGTACCCGCGCTCAAAACGGAGGTGCTAGGTTCCTGAATAGTCCCCATTAGAGGGAAAGATGCTCACAAATTGATAATAAGGAAATGGAGAGACGGCTCAGTCAGCAAAGTACCTGCTGTATATACATAAGGACCCAAGTTTAAATAACCAGCATCTGTGTAAAAAGTCCAGCGTGGCAAAAGGTACCTGAAACTTTAAGTGATGGGGATCAGAGACAAATGAATCCCCAAAGCTCATTGGCTGGAAAGCCTGATTAAATCCATACACTTCAGATTCAGTGACAGACTCTGTCTCAAAAATAATAAATAAATAAATAAATAGATAGATAGATAAATAAATAAATGAATAAGAAGAGTGATTGAGGAAAGCCATCTGATTCTGACCTCTGGCTTCTGCACATACCTGTGTAATTGTGCATCTTCACACACACTTGCACACACTGACACTAACAAGTGCCTAGGGCCCCCCTCCACCCAACATAACACACACTCTAAAATTAGTGATGAGTTAGCTGAGTCAGTGCCAACAAGAACCAGTCAAATACACTAAAACAAGTGATCCATGACCTGGAGAGAAGGTCACTCAACACCCAGAACCCATACGCATAAATCTCTTTACGATTCTTCAGATTGGGGTTAATTTTCTGATGGCTCATGCTAGGGTAGCTCAATTCATGTGTGCTGCGTGTCTCCGAGTCTCCTTGTCTTTTTGCTTTTTGTTTTGAGTGAGAATCACACCACTTTTCCCACAGAGATCATGAGTGCTTTGTCGGATGCTTCCTGGACTTGTTTGTCTCAGGTTATGTTGCTCATCTTCATTTTCACAGTTACTTTATGAGTAGTTGGTCCCTCATGTCAGTGGCCTAAGAGTCACTTAGGAGGCTGCTTACACATTCTTAATGAGATGGCTCGCAGACCACATACTGAGAACCAAGGTCTTGGAACATCTGTGTAGCATGTGGCCTTTACTCCAAATATCTGTATTTTGACTGACAGTCCAGATGTATAAAAAGAAACCCTGAACTTCAGAAATGCCAAATTAGGCCACTATAAAAGAGAGACTAGCTCTAAAAATATCTTGACTATCTAGGGATTTTAAATATAGAAATTCTTTTACTCTTGAAAATTTGAAACCCTTGTCCCAGTATCTAAGCTCATTATTGTTTAAATAATGGTTTTCCAATTGTTCTTGAATGTACTTATTCTCTGATCATATTTTCTTACAGTTAAAGAAAAAGCTTTTTTATGTCCTTCACTTATGAGGACCTCTTGCCATTGAACAGACATTCATGGTGCACCATTATGCTCCGCTTGCTACATGAGTGGCTAGTACTTCAAAGACTCCACCCCCCACCCCGGGACTTCACAGTTCCTTTTAATAAAGAGGTAATTTGTCCCATTTTGAAATAATTATATTTTGTTGTAGATACGTATAAAATGGATGGAGATGCTCTGGGGAAAAACCAATGTGTGCTGTGAGTGCAAACACCAGTACTGTGAACTGATGCCCACATCACTCACTGAACCAAATCCTACTTGCTCATTGGATGGGAAACAGTTCACTGTTGGTCCACAGGAAAGGGTTCAGATTATTCACTGTTTTCCTTAGACACTTTACCAAAAGCCCCATAATCAGAGAATATCTCTGCAAAAGATTGAGAAATCTCATGGATGACAGACTTTGTATCACCCAGTGCTTAATTGAAAATCTATTTTCAGATAGAGTCAAGACCTAAGGCAAAACAAAAGAAAACGAAAAGCGTAAAGAACATTTTTTTAATATATTTCTTTTAGCGTTGTGTTAAACTTTTAAGCATTGCTGATGGGACAGGTTACCCCTTTCAGCCCCTGAATCAGCTATATTTCTCTAACCTGGCCTGCTCTGCCCAAAGTTTCTTCCCCTGTGGTATGGGGAGGTCAACATTCAATTCCTTAATGCTCAATTCCTTTGCTCATCTTTCCATTAATGGCTGGACTCTCAGTTTCATGCCACAAGCCTAAATCAACAGTGCTAATGCCTCCCATAACCTCTGCCTCCTTTCTCGCGTGTTGATTTTTCTGGGGAATGTGTACATTTTGGTGTTGACAGTACAAGGTATATTCCATGCTCTCTCTTGAACTTAGCAGGTTTTGACAGATTTATGTGAGGACAGATGGCCATTACAGGCTGAAGGCTGACAAGAGGCAGTTCAGAGCATTGTTAAGACACTTGCACAAACTCTCAGCAGTGCAGCTCCGTGCAGAATGTAATTCAGACTATAGCTTTTTTATTGCTGCCTATTTTCTTTTGTCAAAAGAGCCTGCTGTGCAGAGCAACAAATGGCTGCTATTACCCAGAATGTAATGGGTGCCAGACAAATCACGTAACACAAACAATCAAGAGTATGTAGGTCATATTTCAACAGAGCACAACCTTAGCAATATTTATGATTACTGCATTGAAATGTGCTCTATAATAAACAAGTACCTCTACATCACTCACACTTCTGCACCTCTGCACAGCCGATCTGGGAGAAGTGGCACACAACTCTACAAGTCATCTTTTTTAAACTGCCCTTTTATTTAAAGAAAGAAGTCAGACTCAAGTTTTGTTTTGTTTTGTTTTGTTTTCATTATGTGCTATGAAGTGATTTTCGTGGAGAAGCTTTCTTTTCTTCTGAGTTTGTTTGCTTAATTGAATGGCTGTAATAAACGGTGAAGCCTCTGCTCTGTTTCTGGAGTCCTAATATCCACCTAAATTCTGCAGGACTGTGTGTGTGTGTATGTGTGTGTGTGTGTGTGTGTGTGTATGCGCACGCACACAGTTTGTAACCTGTCTCAGAATGTCTTGCTAACTGCAGTTTACTTCCACGTTAACTTAGCAGCGGGATTTTGTTTGGATTGTATGACAATTTAGGGTTTGAAGAAAAAACAGTGAAAGGTTAAGTTAGCGTAGAAGTTCACCAAGGGGGGAGGCAGGGCAAATAGAAGTAGGTCTTGTCTTTGTCATGCATCCCAGGGCTTCAGAACTCAGAAAGTTGTGTCAAGAGTGTAGAAAGGCTGACATGCTGGGACAGTAGCTACTGCTCCAACAGGTGCTAAAGCATTTGGCTGCTCCGGATCCCTCTGATGTCCTCCATCCCTTGCATATTACCAAAGGTTACTGTTGGACCACAACATCCATCCATTAAAGTGCTATTAGTTGGCAGAATAAGGCCTCCTATACATTATCCTGGTTCTCTAGCTGGCATCCTTTTACAGGGACTGGGAATTCCCTGCATGATGTCATGAAGTGTTATTTTGTATATCATGCATGATCATTAGGGATCAAAACTGACTTTGCAGAAAAGTTTCAATATTTTCCTACAAAATTTACCTGACACCCCAATTTTCACTTTTGGAATTCAAAGTTGAAGTTTTTACTGATTGGCCCTTAGGTGCTTCCCCACAGGTTTGTGGCTGGGAACCTGGAATTGCAGTTATCCACCACTGAAGTCCAAAGCTGATATGAGGTTGGAAGCTACTTTGTTATCCTTGGCTTAAATAGACAATGGAATACTTCATTTTCAGAAAAGCAAACAGAAGAAGAAAGCGTGAGCATTACAGACATTGGGCCGAGATGAATCATGCTGGAAAGGGAAGATAAAGGATAGCATTCCTGACAGTGATCAAATACTGCACTAGACTCCAACGAAACTTGCTGTGTCTCCCTCTCATGGATTCTGCCTACATGGGAATGGATTAAATAGCTCGCCAAAGTGACTTCCCACTTTCCTTTGTAAACTTAGATTTATCCATTTTTAATGTACATGTGTGGTGGCACATGGGTGTGTGCATATGAGCCCACGGGTGTATGTGCGTGAACAGATGAGTGCTTGAAAGTAGGAAGGTCAAAGAACAGGCCACAGAAGTTAGTTTTCTACTCCATCATGGGAATCTCAACAATCAAACTCAGGTTGCCAAGCTTGGCAACAAGTGCATTTAGCCACAGAATCATCTCACTGAACCACTTTCAAATTTTCTATAGCTGTTTTTGTTTTTCTTATAAAACCACTGGTACTGTCTACATTTTGCCTCTGTCTATGTTTCCTAAAGTATATCAAATGCAGAAGAAATAGCTACCAAAAGGACATGCCACATGCAGACTGTCAATGGTTCTTTTAGATAAATATTCTTCTCTCAAATGAGAAATTCAAACCGGAAGAAATTAAAAATTAATTGGTTAACATGTGTTTGTTTTAATTACAAGTTCTCTAAAGTGTACTTTCAATTATTAGCTATTTAAACCATTAAAAATAAATGACATCACAAAATGCAGATGATAAGAAACCACAGAGTCCCCAGTCCTAAATAGAACATCTGTAACAGAACTATGACCACGAAAATTTGGGATCGTCATGGAAGAAGCGGCAGAAGCCTAAAGACCAGTTTGACTGTTGTAGACTATTGTCTTCTCGGAATGGCATGGATGAACTCATACACTCAAAACAGTATGGCTGCCTGCACAAGACCTGACCAGATTGCACCAGTCAACATGCCCACGTGGACAGAGCAAAGTTTCACAAGAAGCCTCCTATAAAAGAAAAAGAACTGCAGGCAGTGAATGACTGCTGAGGGAAGTAAATCCAGTTGTTGCTTTTGTTCTTCTTTTTCTTTGTTTTTCAAGGAGGAGACCTCAGTCCTAAGTGATTAACCCTAAATAAGATAAGGGCAACACTTGCAACCTGTCTGTGTGTGTGTGTGTGTGTGTGTGTGTGTGTGTTTACAATATATAACAAAATTACAAAAGTAATCATACAAGAAGAGGGTATGAACTTGAGAGGGTTGGTTTAGAGAGGGGCTGGAGTGGAAATGAAGCAAATACAGTGCACTCATTTATGAAATCTTCAAACAAATAAAATAAACAAATCTAACTAAATACATGTCCACTCCATTTAAAACAACGTAGCCAAAGATGCGAACCACGGAAATGTGGGCAGAGCCCAGCGGTCCAGGGTGAAAAGAGCTGATTATTTTGTTCTGCTTACTTTTTATCAGTTAAAAAACAGCTTTGTTGTTTTCCCAATGTTTATGTGATTACCAAAACACTTCTGCATATACATAAAAGTTGACGGCCAGTCACTTTGGTCCCTAACCAAGTTCCTTCATGTCTTGTGTCTCAAACCATCACCTTGTTAAGCTGACATTGCTTTGCCATTTCCGTTTCAGACACAAAAAAAGTGTAGGTAGTGTCTGAAAATCTCCATATGCAAGAGATTTAAATGCCTTCTGCCAAAAGAGCATTCTCTTTTCTCTCATCTTGCTTTACTAACAACAGCTATTTTGAAATCAAATTAGTTTTTACACCTGTAAAAGAAAAGAGTTTTTTTTTTTTTTTTTATCAGCCACAATGAGCTAGCTTAGGACAATCACAAGGAAGTCAGAGCAGCTGGCAATACCTAATAAAACAAACTCTCTATCTCATCCCTCCTGCCTCCCAAAGATGCTGCAGATGGGGCACACACATTATTCTGGAGGTCTTAGAATTCTGTTGAGTCTTTACATTTCCACTTAAGTGTTTGGGGAAATTCACTAAAAGATTTTTAGAGTAAAGTAAGAGAAACCACTAGAAGGGTGCAAACAGTAGCTTCATGAACCTTCTCTGCTTCAACCAAACAGAATAAGCATGTAGATCAAAGGTCAACAAATCAACTGTATGGATGTTGTTTCCACTCTATTCACCCCCTGCTGTACCTGGGGCAGACATCACTAATTGATCATGACAGTCCCAATGAGTACGAACTTGGCCATAGAATCTCTCCCAACACAGTGCTTCTGGCAGCCAATACCAATCAATGGCACTTGGCAAGGAGGAGAAAAACTATTTAACATAACAGATGGCAACTACTATCTTTAAAATTCAGAAAAGAAATATACACTCTAGTCAGGTGGAGCTCCTTTGAACCCTGAGTCCACCAGGAAGCTGCTGTCGACACATAGCTTTTTTTGGAATGGGCAGAGAGTGAAAAAGTTTTAAAGAGCCAGTGAGGAATCACCGGAATTGGTGGCAGTAGAAATAGCTATTGTTGATGGAATCTGTAAGATCTGTAGCTCATACCTCCATTTTCTAAATCCCACACATGTACCAAAAGCAGTGTTTATGCAGTGTTTGCAGAAGTATGAGCAGGCTAGTGTGTGCCACAAAACAAAATAGGAAACAGCACGTGTGAAATTGCCAAAGAGACTATAGCAGAGAGACCAGTAATGTTGGAGGCAGATGAGACTTGAAAACTTGAGAAGCCAGGTGCATTGATCTCTGGGGAGGCTGCTATGTACTGAATACTTATACTGTATTCTGACAGTCATAGTCACTCTCACTTACAAACTCAGAGACTGGGTCACTGCGTTGAACTTGAGTTTGTATAACGTTAAAGCCAGGTTTTATAAAGTATGCTGCCTCTTTTATCCTAAGAGTGTATTTTTATCTTTTCTGTTTATAAAATGTTTAAATTCAAGTTTAATTACATGCAGTTGCCTTTTTTTTTTCCGTAGAGCAAACGTGGCTAAATATTGGACATACTGTGTTTCTACTTGCATTAATTTCCTTGGAGTAAAACAGTAACCTCACTTAGTGGTTATGAATACAGCTTTAAAACTGAAGACTGATCAAGGAAACAGGACGGTCTTAGCAATCAAAGGGGGACAGTGTGGGTTCCTTCTTGTAGTCTCTCTCTGATTTCATCTCAGTGCCAAGTGCACCACCATCGAACCGTCTCTTTGACTCTGTGCCTTCTTGCTTTTCTACTTCCACCACCTGTTTCAAACTCCAGTGCAAATACTGTTCTTCCACAAGACTTGTCGAGTCATCTGAGCCTGCTGAAAGCCCAGTCTCCTTCAGTCTCCTTCTGTGGGTCACCTGTGCCATTCACTAGAGTAACGGCACTGCTTTGATACTCTTTCCAACCTTTACCAGTCTTCAAAGTTCTGAATGTTCTGGGAAAACACTTCATTGAACAGAGCTGGAGTATCACAGTGGTTCTCTGATTACCCCTTGTCTCCTTTGTGATGCCCAATGCTTTCCATTAAACAATGCATTGTACTGAAGATTACTGAGGGAGGTGATGGGTATCACACTGGATTTCATACCTAAAATAGTGGACGTTGCAATAAAACGTTTCCTTCTACCCAATCTCCTCCTGTATACTAACTATAAGCCTATACCCTCCACAGCTTTCAGCATCCTCCATGTGTCTCCTCATCTCCTCATCCCGATTCCCTGTATTGAATAATGCATTTTGGCTCCATCTCAGCTTCCCCGTATAGCAACTGACATCATTATTAGCAAATTATAAAATATCCTCTAGGCTCATATTTCTTAAAGGTGACAAAATTTTATATATAATGAGCTGTTTTCCTTGTGTGCCACTTATCAATGAACATTCTTTTCTCAATAAGCAAATACACCATATCTCAAACTCGAGAATGGTTACTTTATACCACCTATGGCCAGACTCTGTTCACAACACTAGACATGGAATTGTTTCTATGCCTCATACTGACTGTATTCTCACCAAGACCTGACATACTACCAACAAAGAGCATTGAGTAAAACAATTCTGGTAATTTGGTTTCCATTGTACCAAATAATCTTTCAATGATACCAAGAATGATGAATTTTTTGCTAGCAATATGAATATTAAATCCATGACAGAAATAAATGTACTACATAAAATGTTAAGGAGCTCTAGCATCTATAAAACAATCTCCAACTGTCTTTCCATAGAGTAGGCTACTAAAAATTCAAACTTGTAAGTAAATTTTAAGAAATTAACTGCCTGGGCTGGGGAATACAACTTGGTGATAAAGTACTTGCTTAGTATGTGCAAGAACTTGCATTCCACCCAAATACTACGAAAACAAATACATAGGTGTTGGAGAGATGTCTCAGTGGTTAAGAGCACTGGCTGAGGACCCAGGCTCTATTCCTAGCACCCCCATAGTGGCTAACAATTGTTTGTAGCTATAGTTCCAGGGATCCGATGCTCCCTTCTGGCCTCTGTTGGCATGGCATGCATTTAGTGCACAGATATACATGCAACCAAAACATCCATCAAACAAGCATATGAAAATAGATCTAAAAAAAATCCCACAAGAATAAATAAACGAAGAAAATAAAAATACATATTTTATAACATTATAATATCTTTAATGGAATAAATTGAAATTGTGTGGATGTGCTCATATCTGAAAATTAGGAAGGCACCCTGGAATGAAGACATGCAATATCGACCTAGGTGTAATGAGGCGTGGATGTTCCCTTAGCACTAGTGGCGCTAGAAATAGAAATATCATTCTGCAAATCAATGTTTCAACGCATGTATCATAGTGCCCTAAGATATTTACATGCTTATTTCTGGCATTGACAGCTATTAAAAATCTATTTTTGAGAAAATCAGATTTTAAAATTTATGCTTGAAGATTTCTCACACACTGCTATTTCAAAATAGCAACATTATAAAACAACATAAACATGTAAACATTTGAGCAAACAACTTTCTATTTTCCTACTCAAATGAATGGTATATAATAGAACTATATGCTGAAAATAGAGCTTGAGATGGTACCAAAAAACATCTTATATTAGGTGAAAACTTAGGCTGTAAAATCACATGCGCGCTCACGACGTACATAATGATCACACTAACATGCATGTATCTATAGAAAACAACGCTATGGATATTTTCATTTTAGAACCATGAAGAAGTTTTCAACTGGCTTATATCTGTGACATTTCTAAAAAATTGACATGATTTATACTCATAATAAATATCTCTTTAATGGAAAATCAGGCACTGGTGCAAAAGTAGCAAAATTCTCTTGCCCCTTTCAGAACTCCACAAGTTCTGTACACTTCCAATCAATAGTTCTCTTTCGGTTGACTTTTACTGAGGTGCACAGTGGTGTACCTTCTGAAACCTGCTAATGTTCATTGGTCCGGTGACTGGCACTAGGTAAGATAATAAAGCTTTATATAAATGAATGAAATATGAGTATGAAAATTTGTTTTCATAAAAAGACATAATTAATGTAAATTTCTAGAACAGATACTGTCAAATTAGTTGTGTGTGTGGTATTGCAAAGAATATTGTGAAAAAAATTGCACTCAGATTATCATTTCTCAAAAAACACAAAGTAAAAAGTGGATAGATAGCCTTATGACATATAATTAGTGTGATTTATGCAAGAAAAGATTGAATATATCCCTAGTTAGCACACTGAATCTCAATGACATGTTCTCTGTCTCCTACCAAAAATGTGATATTTGAATGGATATTTAAATGTTTGAAGCAAAAGAAAAACAAAAATTGTGTGTCTGCTTGTCAAACAAACTTAACTATTTTCTTTGCTCGTCAAATAAGAAGGCTTTTCATACAGTTAATATGCACACTCAAAAGTTCTTCACATTACATTTATATTTATTTAAGAAATCAACATACCAACTAGAGAGATGGTTCATTGGTTAAGAGCATGTACTGCTCTCCCAGAAGACCCGAGTTTTATTCCCAGCACCCAAGTTTAGTAGCTCACAACCACCTGCAACTCCAGCTCCCAGTGGATCCAGTGCTCTCTTCTGTACTCTTTGGGCGCATGCACTCATGTGCACAAATCCACACTCATAGACATATAAACATAATTTTAAAACTGAAAAATAAAATATTATGAAAAGAAACAAAGTCATGCATGTACTTTCAAGGGAATGTATTTATGAACTCATGTGTGCACATATATAAACTGATTTGTATATGTGTGTGCATGTGCAATCGGAATCCACACACTATTTATACACCATTAAATTAACTACTCTGCTGCTTGACCAAATCATGCAATCATGCAGTAGACCTTTGATAAGAAGGTAATTTAGCAAACTCAAAGTGTGAAATTAAACTTAGTGACAGTGACTGTGGTGCGTGTAGGCACCACAGTTCTGGTTGAAAGCATCTTGTCTAACTTACTGTTCCTTAATCCTTATCAGCAATGGTCAGAGCCAAGGACTTTCTGGTTTAGACATCTGAAGACTCACTCTCTGGTGGGTGTCAGGAGCCTCAACCTGAAGCACCATTTACAACCAACTCAGAAGTTTGTTTAGGATCTCTTCAGTGAGACCAAGTTTTGAAGCTCCTTGGCTCCATGTGACACAAATACTAACTACAGGAGTTCAAAAGTCCCAATGATAGAGACAAGGACTCTTGCTGGAAAATATTGTGGCTTGCAGAAAGGTCATCTTTTCCTTTTTCCCCTTTGCTGGAAAGATAAAAGAAGCATACACACACACACACACACACACACACACACACACACACACACACACACATATATATGTATATATATGTATACATATGCACATATATAGTATATATATATGTGTTTATATATACTGTAATATATATATTACAGAGAAGGGTATATGATATTATACTGGTAAGTATGCTGTTAAGTATGGCAAAGAATGAGAAAATATTATACATGAAGAATTGATAATTGATAAACCTAAATCCAGGCATTGCATCTATTTTCCATCTTGATGACCTTTTACACATTATTAATACCGCTAGTTCTTTTTTCCTCATGTCAAAATTGAAAAACCTACCACTATCTTCATGAGGTCACTGTGGACTTGCCTGAAACCATTCAGATGTCTAGCACACTTACTGGGTGGGAGATCAACGATGTTAAGTTCAAAATGCATTGGTTAAAATTCTCAAAGGATTAATAACATTATTGTTAACAAAAAAAAAGAAACTAGGAAAGAATTTTCAGCTCTCCTTCTACTGTTTGAGTGTCTTAACCTAAAGTAGTGTTCTTTGAGAATTCATAGCAAACCCATGCATCAGAACATCTGGGCTACTTCGGATAGTGAATAAATGCCTAAATGCTGTGTCTTTAAAATACTTTTCAATTCATGTTTTTTCCTTTTTTTGTAAGCAACTGAAGACATTTTGCAGATAACTTCTAATTTAATTCCACTTGTACTCTATTTCTGTGATTCCTACCTAAAATATAGCCTATCATGGAATATGTTTTTCACAGAGAGAAGTTCCAACTGAAATAAAAGCTTACCTGCAGTTCCAGAGAGTTCCACACTTAAGGTTCGCTCAATAGTCTTGTTCTCAAATGGGGAACCCTTGGGGTCACTGGAAGATATGGCACATTTATAAAAACAAACTGAAATGGAGTTGCTGTAGCCAAATGTATTAGAATCCCCTTCCCTTTCTGAAAATGTTTGCATTTTTTAATACTTACTTTGGTGACTCTGGGGTCAGAGGAAGAGATAAAGTTGTTGGTTTGGCTAAAGGAAAGAAGAAGAAACTAATTATGAAATATTGAGTCTTTTCCAGATTGGCTTTCTGCTACCCTCCATTTGGAAACAACCAGGCAACTAGACCAATAGACTAAAGAAACCGCGAAATGTTGGCCAAAAGTCAAACTACAGTTCATTATGCTAAAACAAATTCCAAACAACATTTAAAATCAGTAAAATAGCATTTGAAAACATACACAAACACAGAATTTTCCCACAAATACACTATCTCATTAAGGACACAAAATTTGCATCATACCATCAAAGAGAAATATTGTTTTCTGTTTTTAATTTGGAGTCAGTACACAGTTTGTTTAGACAAGGAAACAGCAGAGTAACTACAAGGTGACAGATCGTTATGAATATTCAGTTGATTTTACTCCTAAAATGTATAGCTTTATATCTATCCCTGAAAATGGGAAATTTCTATGAGACTAAGGCTCAAGCAATAACCATCCTACTCACTGAAAATTAGTTGAGAGATGATGACAAATTGTGGACATTGACCCAAATGACTTAACTGGAGTTTGCATCCCAAATCTGATAAATATTTATCAGTTAAACGATCCATAGACATTTTTCTAAAGCTCACTGTTTCTTTCTCTCCTTGAGTTTCATGGAATCTTACTTCCCTTGGTGTCTTTTCTCAACAAGAAATTCAAGAGTAGGAATCTTCTCACTCTAATATGTCAACTACTTCTCCATGTCAATCTTGTGCTTTGAGCAAGAAGAAAAGAATAGAAAATGAGAAATATATTATGTACATATATGCTTATCTATGGAGATGTATGCACATAAGCTTTTGTCCATTTTGTTTCTTGTTAACTACTTTCAGAAGGTCAAGGGGTAGCTATATGTGTAATGAAGGTCACAGAGTTGAAACAAAAGAAGTCTTTGGAGTAATTTCTGACTTTATGGCTGCATACTCTAAGACACTAAGATGCATACAGGGCCATAAAACTGATTCTTGCCAGAGTTGAACACTAAGATGCTTCCTTTCCTATTATCAAAAGGAATTGAATTCAATACACTTTTAAGTAAGTTAATCAACCCTAGTAATTAAGAACCTTTGAAAAGTAAAAATATTATTTATGTCCAAATTAGTCTGGAATAAGGTATTTTATGTAAAAAATAGTATTTACATATTTAATTTGTAAATTGGGATTTAGTTTTTAAACAATTGATTAGTAAGTATATCATCTATCTGATGCGCATCCAGAAATATGAAGCTCACGCTGTCTTCTGCAAATTAGGTACATTGATTAATTGGCTTTTACATATACACAGATAGATGGGCTGATTGTACATTAATTTTTGAGTATGCCTAATTTAATCAGCCTTTCAAAAAGAATGAATTTATGAACAAATTTTATTCACTTTTATAGTACTTCACTAATAACCAGGATAATTTACAGAGGTTCTATAGAAAATGCTACCCGATAAGGAACAGTGAGCTAAATCACACAATAAATGTACACTGAAAATCAGAAATTGGGATGTAGAACAGGCCATGTTAAATGCTCATACAAATGTTCCCAAAATTTGGATAGCTAGGTACAGGGCATCCCAAGAGCAACAGAGGGAACTGGCCACAGCCAGGCTGAATGCCAGCAGACTCAAGTAGGAAATGAGGGCCTACAAAGGATATAATCCTCCAGCCACCATCAGACTGGAACCTAGACTAGACATTGCTTACAAGTGTTGCTTCATGTGGACCACCGATTTCAATTATACGGAATTTCACTGGTGCTATTCCAAGAACTGACTGACAACAGGCTGCTAAGACCCTCGCGGTTATCCTTCACATATTAGCTGAATAAATCTGTGTGAGTGAATGAATGAATGAATGAATGAAACCCTAGACTGGAATCCTGAGGAATCAAAAAGCGCATGCTGCCATGATGTTACAAAGAGCACATACAAAGCCCACTTAGGAACATTCCGACACAGGAAGAAAGCTATTTCACTGCCCTCTTCGAAATGGTCTCTGACTGTTTGTCTGACTTCTACTTTTCAATTTTGAATAACTTAAATAATCTGGGAGGGTAAGAACCTATTGGTTATTAATACTGGCCCAGGCTTCATTTCTCCTAGGTTTCGAATAACATGGTATTTCTTTTTCTTTTGAATCAGAAGGCTTTGGTCTGGGATGAGTCTTTTAGGCCTTACTACAGATCTATATTTTTAAAAATTCTGCATATATCTGGTTTCCCTCAGAGAATCCATCTTCTATTTAATTGTTCACTACCATGGTTTATAAACATTTACAGTTATAATTTAATGATAAGCGAACTTTAAGAAAAATCTCAAAATCCAAAAGGATACAAAAGAGACAGAGAGAGGAAAGAGAGAAAGAGAGAGGGAGAGTGGAGGGAGGGACAGACAGAGAGAGAGGGAGAGAGAGAGAAAGAGAAAGAAAGAGAGTGAAAGCTTAAAACTATGTGCTAATTGACCAGGTTCCTGAACACAGGATTTGAAAGAGCCCAAGACTCTCAATTAAGCTCCAAAAAATGAAAGGATGACTGGGAATTGGTCAGGAGGAGCCCAACGGACTTCTTACTCACTTAGTAGACCAAGCTCAGTGGGTTCCTTTTCCTAGGTCTTCAACACCATCCAACCTCTCTTCAAAACAGAACCAATACCACAGTAACAGAGCTTGTGATCAAGGGGCCAATCCTGGCAGAGGGAGTTGAAAGGGAATTTTGCCCATCTAGTTAAATTTATCTCCCCAAACTGTCAGACAATGGTGGACAGCAAATTTGACAAATCCAGCAAGAAAAAAAACAAAAAACAAAACCAAGCAGCAACAACAAAAACTAATGAAGAGTCAATTTAAGAAATTTAAGCCAATTAAAGGAAAATTCCTAAAAGTCCTCTGTGGTAGGAAGGCAGAGGAACTACAAATTCTGAGAGAGAAATGCTTTTTGAAATCAGCAACAGCAGCAGCAGACCCGTATGAAACGATCTTTGATCAAACCAAACAGGCCACCATCCCTGCAGCTGTAACTTAGAGAATCAGAAACCCAGAAGGGCATGTCAGTAGCTACCCTACACGCCCATTTCTGTGACAAGATTCCTGGTGGAAAGCAGAAGCAGACATATTTTAAAGCAACAATTACTTTCAGCAAACCCTTTCTGCTTCTTGGCCTTCAACATTTGGAAGGGAAAGAGTTGGGAGAGAAAACTGTATCTCTGCCAAGAGAGATTTTCCCAAATCGCCTGAATCTGCCTATGAAACGCCAGCCCCCTGGTTACTTATGGGACTAATAAAGATCAACCCAGATGTTTTGTTTAATCTAGGTGATATTTTTTAAATACGAAGGGCGGAGGAACTCAGGAATTTCCAAATCCTTACATACAAAGTAAAATCTGTGAGCATAGCAGGTGGTCTCAAATAGTAAAACAAGAATGTACTTAATCAGAAAGACCTCACAAACGCTATTTGCTGCTTTCTAAGGTAGATAGAGGAGATCTTCAGTGCCTCATTCTTTCCATGACTGGAAAGGGAAAATCAAAGAGCCCTGTAATGAACTGGCAAGCAACTTCACATAACAGTCAGTGATCGGCAATACAGATGTGTGTAAACCTCAAAGGTGTTGCAATCGCTGTGTCCCCACCCCACCCAACTAACAACGCAGGTGCCTTTTGGAGCTTATTACTTGTGCTGCCTATCAGCTGAATAGGATACATTCAACCGCGGATACAATTCATTCCATGGAAGGTCACCATCTCCACCCCCACCCCTTGCCCCAGACAAACAGAGATGAGATGAAGCACGTGTCTGCGTCTAAGGGGTCACTTCCCACTTGCATTCAGCGCCTCTGCAGGCTGCTTTCCAAGTTCCTGGCCTGGCCTACCTTGAGCGTGTGGCGACTGCGATTGTGTATGGGACTTCTTTTTGGAGGCGCATTTTTCTCTGCTGCTGTTCCTGTTTTCTGCGGGTTTGGTGTGAGGAGGGTCATCATTTGTGGTCAGATACTTGAGAAGCTCTGAGCAGGGACGTCTTTGTGGCTTTTGCTGTTGACAAATGCTCTTTGCTTTATTGCCCCATGAATTCTCGGTCTTAAAAACAAGGCATAAAGAAAGCTAAAATTAGTGAAGTGAACCTTATCAGAATAGATAGAGGTTTTCTGAAGAGATGAGATTTTCGGTGAAGTGCTCAGTCTAAGTGTACTGGATCTATGAGCTGTGAATAATTGTTTGCAGAACAAGGAAGAAAATTGCATTTAAAATTCCTAAATGCCATTTATGCAGCTTTTTTATTTCATTTCTCCTACATCCCGATGTTCCTACTCAGCAACATGTAACTAACAAGACCCTACAGCGCCTTTACTGTGAATAAAGGAAAAAAAAAAAAAAGCTGCTTTAAACCTTAATTTACCGCTGATTGCTGAGGCCCAGTGTTCACAACTCTCTTAAGTACCCCTTAACGCTCTGCTTTTGCTCACAGCGAATGGCAAGACAAACATTGTTTAATACAGCCTGCTAACTGAATTATGTCATTGCCAGCATTTTCTCCAATTAATGGCAGAAACGGATCTTTCACAGTGAATCTGAAACGATCTCTCTCAGGTTAAACAGCTGCCAAAACAGCCACCCTGCATCTTCAAGTCATCCGCAGACTACCGCCACCAGCCTACCCGTAAATTGTATTGTAGTAAAGACCACTCACTGCATGTACTAAACAACTGGGCAAGGAACTGCACTCTTTCTAGTTTCTCCTGACCTCAGCGCAGTGCTTGGAGACCCACTTCATAACTTCTTCTCCTCTAGAGGCAGCTGCCAGATCCTAGCTGAATTAACACACACAAACTTTATGTCTGTTACACAGATTCGTGCAAACCATCCCTCCCTTACTTCCCTCCTGTATGAAAATGTCTGCATGTGCATGCGCACCTTAACAACTGCAGGGTTTGTTCTGATCCTGTGGTTGTGGTTTGCATGGTTCTGAGTGCTAAGACCACTGCATTCATTGTAGCTGAGCTGAGTGTTGGCCGGTGCCAGTAAGAGCTTCTTAAGCTAGACACATTCCGGGGAAAGGAAAAGGAAGAAAAGTTAAACGTCTTCTAAGCTTCAAATTAGTAACTGAAAGTTGAACTAGGTATATATCTCTTTAACTATATCACACTTTAAAAAAGAATGCTAGAGGAAACAGTCTTATTAAAAGTAAAACACAGCATTATAGTACGACCTAGGGACACATTTCCTTTGCGTTTATTTGAAACTTGACATTGTTATTCTTAATTTTAAATGATTTTTACATAGACTAATAATGTAATCATTCCTAAAAAGATTTCCAAAGCAGTACCACTTGTAGAAAGGAAGGCTGCCTTGCCCACTAAAGCTTTGGGGTAGAGGTTAAATATGAATCTTCCTCTCTCTGCTCATCAAACTCACAAGATAATCTATGAACACATTTTCTGAACGATGTTTCATAACAAAATATCTAAACTGGTGAATTTAAAAATATGTGGATTAGAGCAGTGGCTGTTGCTGGTGAGAGAAAGGAAAAAAAAAGAGATAAGTAGAATGTGGTTCAACAGCCTAGACGTGGGTTATAACACGAGCCAAGTATTTACTTCTTCTGTTGGTTTGTGTCTTTGCCTTTTGAGTCAGGGCCTCCTTATGCAATCCTGACTAAGCTCCAACTGGGCATACTCCTCCCTCAGTCTCCTAAGCTGCTGGATCATAGGTATGGACTATAATGCCCTGCTTTGGCACTTACTATTTCATGACCCCAGTGTCTTTATTTGGCTGAATGACTCTCAGGAGCCTTTCTGTTCTGATACGCAAGGTGTCTTTGACTCAGCAACACTTCCCAACTGAACAAACTGTACAGATGCAGATGCTTGTAAAGGAATTAGAACACTAAACCACAGAGCCAGTGACACATGGCAGGCATGGTGAGTGAGGGATAATTTGCGCATGTAACATTTTGCTCAAGAGCAGAAATCTCAGAATACAAAGAGAAACGAGCAGATCTCCATATGTTCATGTAGAGTTCCTTCGGACTTAACAATTTGAGAGAATCAACCTCCAAATAACATGCCAGAGTTTTTTTTATTAATGTTGGAACAATGGCATTCCATAATTTACACAGCACTGCTCTTCCATGAGATTTATGGCAAATGACAAATGGCTATCATAGATGAGGAGGCAAGCCGCACTCAGAACTAATAAAATTCTGGTCAAGCATTTTGTTGAAAAGAAAAGTCACTCCTCATGGCCAACAAATTTACTCTCCATTGCCTACCACAAATTTCAGTAGCTTAGGCTGCAGGTGAACTATTCTCTTTTCCATCTTCACAAGAAATGCTGATCTGAATCTTAAATATAGCACAGTACCTGACTTTGCAATTCTATTATTAGAATCATATGCAAAAAATGTAAACATTATTATACAATCTGTAACATCAAAAACATGGAAAGAAAGAGTAAACATCTCATTATACCGGATTGCCTAATAAATCATAGCATCTCCATATGAAACAAATACTATGCAGCCATAAAAAGTTCGGAATATGTTAAAACCATATATACAAACATAAAAACAGACCTGGCAGGTTGTATTTATATATTTTCATATACATTTATATCCATATATATGTAACAATAATAATTGAAGAAAAAGAAGCTATTAATTTGAGAGTTGGGAGCATGGGAGAGATAAGAGGGAGGTACCTGGGAGGGGAGAAATTGATAAAATTCTATTGTAACTTAAAATGCATAAAGATAAATGATTTTTAAAAATAAAAAACAACGACATATCCATCTTAAACCTTAAATTCAAAATAAATTTCCATCATTTTGATATGGTAACGTTTTTTTTTTAAAATTACAGGTGAGTGTGCTTAGTCTTTTCTTCCTAAATTTCTACTCTTTAAGCTTTTACCATAAACTTGAACAATTCCAAGACATTCACATACACAAGCACAGTAAAAGACTGTCTTTATAAACAACTTCCATTATACCATGTAAGAAATATATTATCAGCACTTTTAATAGAGAATCACAAAATTGGCAAATCTAGGCTGGCTTATAGATTTCTTTTCACTTTAGACTGAATTAAAAATCTAAACCTGATTGTTCCTACACAGTAGCCGTGCATCAGACAGCAAGTGGCAACTCTGAGCACTGTTAAATGGTAGGAAGGGTTCTTACTAGAGACGGCTCTTCTGCCTCCTGAGGTGGAGGGGTGCCGTCAGGCATGGAGGAAGGGCTGGCCTCCTTGTCAGTGGTCACGTCTCCATCTGTCAGCGCATCAAATGAGGGCAATCCGTCTTCATCCACAGGGAGACTGTCCAGTGTCTCTGTGAGGACTGCTAGCAAGTTTGCCTCATTCTCTTCATCTATCTTCTGCAGAAGCAGAAAAATACAGAAAACACGAGTGAGTCGAATGAGGGGGTAGGCGCCATGATTAATCAGCATAGGCTGAACATGTCTGGGTGAGAGAGGAAACTGTAGTCTTCGAGGCCTACACCAGCACGCAAAGACTGTGTCTCCCTCAAACTCCTAACTCACTGTTGTCTGAATCATAGGATGGACAAATGCAATTACTGATTTTGGAGCCCTCTGGTTTGGCAATCTGCTAGGTCAATCCTCACTACAGCTGCACCTAATTCTGTTGTGTTCATAGTCGTTGTCCACACCCTCGTGTTCTTTGCCCGCAACTTAGGAAATCTCGGGCTCTGAGAGAACTCATACATAGTTCTTAAATCTCCCACACAGTATGTCATCCCAAATATTTAGGCAACTTTTCACTTGAACGCCATCAGAAACTTGAACTATACTAAGGGAATCCACACACTTTTGTAATTCCAATTATAACCTCATCACTGTGCATTCTCAAACCATTGATTTCATTGCTGACATCTCTGCCAACTCAAGTCATAAATCTCTGCCCACTGGATATTTCTAACATATAATGTGTCTTGTCTCCAAAACCTAAACTCGGGACCTTTCATATTAAAACTGTTCTTTCTCTTATCTTCTTTAGCTTGCCTATCCATTCTTCAGGTTTGTGCTCTGGAATGCCTGGGCTCCTTATGAAGTCAGATCCTAAGGGAAAACCATCTCTTGCAGTGTATCTTAACCAGACTCATCTACTGTGCCAGAGGCATAACTCCAGCATAATGTGGCTTCTAGTAAGGGCTTCTGCAATGTATTCTAACTTGCTGCCCTTCTGCCTAAGCTCATTTTCACTGATGCTCACACAAAGTTAATCTTGAATTGTGCCTTCTACAGTATTGAATGCCTTAGTCTTCGGCAATGTCATGGTGAGGACTAAAGATAAAAAGAAAAATGAGACAGAACTTTTTCTTCTAGAAAGAAAAACAGTCTATGAACAAATTATATAAAAGATAATACTAGTTTGGAATCTTTGTACGAAAACTGGGATGTCAGTGTTCATATGACAATGTGTTCTTGTGTATGTGTAATCAATCAGCCCCAGAGCTGAGTGCATGAAATAGATGGTCATTGATTAGTTAAAATAATTCATTGGTGACATTCATTGGCACCCGTGAAGACTGTGTACATCAAGCTCTTTTCTTTCTTCTAGCATTTCTTTCTTTTAGTGTTGTTTGTCCAATTTGGCCTGTTTACAAAGTCTTTCTTTTGTCAATTTCTGTATCTTATGACATTAACAATATGGCTAAATTATCCCACACGATTCTATTACAGAATGTGACAATGCCCACACCTTTCTCACTAACATTGAACTCCAGTTAATTGACCTGACAAAATTACAGAATCACAGAAAAAGACAGCTAATCAGAAAATCAAATTGTATTACTAGAGAAATTAGGAAGGGCCTTATCATGTAGACATTCTATTTTCATATGAAAAAGAAAAATGTTTTCCCTCATTACTGATGACTCTCTATCTGAAAGTCAAACTACAGACTTTGTTTTCTTTTGGATTCAAGAGGCCAAGAAGAGCCATTTTATTCTCTGTAGGTGTTAGTAGACCTTTTTCTTCACATTTGCATACGACATGTCCCTACTGCCCCTGAGATTTGAGACTACAGTCATGCACTCTGGGCGTATTTCAGTGTGACATATGGGTTGAGTTTTAAATTCTAATGAAGATGAGAAATCCAACCAGAAGTTCACTGTCCCTTTCGAATGGCACATTTACTTCCATTAACCGACATTTACCAAAATCTAAACTGCACAACAGCAACAACAAAGCCCTCAGTCTCCCAATACAACTTCAGTTCTCCCAATGCTTCTGTATCTTTCCATATATTGCCAATAATAAAAAGAGTGAAATATTTTCCTTGTTTCTGCTTTATATTGATATCCAAAAATTCTAATGACCCCATTTTCTGGTGTCCCCAAATTCCAATTACTACCACATGCATTTGGCAAGATTTACAATTTGTCTCAATAAAATTATATTTAAATAAAATATGCTACTATAAATCTTACCAAAATAATGAGATTTGAATTACTATAAGTGACTACTTTCTAGTAAAATAATCTTTGAAAACATCTCAAATATCTACACATACTCAGGTACATATGCACACTATCATTAAACTGAACACTCTTCATGCATCCCTATTCCATTTTCAAAAAGGTTCAGTTCACTGAAGTCAAAAAGGAACTCAAGAAAAATTGTTAAGTGTGTTTACCAATAAATGAATAATTTTGTTTACCCTGATTTAAATTTTGTGTTTGAGTTTCCAGTGATACTACAAACTGCTATTTGCTTTCAATCACAGAATACAATAGCGTCTCAGCTCTATCCCTTGTGTAAACAAACTCTCGTAATTCCAATCAAGTCAAAATGACAAAGAACACTTAAATTAACTAGTTCCCTCCAATTTCTTTAATAAGCCTGAGTGAAAGTATACTACACAGAATGGCAGAAATATTGGAGCTTGATAATGTCATAATTAATTTACAAGATCCGATAAACCACCAACTATTTAAATTCCCTCTCTCCTGAAAGCACACGGGAGGGGAGGGCTTGTGGAATGGGAGACTGTCACGGTAAATGTGTGTGTGTGTGTGTGTTGCTCAGATACTTGGGTGAGGAAGGCTGCTAGGCAACCAGTACATACCAGAAAGACCAGCCATTTTTGTACTGTGTCAATTAAAAATCATTATTATTATCAATAATTAAATATTATTATTTATATTTATAAGTAATTAAATAGTATCATTAACCCTGTATGCTCAGGTGCTCCAAGACCATCTAATTTTTTTAATGTTCATCTTGAATTTTGGAAGAACGAATGTTATGATTTCAAACTGTGTTTTGTTTTGTTTTTTCTTAGTTACAGGGGCCTAACACACTTTGCTGTCAAAGATCAACAAATATCCCTGCACGTAAAATTGAGTGGATGCTGCCCTTCACTGTGGCGATTTCAATTAGTTTTGTGTGAGTTCCACTAGTCATCGTCCCAGAGAAGGCAAATGGATGTGACAAAGAGGACTCTGTTAAACAATTAATGTCACTTTCCGTTATTGCTCTGGTCCCAATTTACAGAGCAAATAAATCAAAGTCATCACAGATGAAGCACAGCGGCCTATGAACACATGTCTGTTCAGAAGTGTCGGGGAATGGAAGTGCATGAGTGAGCCAGGTGACCCTGTAAAGGAGACTTTCAGTCTTGGCCTTCGCGCTGCTCTCCGGTGGCTTGAAATTGCAATTTGATAAAACGGGCGTTTCTCAGCTCCATCTAAAAGGGTGAAAAGCAGATAATCAAGAATGCAAGAGCGGCTCTCCACCAGCTGTGTGAAGATCACCAGCTCCTTTGGATTGTATGTGGCAGCGGAGAAAGGAAAGCCCAGTCAACAGGCAGCTCCATAGTTGCTTTGCGGCTATCAAGGGCATTTCCCGGTGTGGAGGCGGGGAGGCTGTTCAACCTTGGCTTTTCCTTACAGGGTACAATTCTGCCACCACTATTCTGACCCAAATAATGGTCTGTGTGTCTGTAAAACTCCATTCTCCAAGGGCTCTCCAGGAAGAAAGGAGGCCCAGCAACAAAACCTCACTCCAGGTGTAAAGAATTTCCAGTGACAGATGATACACTGGCTTTTATACTGACAACCCAAAATCTAGAATCTGCAACAATCCTTAAGACATGCCCCATCATTAATAAATAATGGTTTTGAACTGTCAACAGAATCCAGAGACTCACTGCTGCTCTTTGAGATTTCAGTGTCCTGAAATGACTTGTGTACTGAGTGTGACAGAATCCAAATGGCACAGCTAAAGAAGGTAGACCAGGTTCCTGTGGGTTCCCAAGGTCACTTGAAGATTACAATCCCAGACTCCAGGCCTGAACTGCGCTGTCTTGCTTTGCGCATAGGAGCAAAATGACTTTCCAACTATAAGGAAGGCATGGCGGTTGGGCACACAGTGCATTCCGCTCATCCAGCCACATGCCCTGGAGAGCAAAAAAATCCACCCAATCAAGGAGAAGATGAAGGACTCTGTTGCTAACAGATACCTGGAGGGAGAAACACAGAGGAAAACTGCATGTGGCGTCCCAAAGGTTTCTAAATGCAGCCTCTTGCGGATGGACCATGTCCTGCTTATGATAGTAATCTTTTCTGCATCTTGTAGGATTGCAATTACACTCTGCGTCCCCAGATTCTCACACTCGCTTGATCTCTGTTTGATAAAAATAGTTTAATAGCCATTTAATCACAGCTTCATTATCTTAGCTCTCTTAATGTGAATTAGGCCATGAGAATTCTAGCTTCCTCGTTATTCAAATCATCAATAAGAAGGAAACAGGGGGTCTTCTTATCATTCATTAATCAATTTCAGTTTCTTAGGAACTGTTGACTTAGAGATCAATCTGTGTGAGAGGTTACTTAACCTCACAGTGTCTCTATTTTTCCTGTGCAAAGTTTCTGGTTTTCTACCACATTCCTGTTATGGAATTATCTTTTCCTTCTTCTAAATTTATGATTAATAGATAAGACAGTGTCAGAGCAACTTGAGAATTCTTCAAGATGGTCCTCAGAAGCCTTTCCAGTGTACACGCCGATCATCTTGATTAGCCACATTTGAATTTCCTTCTATGTGCACAAGCTACCACTGACTTTCCACTCTGGGCCAGCTTCCCCCAAGTACCCAGCATGCCCTAGGCCTCTTCCTTGCCCTATCCTGCTGATTTGGAAACAGCTAATGAAGATGAAATTAACTTCTACTTTAAGTGAGGCCTAATTAGGAAGGGAAATCTGCTAGAGTAACATCTGGTAGTGTATTCAAAAGCCAAATATAAATGACGTTTTTGGATTATCTTCTATTTTGGATTATTTATTCTACTACATCCTACTAAGAGTTATAATAACTAAATACAGAAGTGACTTTTATGGTGGATTTGAAAGCTCCAATGAGGAATCCAATTAATCACAGGTACCCTTGCCTAAATCTCCGTGCCCAGAGTTCCTTGGTTCCATGTATGAATTGGCCAACAACAACAAAAGAGCCTGCATGTATGAATTTTTGAACTAGATGCATAACATTCCAAAACTTGGGAGAAGCTTCATTCAAAGTAAAGAAAAAGTACGATTTCGATGCTATTGTTATGGTTATTGTGAAATGAAATTAAGAGATAACAAATCTACACTAAGCCCCTGAAACCAAGCTGCAGATTTTCATCCTTTCTTTGGGTTACTGGAGTCAGAGTAGATGCCACTTCTCCTTTTGTGCTTGTGTGTGCTGTGAGAGGCCTGGATCTTTGAGGAAGGGGGGGGGGGTTTGAATATCTTTAAACAACTGTTTCTCACCCTCTTTCTTCTTTCCCTGTACTGTTACAATATACCACAGTTTTCTTGCTTCTCCAAGCAGGGATACCAACAGCTGCTCTGTCTCCTTTCTCCCACAGTCAACAAGTAATGAGTAAGATCTCTATCTAGTTCACTTAGAGGCTCCTAGATCCTTCCATATTCTGTAAGCAGTCCCTAAAATATCCCACTAACTTTTGTTACCATATGGAATTTAGGACTTGGAACAAGGAACCAACACTTGAAGGCAGAATCAAAACATGACATAAAAAACCCACAAGCATATGTAAGTAACAGACATTAATCCAGATAGACCCCTTAGCATTCATTATAAAATACTTCAGTGTGTTTGCATTTCTTACAGAGACACCATGGGTTTGCTTATTGCCATTTATCCTTAGGACCAACAACTTCTGCTGGATGCTAAAGTTGTTAAAATTTAGGAGCCAAGAAAAATAATATGAATTTTAAGTTCATTATCTGAGCACCTCACCATGGACATACAGATCACTTGAAATATTCTACATTTATAAAATCCTTCCTAGAACCCATAATTATATATGAGAAGTACCCATTTTTAAAACAGTGTCTTGTCACATATATATCTTAATCTTCAATCTGTTCTTATGCAGCTATTAACTGTATATGAGTAGATAGCAATATATAATCAGTGCTTAATATACTTTGTCTCAGTTATCCAAGGAAACCAATGGTCAAAAACTTAGGATAGTTCTTACAAAGGTGAAATAAACTTCTAGTGGAAATAAAGTACAGGCAAATCTGAAGATTTTTTTTTCTACTTGGATATATTTAGATCTGTAGGAATCCATTTAATTCCCATGAATACATATGGCCCTATTTAAGTAGGCATAAAATTCATATTCACATCTGCACTTAGACTCCATTCTAACTTATTAACTTATATCACAATATTCATGAGTTAATAAGCATATACAGAACATGTGGAATTCATTATTCCGAAGCTGTTGTAGGAATCGAAGTGTAAATACAGAGGTTCCATAGAATGGTCGGTGTGGGCAGAATGAGCTATTTCAGAGGAAAAACAGAAGAAGTGACATTTCATATTTGTTTCTCCCAGTAGGAGGAAGAAGGAACTGAGTGGTAGAATCGAGCAGGAAGCTCACTAGACCCGAGAAGAGTCAGCCAAGGCATTCCCTTTGACCTTGGATGTAAATTAAGAGAAGCATCACTGCAGAAAGTGCAAGGACACCAGACAGCAGGCTAAGTAAACAGATGCTTCCATCCTCATGGCTACCAGCTGCACAGCCTCAAGTGAAGCAACTCAAATCTGGCTGCATTGCATGATCTAGAATGAACATCTTCTGAGCTCCTGCCTCTGTGTTTCACCACACCCTGATACTCTGTTGTCAACACAGAAAACTAAGTAACCCTGATAAAATAAAGCTCCATCAAGTCTCACCCTCCTCCTTTCCAAACCCCACTCATGCCCATATTTCATATCTCCAAAAATAAAATTCAAAATCCAAAGAGTGGCATCCTAGCGAGGCACTGACCAGACGATGTATTATTCAAACCAGTGTGATCAGCTATTGGCCCACACTATCACAGGTTAAATGGGGCATATGGTTTTCCTTGTCTAAGTAAAATATCATCTCACCCATCAATGTCATCACTTGCCGGCCTGAATTCTTGCCCACTACTGGTCCACAAAGCACCAGGCATTCTTTCCTGAAGCCTTTGCATTTGGAGTTTCATATCCCTATGAGGCTTCCCTGCCAACTGGCCTCATGCCCCACCCTTTCCCTTCATTTACTCAAATACACCCTCTCAATGAAGCCTTATGAATGATTCTGGACACATTCTAGCCACCTTCCATAGCCTATCATTCTTTTGATAGCTGCCTCTATAACTCATTGTGTATCTTAGTGATTTTCCTTGTTCCTATGCTATCTAATATCTAATATCTAATATGCTACAGCATCTCTGAAGTCCTATTTGATTAGTGTCAGGGCACTTGACATATAAAGCTGGGAGTGAGGGGTAGAAAGCTTGACTAGCATGTGGGAGGCTGTGGGTTTTAGCACAGGAAAGAAGACACTTGGCATGCTGGAGATGGCTAATTTAAATGAATAAGAACTTTTCAGAACACCCAGAATATATCGTGACATTTCATTTTTCTTTTGTTTTTATTGTTTTCTCTGTAATTTCCACCTCCACCCACCCCAGCATATTTATCTTCGTAATAATGTTTATCTTAGACTATGATTTAAAATTAGTTTGCATTCATCTCACACATACCAGATGATAGTCCAGGCAAGCAGCTAATATGTTCTTGGTGGGAAAGAAGGAAATATTAACAGCTAGGAATACAGAGAGGGGGGAGCTTCTGAATTTCCCCGTGGGACTCTGAATCCATAGTACTAAATGTAATATCCATGGTTGATAAAGAAAGAGATTTAAATGAGCCCCTTAAATACAGAGGTTAATCTATTCCAGCTCTGTTTGGGGGAGGGCACTGCAACACGTCATGAAGCGGCCAATTTGCAAACATCTTACAGCAAAAAGAATGATTTTATGAAAAAAAATCATGCCATTTAAACTTATGTTCTACCCACTTGGGGTTTCCAAGTGACCAAATGAGAAGAAACAATTGATTCATTCCATCAGAACCAGAATCATCTGTGTCAATGCATGACAGGGTCTCCTCAGAGCAGCGGATAGATATTCATCTTGGCCTATGATTTTAAAATTGACGTTCTGTGGAACAGTATACATTAGCGCTATAAGAATTGATGGTGAATATCAATTTGATATATGGTATACACTTATGTCACTGGATTTAAATATTTACATGTTTTTAGAAGGCAATAGTTCAAAGAGTTGTTTAGCTTATAAAGAACAGAAGAGACAGCATCACTACATTTTACATCAGAATTATCTGTGTTTGACTCAGGATTAAAAAAAAAAATTGAAAACTGAGGATTGCAGTATGAATCTGGAAATGCAAACATTTAAGATTTCTCAATCCTCTTTGATTAAACCAAAATACAAAATAATCTGTTGCTAAAAGTAATTATAAGATACTGATCATTGTCTTACAGTTAACTTTTTTCTGTTCATTTAGTGTTGTAAGTCCCTCAGATAGATACTATTTTAATTTAAAACATCAAGAAAGGACAGCCTATTTATAAATATAGTATTTTATTTATATTATAAAATATCATCTCTGTATGCAATTTATGTTTATCATGCCCACCCTCAATCCCTTTCCTACAACTCCTCTTACTCCCCACTAAGTCCCTTTCCTAACTTCATGGCCTCCGCTTGTTTCTTTTTTTAATAACCTACTGAGTTCAGTTAGTGTTGTCTGTATGTGGAAAGATATGAAGCCATCCATTGGACACGGGCAACCTATCAGGGGTCACCCCCAAAAGAAATCCAATTGTAGCTATCAACAGCCAATAGATCCTCAACTAAGAGTGAAGCGTTGTGAGTCCCTTCCCCATCCGTTCAAAAATATTGGCTGGCTTGATCGTGTATAGGTCTTGTGCTGGCAACTGTAACTATAGTAGCTGATTTTACTGAATGCTTCCTACATGTCTAATGCTAGTTAATTAGCATTTGTGTATTATTTCATTTAAATAATCCATTTTAACACTATTATTAGTTTAAAATCATGTGTCTAATGAGAAGCAGGGTTGGATATCCAGTTAAATGTATTTGATAAAATCTGCTTTTCACATTCTTTATTGGAATTTCATGAGAGAGATTATAGGAAAGAGGAGGCATATTTGGGCTATTCTAATCTATCTTCATATCAGAAGACATATCTAATACTTATCAACAGATAAAATCAAAAATGTCTAAGCAGTTACATTTCAGAAAGCAGAGCAATCCTCCATGTGGAAGAAGAGGATGATTTTGAAATTGCTTCTCACTGTTTTTGCTGGCTCATGTTACAGCATAATCCATTTTTACTCCTAGTGGATATGATTGGTTCTTCTGCTAGAATATTCTTTCCCTTTCTTACATTTGTTCCTACTTCCTTATGTTAGAGCTGACATTAAGCATTCTCTCCTCTGTAAGGTAGTCTTGTACAACCCAGATTTTCTAGACATCTCAAAGTTATCAACTTCTTTATCTGAATAACAGGTGCCTTGAAAACAGAGACAGAGTTCTGAACCCTAGTGTGGACTTTTAAACTCAGATCTTTATATCAGAGTTTCTCAACAGTGTAACAGCATGTGAAATAGTGAGTGGGAAAAACCGATCTGGATAAGGTTTCAGTAGTGACGAAACAACAAAAGGAGAAATCAGGTAATTTAACCACTCATCCTTTAATGGCTTCCATCATACCTGGATGTGACAACATACAGGCAACAGATATCGAGGGAACAGAGGCTAGCCAGGCAACACGATTGCGTAGCAGATGGAAAGACACACTCAGAGTGTTGAACAAACTTCTTCAAAATCAATTCTCAATGATCTAAGTCCGTGTAAGGGTGAGAAAGGAGAAATAGTTAGGGAACAAGAGAGGAAGACTAAGAGGGAGAGACAGAGACAGTGTGTGTGAGAGAGGGGGGGGAAGGGAACAGAGAGCGCAACTGAAACAGTAAGCAGTAATAGGATTAAAAGCCCTGAGTTGGGAACTTCAATAAATACGAAATGACGTTTATAAAGTTTGCATTTCAATAGTAAAAAATTGTAACCAACAATCCCCATGAGCCCTAATTAGTCCAGGTCTTCAAGTAAGAGGTGGCTGTAAATAACTTATAGGACTTTATTGTGGCAAATTAGCAGACTATATGAATCAAGGACAGAGACAGTATTTTTTGGAGTGACGATGTAAGCAATCTTCATTCTATATGTGATACTACATTTTCTGCCTACAAGAAATGCTTAGACAGGCATCATCATAAAGGTCAATCCTACTTGTTCACAAAGACTTAGCACCACGAGCTATGTGCGAGATGGTGCAGCTGCAGATCCCCAGCACCTGGGTCTATGTGGCATTTCAGGTTGGGCACACTAAGAAGCAGACAGTGTCAAATGATCTGATTACTGCGCTATCCCAGCAATAGCATAGAATGAGTGAAAATTGTCTCAGGGTAGCTGCAAGCTATTCAGAGGCAAGCCTGTCCTCTCTATGGGGCCATCTAGGGTAAAGGAAATCAAAGTGTGCTTCCTGGTAATCCTCTGTGCTGTCCCTGGCCCTTCCCCACGAGAGCAGAAGCCATTAGAGATGAGATTGGATCAGAGGCTTCTTGAGCAACTTTCATATCCCACTAAAGTGCTCTGTACAGAAGAATGGGTTGTCGATAAATAGTTGCCAAATAAATACGATATGAGAGCTTCATTTTCTCAAGATTCCACATTTAACAATTCTACATGGGGTTTGCTTTCCAAAGCTTCTGAATAAGTTTGCAATCTCCTAGGATATAAATACTGAGCTTATTTTTAATGCCACACTGAGTGCACCTTTCATGAAGAATCTTTAAACACTTTCCACTGAGTTAGTTCTAAATGCAGGCTCCTTTGCGGTTATTGGTGATTTGTATGCATATGCAGGGAGCATGCATAGTAAGGTAGCATGAGACACCCTTTAGACAAAGTAGCCTAAACATTCATAGGGAACTTTTGTAATGTGACTTTGGTATCAGGGCCTTGAAAAGCACATTCACCTGTAACAGCACGGGGCATAAAAAGAATGGGTCAGGCTAATCTGGATAAAAATTCAAGAGTTACAAAACAACAAAGGGAGAAATCAGCCAATTCAACCACTTATCCTATAGTCATTCCCATAATACTAGGATGTAGTAGCATACAAGCAACAGATAGCAGGAGTACAGAGTAAGTCATGCAATGCTATTGCACAGGAAGTGAGAAGAAAGGCAAAGTGTTGAACGAACCTCTTCAAGATCAATTCTCAACTGACCTAAGTCTGCATTTGTTCTGAGCTAGGCCAGTTTGAAGGTTCATTTTGCCATTGGACTCCGCTGCTTCCCAGAATAAAAGAAAGTAACCTTAAAGAAGCATCTTTTTCTTACAGTGCTAATTTTTCTTCCTTAGGACTCAACATTCTTTAAAATATGATGGGTGGAAAATCTCAATATATTGACTTCCAAAGAAACATTGGACCGTAATTACCAAATTATGTGTCTCGGTGTTCTTCAATAGATAACATGCACCATAGAGTTAGATATTGTGATTTGTACATCAAAATGATTGTAAAAAACATTAACAATCACTGATTGAGACTTTACTACGAACCAGGCATTCTTGATACTAGGAAATACAGCAATGAACAAAATAAATAAAATCCTTTCCTTCAGAGAGCTTATTTTGAACAAGAAAGGAGACCTATGACTGACAACATAAATGACTATAAACGTGATAAACGACTGTGAAGAATGAAAGAATGGCTAAAGCAATATGAACACTACTTGCGGTTAAGAAAAGCCAAACATATTTAAGAATCAGATTTAATTATAAAAGCAGAGCATGAATAGTTTTCCTAGGAAAGACTTCACACTGAGATAACTTAGAAGCACTTAAAGTTGAAAATATAATTGGTACTACAAGAACCTGACTCACAGAACAGTTTGCTACTATCTTTTATAAGAAATGAAAGGTAGCTGGAGAGCAGTAATTCTCAGTGCTGGCTCTTCAACAGAATCATGTATGCACTTTAAAAATATTTATGCTTTACCCCTTACTCCAGAGCAATTCAAATCAATACCTTTGCAAATGGGAGTTAGGTTTTAAAGCTTCCCAGTTGGCATTCTAATGGAAGCCAGGACTAAGAATCACTCCTTTAAAAGATTAAATGATTGTTTCCATCATGAGTTCAAGCAAACAAAGCTTGCCCATGGATAAGGTCCATCTGTTCTGCTGCAAGATACCCCCAACCCTTGACATGTTCTAAGGAATGCAGATGCTACATCCCATCATGGAGCCTGGACTAGAGGGGCTTTCTTTCCAAAGTTATAGTTTTCTCCCCAATTACCTGTCCCAATCTTATTTCAAAACTCATAACTCCATTAAGTAGATCTCTGGTGTAGGCAGGGACATCCATCAACCAAGGGCTTTTACTACTAATATCAAATCGAATGGTTTATAAAAACCAGCAGGTCCCATAGATCAGACACCTTACTTAAGCATAAATATACAGATAAACGGACACCCTAGGGAATCTGTATGGGAAGTGTTTTACATCCACAAATATGAAGGCATGCATTTCAAATTAAATCATTCAAAATATTTACTGAATGTGGACTATACTTACATAGTTGAAGTGAATTTTATTTCTTGTTCATAAAACTTTGTGACAGCAAGTGGAAAGTAACAGTCAGTGTAAAAACAGTAATACTGTGTGTGTGAGAATAGCAAAAGCCTTGGAGCAGCCGAGTCCCACAGTGCCTATCCCTAACCGGCTCTGAATCCTCTGTACCCCAGCTGGTGATAGCAGCGGTGATAGACAAACTTCCCAACACTGTTGAGATATTGCAGGCCAGCAGCTGTAATCCGTTCACTCAGGGCTCAAAGATCTGATGCTATCAGCTAGTTGGCTGACCCCAGAGTGGATCCCTTCACCCCCAGGCACCCCAGGCACCGTGTGAAAACATCAGGCTTTAGCAATTGGTAGCAAAATAGATGCCATGAAAATATCAATTGCAGCTCAATTTGTCCCTGGAAGAGTATTCGATATTCTCCAAACACTAACCCAAGGCCTCTAGTCTCACCGCTCTCTTCATCAATAGCATGTCCATTGTGAATAATTACAAGACATTGATTGGAAATCTTGTGGGATTTTGCCTTAGAAGAACGCGATTACATTCTAATTTTGTCACGTAAATGCTTGCGCCGTTTGGGGAGTCATTTGGGGCCACTGAACTAGGCACTGTCAACTGGAGAGAGTTGCTTGGTAATTGTGTGATGCTGTGCACAAAGGGTACAACAAACCTCCATAGAAATATTTCATACTCAAAAGAATTTTCAAATGTTACATCATCAACAAAGAACAAACATCCAAAGAAATCCCAGGAAGCTACATGGCATAGGAACTTAATCTATTACCCAAAATGAGCCACAGTCTAATATTTACCAGTGCGGTTGAATCTAGCTGATAAAAGGCTCACAAATACTGCCTTTAATTCAGAACACACACACACACACACACACACACACACACACACACACACCCTGGGTAAAATACCACTTTTAAAACAAAGCACTATTGTGCTCTTCTACAAGCCAGGGATTGTTGTGGAAAGTTGGGTTTGCGGTAATAGAGGAAGAAATAAACTAATGTGTCTTATTTAAAAATAAAGTTAGGGGACATTGTCTTCAATAAACGTGATAGGGTTTTTACTTAAATTATTTATAATATTAAATAAAGGGTCTATTGTACAGATACAACACATTGCCCTACTTAACCCTTAGACATGTATAAAGATTATGTCTCAATCAAAACAGAAGGGCCACAATATATAGTAAAGCTGCTCCAAGCTAACACCACCTTTCATTTGTACTTAATTTTTTTCTTTCCTCTTTCATCCACTAGGCTTTCATCCACTATGTTCTTTGGAAGGCAGGAATCTCAGGCAAGTAGGAACACAGAAGTAGGCTTGAAAAACACTATCCCCAGCTTTACAATGAGATAGTATCCTAGGTAGCCTACGTTCATTAATTCATAAGCCAATAAAATCATTTGTTGAATTAAGGTAAATATAGGCTAAATAATGAAAATATGGAGGAAAACAAAAATAAAAAATAGAAAAATAGAATAGAAGGGTAGCTGGAATTACTCTCACTTTGTGGACTTTGGGAAATAATTGCTGCCTTTAAAATCTGAATTAAAGTTTTAATCACCACTGAGGACTATTCAGTAGCTCTTTATTCTTAACATTATCAAGATTTTCTTTGGTAGCAATAGCTTTAGGAAAAAAAAAAAGTGTAAGAGGAATACCCAGCTTCCTTAAGGAACAGCCATTTGAGCGCCTGGTGCAGATATCAGAGTAGATTACCGTAAGCGTCAAGTAGAATCAGTCATTTGCCAAGGAACCTGAAAGCAAACTCCCGATTTTCAGGAACGGCCCATATATACAAGGCACAAGATGCCATCAAGATATAGCTACCTGATATCCAGATCATTCCGGGTCTACATATTTATTAACAATACCTTTTCTTCGAAAACAAAATCTAAGTTATCTCAAGACAGAGGAAAAAGACCACGTGACATGGCTATTATTACACACTACACAAATGTTATTGCCTTTTATGTCTACGGTGACGATCATTATTGTGCTGTTCTACGAACAGGGAACAGAGTTCTTGAAGAGAGTAAGCCATCACACAGGTGAAATAACAAGCATGTGACAGAGCAGGAATTAAAACCCAGGCTCATTTTCTCGAGTGAACTTAACCCTTTCTGAGAATTTTTTCAATAAAGGAATTTAAATCCCTTCCAGCTTCAAAGATTAAAAAAAAAAAAAAGAATACACTTAATTGTTCATTTTATTTTCGGGATGTCTTTGGTGGGAAAATACAGCTCACTAAATATTCTAGAAAAAGAAAAGTCACATGTTTCATTGCTTCTAATGAGTTGTTGCAGTTCAGAAGTTTCATTACATTCTGACAATTAAGTTGCTAATAAACTGAGGAGCCACTAATTGACTTATCCATCTCACAAACTCAAGATCCAGCAACCTAGAACACAGTTTTCATCAGTGGGCTCCAAATCACTCAACATTTTGCAATCAACTTTGTGATTCGATTTGCTTTGGGTAATTTACGCATTGTTCTTATACTTGACACCGAATCCTGATCGGGAGCACACATGTCCATGTGCGTATGCTCATTAGGAACATGTTGTGCTGTTGCACACCATGTCATCAGAACCGGTGACAATGCCTGCAGACCGATATCAAAAAATTTATGGTAATTGAAACCAAAGAATCTTAGGAAATGCAGTCAATTTCACAGAGTACCAAAAGGTCACTCTATTCAATTTATACTGGAGGCTCAGCACAATATTGAAAAAAACACGTGAAAGCAAATGATCTTATCAGTTTTCCAGGATTTAACAATTTACTGACTATATAAGGCAATTTACTGATTACCAGATGAATGCATCAGCTGCGCTGTGCCTCGTATTTAGCTCATCAAGCTCTTGTACAGAAGTTAACATTACAAGTGCATTGCTGAGTTTGTCACCATACCGTATTAATTACTCTGTTCAGCATCAGTGAGAGTAAACCTTTATGTTATTGTTGTTCTTCGGTTCCACTGGTGGTGCTGAAGACTCTCTGAAAGCCTGCTGTCTACTCAAACTGTTACTACTAAGAATTGTCATCTGAGGCTATTAAAGAGGAGAACATGAACTACACCAAAGCTGGTATTTTTCAAGCATTAATGTGCACACAGAACACCTAAAGATGGCAAAGTGCAGATTCTGATTCAGGATACATGAATGAAGACATTCTGAGCCTTTAACAAGCTTCCAGGCCATCATAGGCCACTTACCATGTAGGTATCATGCAATTAGTGGTAGAGTAGCAAGGGTCTAGTTTTCATTTGTGTGTGTTAGGTCCATTCCTTAAAATATATCATTAATATACATTATTTTTAGAAGAATGAGTTTGTGATATTTTAATTTTCTAAATCACATTTATTTATTTTTTCATTTATTTGCAATGTGTGTGTGTGTGTTTGTGTGTTACAAGCCTGCATGCACACAACTGTGCTTGCATGGCACGGCACACCTGTGGAGTTCAGATAACAACGTGAGAGAGTCAGTTCTCTCCTTCTACTATGTGGCTTTGAAGCTGAACTTGGGACATCAGGCTTGGCAGCAAGTGTGTTAGTCCCCTTAACCATCTCACTGGCCCCTCATTATGAGATTTTCATTCATGTATGCAATGTGCTTTGATCACTGTCTACTTTTTAAAATCAAGTCAGCACACCTCTCCCACGTCATACAGAGCAGAGAAAGAAAGACTTGGATTACACTGAGTCACCGAATCCCCTCTTGAAGCCCTTGCTCCTCTCATCGTGTGGAGGCATGCCACCATGCTCTGAGCAAAAATCTAGATGTTTATGGTATTTAATTCATGCTGGTTCACGTTGCAAACTGGAGGTGTCTCTCCATACGAAGCCCAGACATAGATTTTGCTTTGCTAACATTGTTTTGTCTACAAAAGGTCTTTAAACAATTATTGGATTAGTTAATAGCACTTACTGAATTTAAATTTCCATCTGAATGTTTTGCATTGTAGAAACAATCAGAAAATATAGATTGATGAGAGGTGAGGAAGTACTCACCACTTCAGAAAAACGATACCTTTAGGTGGCCACGTTTCACCCTCACAGCCCTGACACTGACTTCTGTGGCAATCCCCATGTCCACTTAATCCTCAGTCACATCACTGAACGCCCTTGCCAATGTCCCCAGTATCGGGTCACTCTGATTTCCCTTTCAAATTCTCTCCCACTATTATATGTCCTCATCTTGGCATAGCTCATTTCAGATATTTTCACCCTTTTTACCTTTCCTCATAGAAGCTGTATAGATTTACCTTCTGCTTGAGTTCTTCTGTCTCATGAAGTATTGGTTTAGTACACCAGCCTCATTCTTTCGAGTGTTTCGATACATCACAACAGGTTTTATACTTATTGTATAAACTCTACTTTTATCCCAAGGTCAAAAAACATCACAGAAGAGGGGAAAGAAAGCATGCAAGAGCCAGGAGATGAGGAGGAGTGCTGTGAAATACTGTCTTATAAGCATGAAAATGCCGATGCATAAGCAAGATTAAGTTATATTTTCTATGTTTCCTTGAATAAATGAGATACATTTTAGTGAACAGAAAGTACATTAGCGTAATCTCAAATTTAGAGTCTGACAGATTTGCTTACCTGTGCTTATCTGTATCTGAGAAATTCTCAACCACCAGGAAACTTTGAACTTGGATGGTTACAGTGAGGAGAAACCCTACATAAATGTCCTTATTGTACCTAGAATAACTCTGCTCATTTTTTACACTCTCACTAAGAATAGTGACACACCTGCCTTGTATGTCCACCCAGAAGGATAAAGAGAAGTTTGATAAAATTACAAAAATATTTAGAAATTGCTTGATAAATTAATGTTTTAATATTTTAGAGCATCTTTCTGGTGCAATTCAGCAAGTAGGTTAAAGTATGAGATCTCTAGTCAAGCTATAAAGTGATTACTGAGGGCTTTAGGATCTGCAATCAGATTGCTGGGCATGAGTCCTCACTACCACCTGGGAATGGTGCCTTCAGGAGCTACTAAATTCCTCTGGTATTCCATTTCCCACCCATAGTTAAGACAATGATTAAAAATACCTAACTTGTGCCTTGTTGCAGAGATTGGATGAATTAAAACATGTTAAATGCTCAGAATGCTGTCTGACACATACAGGCCTTCCATAAATTTTAACTATCATCAATGTTCGTTTTATTATCCTCAAAGGGCTTATAATCTAGTCAAGGAAGTGAGACAGGAATAGTAAAAATATAACTAACTCCAGGAAGCGATGTGTTCATGACAAGTGGCAGATAAGTCACTCAGATATGGAGTGTTAGTTCTGAGGAGAATCATTTTGAGTTTTAAATAATGTTGCCAAGAATCCAGGCAAGGAATTTCTTATCAGGTCACAGGACTTTTTAGAATAGTTATGTTATTTTGGTCATGGAAGTCTTTTCAACAGCTTGTTCAGAACAGAATTCTCCTCCCATCTGGACAAAAGAGGCCATCCAGGTTTTCCCTCTGATAGAGGGTTGAAAAGGGATAAAGGAAGTAACATAAGATGGCAAACAGGTCCTGTTAAGGACCTAGCTGATCACTGGAGATTTTACACATTTCTGAGGCACTGCTGTGTTTAGCCAGAACAAGAGGCCTCGTAGGCAAACAGTTCCGTGGGTTTATCATAGCAACCTAGTTTGAGAAAAGGAATTCGAACTCTATAAATGGGGATGGCCTTGCCCTAGCAAGGTGAGTTTTACACTGGAGATAAGCATTATACTGAAATGCTTCACTCAAAGGCAGATAGATTAAACTTCTAAAAAAATGTTTATCAATGTGCATTTCCTGGGGAGTGTGTGTCATTTATCTTTGTATCCCAGGCATCTAATAAGATGGAGCAAGCCAAGAATGAATGACCCTCAGATGGATGGACGAGCAGATATGAAGGAAACAGGGGGACGAGGGGATAGAAAGGTCTTTTCTCAATAGAAAACAGGTTGAAACATTTTATCAGCCTCTGTAAATCACCTGTCCACCCAGATAACTCTAAACCATGATTGTCTGGCAAATCTACCTTTTGTCACTTATGACAAATAATTTCAAATATTAGTTATACTTTTAAAAGTCTGATCTTTACTTCTGAAAACACTAATAGCCAGATACAGGCTAGATGTTCAAAAACATGTTTTAAATAAATGAGGGTAGATAAGTTAGTAGGAAGTTCCTTTCAGCACAGAGCAAGTACTCAGTCATCTTGGGACTTCTTGAAATATTCAGTGCTGTACTTTGCCTAACGTCCTCCAAGAATAATTCCAGATTATTTGGATTCTTATTTTTTATCATTTAGTATAGATATAGTAAACATATACTGTGTTTCAATACTCATGTAAAAATGGATGTGGTAAAAAGTCACAGCACAGATTCTCCAACAAAATTAAAAAGTAAGAAAGAATATGAACAGAGAAGAAAGCAAGGGACATTGAGTAGAGGCTAAGGGCACACAACACCAGCAGATAGCATGTCTCAGCGTTATATGTGAACAGCGTTATAGGAAGGGAATGATGACTGACAATAAGAAATCAGTGTGTAAAGAGAAGTATAAAAGAGGCCCTCCATCAGAATAAAACAATGTGCTATATATTCAGAAAACTTCTGGTTACCAGATTTAGCTTATAGTAGCCATTTCCCAGACATCGAATAAATGATTAACTATACTCATGTTATATTATGGAAACCAACTGACATTTATGAAAACCAGCTCCTCCCACCATGAACCAAAACAAAATATGGTATATAGAAATGTGTTACCACAGTTATAATGGGAGGCAAAACATTTATCTCCCAGAGCTGGCACAAGATTTATTAGAGCTCACTGTGTTTCCAGAATGTGCCATTACAAGCGTAAAGCAAGTCAAACAGCAGTTGTTGAAAATGCCAAATGCTAAACTTCTGTAGCCAATGTTCTGAGCAAAGTTCTCCATGTTGGTATTTTCTGTCCTGCAGACCACTGCTCCCTAGTGTCTGCTTATTGGGACCCATTAGTCACTGCAAACATCGTTGACTAGATGGAGTGTACTTTTATGTACAAAGTATCTTTGCTGGTCTTTGTTGGCCACATCAGAGAGAAGGTCTACAAGTCACTCAAGGAGTCACATTTTGGTTGTCTGTCATCTCTCCAGAGAAGACATTTCATGACAGAGATTTTTACACACTGTACCCATTCTAAGACTTTTTTTTAACAATGATCCTTGCTACTCAAGCAAACCAGATTACTCATTTCCTTGTGGCTTCTGTCTAGAGCTTCCTGATTAGGTCATTGCACCAACCAAATATTTTATGTCATTGCTATGTGCTAGGAACTGTGCTGTGTATGTAGTGGAATGATGTATTAAGTCAGACCCCTGGAATTTACCTTTGATACAAGTACACAATGGATCCACCCTGGGAAGCCAGCAGACAAAAGTCCCATTCTCCTTAAAGGGCTCCTGCAGAAGCCAGGGGCAGGTAGTTGGATGCTTCCATGAAATTGAATCTTCACCAGAATTTTCATGAAGTCTTTTCCCAAGGACATTTTTGGTTTTATAGAGCTATCCAAAAATCCAGTATATTAGCTGTTCTTGCAAATAGTCATTTATTGACAAAAAGTTAAAAATAAATATCAAATTAGAAATTTCCCTGATGTTATTTCTACATATATTATTAGAAAACTTAAATAAAGTCTGAAAAAGAGCCATTGGGCTGGCTCAGCAGGCTCAGATGCTTAGTGCCCAGCCTGATGACCTGAGTTTGACCTCCAAAACCCATATGGTAGAAGGAGAGAACCGACTCCTTCAAGTTAGTTCTCTTAAGCCCTCTGATCTCGACATACACCATGACCATCCCCACCCAAACTATATAAATAAATAAGTAAGTAAAATAAATAAATAAATAAATAGAATTGTAAATGAGAAAACAATCTTTCTAGGTAGAAACACATAGCTAGTTTCTCAGGATCAGTGTGTAATCTCAAACACTGCCGCTCTATTTCCAAAGACAGCACAATACTGGGCTCACAATATATGCTCATCACTTATGTACTATAAGGATTTCTAAAGCTCTTATGACAATAAAAGAAGCAATAACTACATAGTATCAAACGCTAAGGTGTTTCAGAGAGCACAAAAAAGAGGGAAGGAGTATCTGTGGCAAGAAATAACAGAAACGAAGTTGTACAAAACATATGTCTGCAACACATATGTATCCAGATAAATACATATTTAAGCAACATGTTTTAAAGCTAAAGAAAATAACTGAAACATAAACACTAATTTAATTTGTGGAATTTCAGAAGATAGCCACTGGGTGGTAGAATTCCTACTGTTTCACTGGGAACAAAAATCCTTAGTCCTTCCCTCAATGTTAAGCATATTCTGCTTACAAGATCTCCCATACAGCTTTAAAGCCCAAGACCCACCAAAAATCAAGCTGCAGAGCCCTAAATGTAATAATGATACTATTTCCTTTTATAGAATCAGTTTCTCCTGGATTCACACAGGGAGCAAGTGGGCAAAATCTTCCCTTTCCTCTCTTTCCAAGGCTGGCACACAACCAGGACAAACCTTCTGAAATGGGAATCTGATCAGAGCCATCAAGTCCAGTTTCTGTGTTCCATATACTAAGCTGCCAAGCCCAACTCAACACCCTCTCATCTATTCTATCCACCACAGATGCCCTTCTGTTTGAGGATGCTAGACTTGATTATTTTGATGATGGTGATGGTGATGATGATTTCATTTATAACTGAGAAATCATAACCTCCCTTTACTGTGACTAAATATTAATGGTTTCCATGGTAGGAATTTTTTCTTAATGAGATAAAGGTAGGTTGAGAATATCTAACTGTACTTGTCAATGTAGTTATATATGGGTGGCAATTGCCATCTAGGTGTTCATGGACTTCGTATGCATTTTGTCAGCCATTCTTTGTTGCATGCCCTTTGCTTCGGGTGCTGCGTACTCCTAATGCTGCATGTCACTCAGATTTAACACAACCCTCTAGAAAAGAAGCTCAACAAAGAAAGGAATTCCTGCTCGTTTTCTACAATGTCCCTAGACTCTCACATGTGACACCATGATTTGTAATGTTCATTGAATGAATAAACAATCTTATAAAGTCAGCAAAAGTTCTCAAAAGAAGAAATACACCAAGGTCCCACTTGAATCAAGTGACAGACTAAGGATAAGAAGAGCAGTTCTTTCTGATTCTAGCTCTTTTTTCCCCAGCCATCTTACAGTAGTGTCTCTGGGGTCATAGAGTCTAAAGAAGGAAAAGATACCTGGTGACCCCAAGGAGCTTGGCAAGGTCTTCTGAGCTCTGGATTCATTCTTGGGAAATGGAGACACGGTCCCTGTGTAGTTTTTTGGGGCTTACACAGAACATCTCTGCATATATGAAATACTGCTACATTGCATTATTTTCTTGAAAATTGGAACTTGTTTAATGTTCAGAAAGTCAGTTTAATGTCAATATTCATCTTTGTTACTCTTACTTTGTAGACTGGCAGGGTTCATAACTGAGACTCAGTTCCACAGCAAAACATTTGCTTTTTAGTTCATTTAGGAAAACAGAAAAAATATGTGGAATTTATATGGGCTGTCTCTATGAAATGATTTATAAAGACAAATTAAAGTGTACAACTGTATAGCTTGTATTGTGTGAGGTAAACTGAATATTAACACAAATTAAGATAATATAAAAATAGAAGTTTATATCATGCAAGAGAATTTACATATAAATATAAGTTTAAGTGTTAACTATAATTATCTTTAATATTAGCCTGCTATAGTGCACTATTCAGGATGAATTATCAACTCCATGGATTCCCCAGGGAAGGAGATGATAGTCAAAGACCAATTGAGCATCATTTCACAAGCCATTCTTCCTTGGATGTCTCTGTTAATTAAGGAAAGGAAGCATTGCTTACAATGCCAGCGTAAAGTCAGGCCAAGACAAGGTTCTGAATCCAGTGGTGCCAACACAATCAGACACTGAGGCTCCAGAGAGCCATTTTAAACATGGTCTTTGGCTTGCCCACTTAGCTCTAGTCTACCTGAATACTTAATGTGTAAGAAAGCAGTTCCTTCAAGATAGTCTAGCCAAAAAAAGACGGTGGGGAAGAAAAAAAATGTTCGTGGAAGAATAAAAACTGTTAGAATATAAAGAACAGTAACAAAAATCTCAATTATATAAAGTTATATAATTTAAATTATATAAATATTAATAAAGGCCAATAAAGACAGAGTTTCACTATAGGCTGGCCAGTAGGGAATATTCAAGTAGCATAGAATCCTGGCAAATGACTCTTCTGAAACAACCAAGACAGTCCTAGGAAAGACCAGAGGAGAGGAAGAAATGAAAAGCAGGTCAAAGGGTACAAAGTTGCAGTTGTGTTGGGTAATAAGGCCTAATATTCTACACTGGGATTGAAGTAAACAAAATTGTACTGTATTCTGACATTTCCCTAAAAACAGAATTTTGATGCTCTTACGACAAAAAGTGAAGCATGTGAAGAGATTGTTACTTCAAACTGCTTGACAGTATAAATCATTTCACCATGAATATGTTTTCCCAAGATGTAATATTGTCCAGCTTAGATATATGCAATAGAAATAATGTCCAAACAGACATTTGAGGACATCAGAAAAAGGACCATTACACTCAAGAGTAAAGGGATTATAAGAAATGATAGTGTTTGTTCTTAGCCTTTCAAAAAGCACCGTAGAAAGAGGAACAGAAAAAAAAATCTAAAGAGTTAAGACAAGAAAATATTTAAAAAATAAAAGTGAAAAGATGTACACAGACAGAGGTAAGTATTGGGGTGTGAGTGAGAGAATTAGACAGCGTAGGTTTGCCATCTCCTATAACATGTTCACAGATTATACCTACTGAACATGTTTGCAAAGCTCCACGGGTTGACAGAGCTCCCGGGGGAGTGAGGAAACAACCATGTCAGGAAATGCTAGTTTCATTCTTGGATATTTGTCTTCATCCAGTCAGCGGTAGAGCTGTTACCGTAACACCCTAATCAATAATTTGCTACCAGAACCAGAAGGGCGAAGACACCCAGCAGCCCTTCTCAGTGCTGCAATGGGAGTGCGCGTGGGTACTGCCGTGTTTAGACAGCAAGAGAACACTGTTTTGTCAAGCTAACCAGAAATGCAAAATGGGCGCCACTTCATCCTAAATATCAAGGCACAAAACCCTGCCTGTTATTTGAAACAAAGAATGAACCGACTGAAGCAAAACCACTGACCTGTCTGCAGATTTAGACTGAGACACCAGACCCAACCCAGCAGCTAGTCAACAGATCCCAATTACTCAAGTAAATTTCCAAATCTCCTAAAAACATTTCCAGAATGGTTTAGAAGATCATAAGTTAAATGTCATTTGCTCATTCATTTATTCACCACCTAGCTACTCAGTTCTGTTTATATACATAATTTTGAATCAGAAACCCAGGGAGCTAGGAGAACACAGGTACCAAAAGAAAGAAAATCTCTCTGCTTATAATTTAGCTGAAAAATGGCCCTACCTCATGTGGCATGTATCAGCTGAAGCATTACATGTAAAAGAAAGACGGAAAAAGGCAGAGTTGCTCAACTTTACATAGAAGCAAAGGAAGGCAAAATATTAAGAAAAGAAATATGTAATTATTGATATAAACTGGTTTGGTGTCCACCAAGGGAAGGGGAATGATCATATCTAAGCTCAATTTATAAGAAATTGTTCACTTGGAGGAACATTCGTATTTTGAATTGCATTCCAAAGGTGGTAGCATTGATATTGGAGTGAGGAGAGAGTAAAACTGGTTGTGATTTTGTGTTTGGGTGATTTGAATTACTTAATGAAAATAAGAAAACTGTATGAGGGGAAAATTGTATTTCCCATTGAGGAAACTTTACAGACATTTGTCTGAATCTACCTTCCACATACATTTTCAAGGACCCAATGGATGAATTTAAAACCAAGTTTAGGAAGCATTACCAAAACTTCATAATCACCCTGCTCTTCAATGAACTATAAGGACAAGAATCTCAGTCAATCAGTTAACAAGTACCAAGAATATTCACAATAGGGATGAAGAACTAACATTCCCAGCTTTACAATGGTCATATCTCCTAAAAAATATATCCCTCTGCAAATGGAAACATCCATGCCCTGTGAGCTGCAGGACATGGGTGCTCATCTGCTGACTGGTAGAACAGGATGGCACTCACCTGCTCTTTCCACTGCACACTAGTATGAAAGGACCTGGTACTGTGCTGGCTAGGCAGGTAGATCGGGAATTAAGCAGGGAGCAACTCCTGAATTGCAGAGTTTCCATCATTTTTAAATTATGGGGACTGAAAATACAGAGGCAAAAGTAATCTCGGGCATTTGGAAATTCTGAGAGAAGGTTGGGATTAAAAAGGGATTAGTCACTCCGTGACTAGCAATAGAAGTATTAGTTAAGAGGAAGCACAAGAAATGGTTAAAAATCTAAGTTTTACAGTTGTTGTTCAGAAATGCTTATCTATTCTGATATCTGCTCTGTGACTTGAAACCCAGACAAGTTGCTTACCCAAGCTCAATTTCCAAACTGTAAAATAAGTGGATACTTCCAACACATTTATGCCGATTATGAGAACTAGTCAAGAATAATATTTTTAGTAACTAATTTAATAGAACTGAAGTTTTCTTTTTACATTCAACCATTGTTTGGATATGTACAGCCCTAGTACCTGACCTGTAGAAACACACACACCACAAACACACATCAAACTATTACTACTATAATCTGTTAAAAGAAATCTGGTCAATTGTGAACCTCAAAGCAAAAGTGAGTATCTTTGGTATACAGGACAAAGGGAAGTCCTGAGATCCCTTCTACAACATATCTGCTTTAAGGACATATTCGTACAGCCTTCCAAGACTGCCCTGTATTTTGTGAACAAAATCACTTCCAACAGCCACCAGAGTACAGGATTGACAATCTACTCAGTTTATATTCTAGATCCTTCTGCTTTATTCCATCTTTGAATCATACTCTTCTGCTTGCCACACAATTCTCTTATTTCTGTTAACTAATTCCCAGTCCTCAAAATCACCCAAACTGTTTAACTACAGGAATTATAACATTACAGAAAGTGTAATGAAGTTCGCCATTGAGAGTTTTGCTTCCCAACATCTATAACATTCATCCCTTCCTCTCAGTGTTTCCATCACCCTCATATTTCCAACCACATGGCCTGAAGCTTCCTAACCAGATACCCTGTCTCTGACCCTTCCTCCCCCAAGTCATCTTTGTGATCTCTACAAAGCCATAGGATGGCTTCTTGCTACAAACAACTCAATATTCTTGGGCCTCAGTTTACTTAGTTGAAATGAGCATACAAGACACAGTATCACATCATATCAATGTTAGACAATTCTAAAATTCTGTCCTGTAGTAGCTACTGTCCCTAACCACTAGGTTGGTTCCATCTTCTGCTCATCTCAGACCTTTCTTCGCCACAATATTGCTGCCATTTTCCTATCGCTGTTTCATTCTAACATGTAACTTACGGCCTTGTATGCAGAAGGTGCTAAATATATAGTAAAGGAATACTGCAATGAAACTTGATACCTGAAATGCCTACCTTCTACTCTGCCAATGGAAACTATTCCCATCTAGAAGATCTATACCCGGGACAGATCCTTTAAGGATCTTCTTCCACCCTAAAGATCTGAGAAGTCTGCTAATCCCTTATCAATGGCTACATACTTCGTTATGCAGTGATTAGCTTCTGATGTACACTGAATGCAGGGGCTAGATGGTGGTGAATTTCTGCATTCCATATGGGGCCTCGGACAAGGCTTTGTCAAGCAACAATCTACAGTGTAGCTATGGTTGGTATTTGTGTCACATACCTAAATCTGGTATTCTTCTAAGGTTAGGAATATCCCAAGGGAAGGAATCCTTGAATCTCTCATAATTCTTTTTTATATACCATAGTTGCTGGCAGAGTTTAAGAATCATAACAGGAACTGCAAAGTACAGCCTTTGGATTTATAGTCCTGTAACATACATGTAGTGTATGATCCATTCAGGTCAGGAGCAGTGGGAAACAGGGCTTAGTAAGCAGTAAGGGTTCAGGGACAGTCACGGGAACTCAAATGCTGGTTAGTGAAGGGTCACAAAGAGATAAAGATCATGAGCATTCATCAAAGAGCAGAAAGGAAGTCTTCAGCAACAGACTATGGAAAACAAAGGAATGGTAAGAAACAGTGAGAGAGCAATAGAGACTGAAGGCTTGAGATTGGGAAGAAACAACATACTGCCTTCTGATCCCTAGGTACACACAAACAAGAAATTAGGCAACCTTGTGTGCCCTGTGTTGCACTGTCAGCCTTGTGCTAAAGATTAACAGCCAGATGCAAAGGGGACTAAAGATCAGGCAGGGCCAAAAAAACACTACCAAACACCACATGGCAGCAGCCTGCCCTGAAGGACCCTGACTGCCAGAAGATCCCAGGTCCCATTTGATCAGCTAGCAATCAAAAGATCACCTTGGTAAGGCTCTTGGAGACAGCCATATGGCTAGTCAGTGTTCCTGAGATATACAGAGAGAGAATGGCCAACTCACCTTAGTGCCCCTGAAGAGAAGCAGTGAGAACCAGGAATGGGTTCTGGTTAAATACTAACTTCTAAATTCCTAATCTGTGGGAAGACAGAAACCATGCATAACCAACAGTAGTGCCTGGCACTTAGCAGGTCCCCATAAAATGTTTATGAGAAGTCTGGAATTTCAGGTAGTGTTGAACTCTGGAAGAGCCATGGAAGATGCAGGCTTGTGTGTCTCAGGCAGAGGAAGATCTATGTAAATTCTCTCAGGCTCCTTGGCTGGTATTCTACGGGCATAGGCATCTCAGTTCTGCAGTTCTGGAACACAACTGCCAGAAGACTGAGATCTTGGCTTACAAACTTGTATCTTCCACTGCACCTGCCTAACATGCTATAAAGCATCAGAAAACATCTGGCAATTGATGCCTCATGCTCAGCATCTGCAGATGAACTCTACTTCATACTGAAGTAACTATTGCAATCTTCTGACTGAGGTAGGCTAGTCAACCTTGAATCAGTCTTGAACTTGAATAATCAAAACCATTATTTCTGATGTGCTGGGATGAAGCTAGCATGTTGTGATGTGCTCTGACCCAAGGTTCTGCTTCTACCCAGACAGCCTGCATCTACACCTATGCACACATAGGACAAGGGGGACAAGCACCCCCTTCCCTCTCTCTGATGAAGATAGTGACTGTTAGGAGGTGATGAAGTTGTTGGAATATACTATACAGAGACAGACAAGAGCTGACACAGAGTCTCACAAAATCTTTTGAATATGTAAGAAAGATACCAGAAACAGTCAGCCTACTGTTTTCATCTGCTTTCTTTTTGCCTTCTGCTTTTAAATTACACACTGCAGAGTCTCTGAGGAGAAAGCTTTAAGAAAACTTTCATTTGCTATGGTACAGCTCACCAGTCTTTCTTTGACTACAAATAAATAAATAAATAAATAACCTCCTGGAAATGTTTCTTTCTTCTCATAGCCATTAATAACGATAGCTTGAACGGTAAAGATTTGCTTCTACTGAAGGTAATGGGGTAATGTTTATTTCCATTAGATCAGGCCTATAAAATCATCTTTTCATAACTGTGAGTCCACAGTTTCCACACAGCAAAGCTTGACATTTTGGTCCCTGACAGGCAATGCTCAATTGTGGGATGCTAAAAAAATCTGTATGAAGGGAGCCCTTAATACAAGATAGGCTGAGTGTTCTCCCCACAAATGGTTTGTCTTAGCCATCGCTCTTCCTCCTGGATGGACCAGGCAAAGCAGACAGCTTATTGGCTTAGTTTGTTAGGCCAGGTTAAAGGGATGCAGCTGGGAAAGTCTCTTAAGGGAGATTACCCTCAGGCTAAAAATAGCAGACACTAGAGAATTATCTTAAATATGACCAAACTTGCTCTGTACGGTGAATGCAGATAACTGTAATATGTTTCCATTTTTGGTCATTTCAGTACTTTTTTTTTTCTTAGTTTGGCTTGCTGTAGCTGACTATTTAATTCATTTCTGATTCTATTTGTCACATTTGCTCTGGGAGATATTGCCCCAGGGGTGTTTGACTAAGGAACTCTTCTTATTTAGCTGGGCTGCTTTTGTTAAAATCTAATGAGCTGTTGGATTGCCAAGCACAGCCACAGAGTAGACAGGGCTGGTTAGAAGGTAAATTCATTAAAATACGTCATTAAAAACCTACTATTTGGGGCCTGGGATGTAGCTTAATTAGTCGAAGTCTTGCTTAGCATGCACAAAACCTTAGGGTTGATCCCTAGCACTATAGGGTGACATTTGTCTGTAATCCCCATGTTTGGGAGATTGTGGCAGGAGGATCATATAAGTTCAAGGTCATCCTTGGCTACACAGTGAATTCAAGGCCACTCTTGTCTACATGATGCCCTGTCTCAAAAAATATCATAATTACAACATAGAGCCTTTTTCTTGTCTATTTTCTGGAAATGTAATTTATAGTCAAATAAAAGTTTGTGTTATTTCAAATATATGATATGTCAGTGACCAATTTTTCTCTCATTCCTTTTCAGCAGACTGTTTCAGTCTTTGCTGATGCCTCCGTGATGCCCATTTCTCCTTTCGCTGCAGGACCCATCTTCAGTCTTTTAACTCGGGACTGTCTTCAGTAGACATGCAATGCCTAAAGGGAGTCCCCGTATCTTACGTCTCACATACATAGTGCATTTCAGTAGAACAAGTACAGTGCCAGCTGCATGCCAGCCACTCATAATGGCTGATAACTCTGTGTCCATTGACGGATGAGAGAGATCGGATCTGCACTAGGGCATCCAATATAGGAACAGACTGCATTACAACAGATAAATCACCCTGAAGTCCAAACGTGTAGATGTATCTAAAGAAGGTTCACCACAACTGTTACAAAAAGAACAAGGGTGGTCACTACGGCGACTTCACAGGAGAAACCAGGAAAAGCCAGGGATCTACCTTTGGTCTCCATTACAGCTCATAAAAAAAAAAAAGAAAGAAAGAAAAGAAAAGACCAGAAGGAAGATTCATAGCTTCCAGAAACCAATAGGTCTTAAGAATTATCTACCCTCCTCCACCCCAGGTTTCCTTACTAGTTCCTAGGCTTGATTCTTCCCAGAGTCAAGATAGACACTGTATATATGGCATGGTGTCACTTGAACACTTGCACACAAGGAACAGATTCTTTTCATTCTTTTTACTGTGATCTTTTACATGAACACCTCAAGAACAATTGTAAAATGTTTGCCAAATATTGAAGTTTGCAACTATTCAGAAAGTTGAAAGAGACCTTGAGATAGAAATACAGTGGTAGGAATGGTACATTGAATAATGCAGACCTGTATTTTTATGAACTCGAGTGACAGTCACCTAGTTCCTTACATAAACACAGAGGAACTCAGATGTTCTTGCACCCTAGAAAACTACCAGATCTTCAGCACTTAGGAGGAATGTGGAAAATCACCCCACATTGCTCTTGTGTTATACAAGTAACGAACAAATACCTTGTGCCCTTAGCTGTGCGTTATGCACACACAGTGGCCTAACACAGCTGCCTATCTCCTCATCAGCACTGAATTCTCCCCATATCTTAATCTGAACAGCAAATCTGTTCAATGAGTTAGAAGGTAAGTTCACAGCAGCGCTGGAAGGCATTCAGCATGCCACTGTCACTGTTGTCCCTGTTTATAAACCATCTCTTGGAGAACATGTTCTCAGATCTTTGACATGTCTTATTATTAGCCCAATTGTTCAGAATGGCTGGAAAGGTCATTTTGTTCTCTCTCTCTCTCTCTTTAGAATCCACTAGAACCACTGTGAAGCCATCTGTTAAGAAGTACTGGAGGTAGTCCCAGTGTGCAGGACACTCTCCTGGGCACTGAGGGAGGAGGTGATGGGGCAAACACAGAGCCAGCTTTCCTTCACGTGACCCACAATGTACTGGGACACGGAATCACAGAGCTAGACAACTGTGTCATAATCCAAAAACTTAATGGAAAGAGAAAAAGACAGTGTTTTGCCATATGTGACAACAACTCACTGTGTGCCAACGAAGGCCACAAATACCTTCCTAAAGGTTACTAAGAGTTTATCTTGTGCCTGGTAAAGCCTCCAGCTAAACAGAGACCAAACAACCCATCTTTAAAATAGCACATTGTTACAGGACCGTTTACAGAAATGATGTCTATAGACATTTTCTCTGGGATTCTCCCTCCCTAAGACTTACTTACAATGGGCCTCAGAGGAGGGGTCATTTTATTTCCGGCAGCTTGCGACCACACACTTTCTTCCACCCCTGCTTCTGCCCTTCATTTGCATTGATGCTGCCCTTGCCACCGAGTGGTTCCACCAAGGGAACAGGGATGGCAGGGCAGCCTGCCTCACACAGCCTGGAATCAGCTTTTATGCCACTAGACAAAAAGGTCGGGTAGAAAGGGCTAGCACTGGCACAATTAATCTGGCCACTCAGAGACCATCTACTAGCTTAAGAATAGCTTGCAGGTGAGTGATGGACAGGGTCGTGGCTGCCTGATGGCATTAGGGGCCATTATGACAGCCATAAAGAGAAATGGAAAAATCGGACAAGGGGAAGAATTGCTCCTGAAAGGGACATGAAGAAAGACACAAACGCCTCTCCACAAAAAATAAGCTCAAGAAGGGGCTATTGGGTGGGCAGGGCCACTTATAGTGGCGGCAAAGACAGCACTTCTTGATATTGCCAAGTTTGAATATTAATAAGGGGTCATGGCCTAACTAAGGCTCAGGAGCCACACAGGGGAAACCGGACTACTCACTTTTAGGTACAAGGTGTGGGAACTAGTCAGTAAAATCTAGATGAAGATGCAGCAGGCAGAGCCCCTGGGTTTCTAGATGCAAATTAGATTTAAGGAATTAGAATTGAGGAATTCCGTTAACTGGAATTCTTTGTACAAAGCCAAGTAGAGAAGTCTAATAACTACTTTGAAAGCCCCAAGTCTGGTGATTTACTTATAAGAGTCTCCAAACAAACTGGGGGGGAATAAAAAGGGAGGCACTGTTTTGATGCTGGTGCTGCTATTTTAACTGAAAATGCTCTAGATGGAACCACATAGGTGAGCTGCACATTGGGGTGGCTGTGGGTTATTGGGGTCTATATAAAGAAGGAAGCATTGAATGGGGGGCATATGCAATTTCATTCTAATGCCAAAAATAACAGAGCACTAATAGACTGAGTTGTATTTGAATTCTACAAAGACAAGCTTCTCTATAGCCCAAGAGTTTTACGATTGACAAGTAAATTAACCAGAGGTATCATTGTTGTTGAAAATCTAAATAGATTTGCTTGTTAAATGGCGTATTCTGACAGATTAATAATAATAATAATTAATAATAATAATAATAATATAACAATAATAAATTTTGCAACATTTCAAAGAGCAGTCTCTCATTTACCATGTTCTGCTATATGGGAAAAAAATGATATAGAATTAACCCAATCGGCCTCTATGTAATCAATCAAAGAAATTGATGTGTGTAAACAGCAAATTTTTTTACATTAGTTTACTTACTTGGGAGTGGGCACACATGCTCCTGCACATGTGTGAACTTTTCCAAAAATGATTTACATATTTCAATCATGCTAGAAATTTGAGAATTGATTTTTGTAGCATTGTTTGCTCCTGTAAAATGATGATTGAGAATAAATAAAGAATACAGAACTTGGCTGACCTCATAATAAATGGTCCCAGAGAGTTTTGTTCTCGGTGTTGAGCTTTATAATTTTTTAGTCTCATCATCTGGTCAGCCTGAAAAAACATCTCCCTATGACATCCTTGTCTCTACCATCTCGTGAGCTTTTAAAATCGTTGCTATTCCTGATTTTTATGTGCTCAGAACAACAAGTAACTAAGACTCATTTAGACAGCACATTCAACAAAAGAAAGCAAGTGTGAAGTGAGGGCTGGAGAAGCTTATCTGGGAATAAAACGTGTTAAATTTGAGAAAATTTATCTGAATCTAGTTTGGCTTCTCAAAGACAACTTTACAGAATGGTGTGCTTCTCGGTTCTGTTTCAGACAATTAATAGTGTTAAGTTAATAATGGCCAGGGAAATGAGGTCTTCTAGTGCAAAATTATAAAAATAGCCACTGTGATTGACTTAGACATGCATCTTCTATGTGAAAGACAACCTCTCTTTCTGCTACGGGTTATGTAGCCAGGAATCACAATAAGCCAGACACTAAAGGTAAAACAAAAGATTCATATTTTTTTTCTTCTACACCCTGAAGCAGCAGGAGGTCACATAGGACCCGTAGAAAGTATCATTACTTCTGCTGACTCAGAGAAGAAACCCATTTGCCATTCAAAGACAAATTAAACAGGGCAGGGCATGTGCTATGTGGAGTCTCAGGCTCAGTTATCTGCCAAGACCAGGCAATGTTTGGTCACCTCCAAATGCATCTAAACACTGAAAATTCTTCAGCTCAGTGTGGACAGACTGCCTTTTGTCAAAATTGTCAATTTGAACAAATATTGCAAAGCAGTCCAGGCTGTATCTGTCCCAGGATAAATTGACACAAATTCCTCTAGGATGGGGACAGCCACATAGCTAGGATTGAGGGTGATAGGATTAAAGGAGCTAGACAGAAACATTGTGACCTAATGTAACTCTCAAATCTGTGGCATGCAGAGCCCTGGAATTGAGAACCAGCAGGAAAAAGAAGCCACTTATCTTATGAAGAATCACTGTGTTTCAATTCCTGGGCATTTGCCAGGCTCTCCTCCAATATGAATAAAAAAGTGAGCCTATCCATTTGACAGCACTGCCAAAAAAAAAAAAAAAAAAAAAATCCAGGTGGAGACACATAGCTCAGAGGAGAGCAGGGTGTCCCTGCTGAGTATTGGCTGGCAGGACACAAGAGGATCCTGACATGAGAACTTTTTCTGGACAGAATCTGAGCTGGCTAGGTTCCTTAAACACCCACAAGAACTATGTCTGGAATACAGAGGCTCCAAGTTACCATCTGAGCCAATGAGATGACACCCAGGGAAGCTAATAGCCTTAGGCCAAGAGTCCATGGAAAAATCAAGGGCATTCCTAAAATAGAGGGGTTTTCTCCCCAGGAAAGAGTTGTTCAACTAGAGAAAGAGACTTCTCAAAGGGGACTAGGGAGAAGAGATTTAAGTCAAAGTACTCTATCTGAAAGGGATCTAATTGTTATGGACATGATGTTTGGTTCCTCCAGAGAGGGGAGCAGAGGGATATAGGACATTCTTTCTGTAGTTCCCCTCCAAAGGGGACAGGATTCTCCCTATATTACCCTACCAAGGGAGGTAATGAGATAGAGGGTTAGAGACAGTTTGCTCAGATAAAGCAGTGCCACACATACAGGGTTTTTCTTACCAGCCAAAAGCATTGTTAGCCCTTCCAGTTAGACTGAAGTATCAGTCTCAGAGAGAAAGGTCACGAAGCCTTAAATGGTACAAATGGTTCTGGTCCATGGAAACCCAACACACATTGCCAGAGGCCCAGCATTTTTGGTCATGTCAGAGGTACATACTGGAGTAAGAGCTCTCTGCTGGCAGAAGGGCTATCTTCCTTTAAGTTGACTTCCTCTTGATTTCCCTCAGCAGCAACAATGAGCAAACCCTCATTTTACTCAATGAGTTTCTTATAGTGTATCTCATGTCTTCTCATTTCAAACATTCTGAGCCTCTGCCTCAAAGATTCTACATCCTACTTCTGAGCTCCTAGTTTGAAAGAGAATGCCCTATATCCTTTGTCAGAGTGTTTACCTCCCTCGGTGTTAGAGGCCATTTTCACTAACCATGAGCTTCATGGAATCAGGGAACATGTCTCCTCTAAGCGACTGAATTCCTAAAACTTGGCAAGACGCTAAACATACTACTGTATGGCAATAATTATTTTCTGGTGAGTTGCTATATAAATCATGAAAGAATGGATGAACTTTTAAACCCAAAAGCACAGAGAAATGCAAAGATAAGACCAAAAGAGGAGCAAATTGTTTCTCCTGGGAAGATGCAACCGTCCATCTCACAAACGACATGGGACGAAGAGAGCGGTTAGTCATAAGCCACAGCAATATCTGCATAGTGTTTGATTTAAGGCAAAACAGTGTCCCCAGGTCTTAAAGTCAGCAACATAATCGGCTAAGTTAAAATGATTGCAGATAGGCTTCAATGCTTTCCTGTCTCCAGGCCATTTGAAGAAGGATGGGGAGAATTGAACACATCTAAGAATTTCTCAAAAACAGAAAAAGATTCACAGTGGTTTCTCCTCATGCCTCTGGTGCAGAAATTTCAACCACTGTGGAAACTGGTCTCTGAGTTGCTCCCTAGCTGCCGGCAAGCACATTCCATCCCTTTTTCTTTAGCAAGTTGCAAATTTGGTACAATCATTTCTTTACTGTCTCCCTCCCTCTACATTTTCTGACTCAGAAAAGTTTGAATACAGTGTCTTCCTGTCGCTATTCCCTATTGCTCTAGTAATGAATTAAGAGTTAATTGGGGTGCAAAGGCAAGGAGAAAGCTTGACAGAGCATAGAGTTAGAGGGTTTTGTAGCAATTAGCCATGGTTTCACCACAAGAATAGAATTTTTCTTTTAAATCTTTTAAAGGAGAACCACAAACAAACAAACAAAGCCACTCACACAAGAACAACCCAGCAAGACCCTCCAAGGTCTGAATAGTAATGATATCACTGGATGACAGAGGAAACACATCCAATTAACCAATTAGCGTTCACTGAAGGAAAGCTGGCTTCTTGGGAGAGAGGGAGGGAAAACAAAGAGAGTAGCTTCCAGAAAAGTCAGCTCCACAACAGCTACCTAAAGGAAGTAACACCTCCTCTGCTTCCGTTTTTCTTTCTTTCTTGCTTCTATTTTTTAATTTTAATTTTTGTTTCTTGTAACCTTCTCGACAATTCTGTGGGAAAAATGTTAGTTCAACATTATCCCAAGCCAGAATATGACTCTATTTATGTGACGAGTTGACAACATACAATTTCATGCTTGTTGAACTGATGGGTGTTATATATTCACTGAGACTATTATGAAGCCTCACCATTATAAATATGAAACAGTATACACTTATTCAAAATAACTCCAGCAGTGGCAATTTATAGCTCGGTTGTTTGTGCTCTTATGAAGTCCAAATGCCACCTTAAGAAGCTGCAGCTCGCAGAAACAGATGTGCAGTGTGACTGTGACCAAAATGGATTGACGATGACCTATGTGGAAGCAGGCTGTTACGCTATGGTCTGTATAGCAGCTGACACTCGTTTGTATTTAGATATGTGAGTGTTGGGAACACTGTGTCCTTAAAGCTCTGTTTAAACATGGTCCAAGACATTTGTCTTCTGGACTAATCATTTTACCACCCTTCTGTGGCAGGGATCCCAGCACCACCCCACCCCCCTGCACACCGACGTTTCTTTATACAGTAAGGGAACGTGAGTATATGGGCGCCCATACCCACAGGCACAGTATCCCAACCGGTTTCATAAAGTTACCTCAAGGACTTTAAACCCTGGTGGTGTCAGGTGGATGTTGGCAAGATGTCTGGAATGCCTGCATAACAGGATTGTACTACTTTCCTGATCAGGTGCCTGGGAACAGGCAGGACAAGGCCACACAGCATCAAATTATAAGCTGTCACTGCAACTGTTTTCAGTCTGGGTTTTTTTTTTTTTTTCCCCCTTCCCTCCTTCCCTTGCTTTCTTTCTCTTAGCAAGCTTCAGCCAATTTGCAAGTGTTCACTTCCACAAGGACAAATTTGGAATAGTGAAGAACAACACAATTTATCCAAATGTGGAAGGAAATGAAGGAACCAGGCACCTTGCTAAAGCTAGATATCAAAAATTTGCATAAGTAGTTTCCCAACAACAACAGAGGTGCTATTTGGAACAAAATAAATTGCACAAAGCTTGGCCAACTTCGTGATGGCTTTCCTGGGTGTACATTCCCTAAGTACATTTAACTCTTCCTTCTCAGAAGGGCAGGTTAAAAGTAGCACTTATCAGTTAAACCTAAACAGGTAATTGTTCACAGACTTGGAAGTCAGCCTTTCCTTTGATGAGTGAAGAAACACATTCACAATATGTGAACTATGAACTAGCTTTCTTCTTTCACCTTCTCAAGTAGCTCTTTGTGTCTCTTTTCCGTTAGCTTGCTTAATTTTAGGTAATACCCTATCTCTTATCATGAGCCCTAGCAGGGAATTCAGACACTCAAATCCTAGGTCTCTCTTGAGCCATGTTTCTTCAAAACCAAGATATTTTAGAATCATTTTAATATAAATTTTCATTACATATAATCCATTGTCCTTGATGTTGTGTTATGTAAGGACATTTCCATACCAAAAAAAAAATTATATTGTTTTGGAATTTTCTCCCATCCCAACAAAATTTACTATCCCAAATCTGCATCTCTTCCTACTTTTCCTGGGGGGCTAAAGTGAAGGTGCTGTCAGTCCATCTAGTAAATCCAAAGTGAGAGATAACATAATCACACACATTCATTTCTCAGGGACCTTGGCGGCTCTTATCTGCTGGCTTTTATGATCTCTCATGAACGGCCAGGAATAGCAATTTGCAGCCTGTTTGTAAAGTCATCTTAGTCTGAAGCTAGCCTTTTCCTCTTTTATCACACAGTGATATTCGGCAGCTAAGTCCCAGTCGCCACCGCAAAATGTGCACTGAGCCCCATTTTAGAATAATGTAAGTATTCTCTGGGAGTGTGTAACATATCAGACATGGGACAGAGGGCAATTATCATTTCAATGAACTACTTTTTAATAGAAAATGTATTGTGTGCCTTGCTTAGATTTATTGATATGCTGTCCACTGTATATTGTACCCTCAAGCTATTTAGTTCTCACTCATCAGCATCCCAAGCAAACAGCTCTACCATCCACACAACGATGGTTTTTCTAAAGCCTTTGCTCAACTTGATTTTACTATTATATCACCTAGAACATTAAACACCAGACTCTAGTTGTGTGTGTTAAATCACAATCGTTTCTTATTAAGTGTTCCAGGCTACCCATTTTTATTAGCCGTTACTTTATTAAATCCTTAATAACACAGATAGAATAGTTAGTTAATTTGTGTGTTGAGCCATGGATGTTAATTTGTAAACATAATAACATACTGCAATCATTTGCATAATAGCATTTTAATCTTTTTAGTAAAAGCTGTAATTCCCTACAAAGTACACTGCGGTAGAAACTAAAGCGACGATTGGTAATAATACAAAAGGCCTTAAAATTCTGATCCTATTATGGTGTTGGAACATACCCAAACTGCTTGCATAATCTCTGAAATGTTACTGTTCTCTGATTTAGGTGTCTGTGTCAAGAATAAAAATGAAGTGTAACTGGTACTGTAGACTATTCCCTACATGTAATTTAGTATTCGCCGAACACCAGCACTTTGCAAATAGCTCGGAGGCTTTCCCGCAAAGTTCAGGGCTCCAGCTATACACATTGAGCAAGGAACCCCACAGAAAGCACTCCCCAGGCTGAGGTGAGAAGAGGAAATCATGCGCATTTGGCATCAGGGAGGTTATTGGCTACCAAAGATTTGGCCACTGAGCCTTCTCTCCCATCCCTGCCTGATCAACCTGGCTGTGCTGGGCCTCTTTGAAGAGCTGCTTGTGAGCAGAAGTTGGAGAAGGAATAAGAACATTAAGAAGATGCTTAAGGAAGATATTTCTGGGGAAAATTCTACCGTGGCTCAGGTTGTAAAAGCGATAACATCAATCATAAGACTAAAGGGAGAGGGAAAGAGAAAGTCGCATATAAAACTTGGGCCAAGGTATTTTCCCCAAGATCTGGTAATTCATTAATCCATCTGGTTGTGAACCTTGAATGAATAATTTGCAGTAGTAATGTAGAAAGGGAGGTATACACAGCGTTAGCTTTAGGACCTGAAACTGTGTGATTCCCTTAACATTTGGGAAAGAAAAGACAAAAAAGTAGCATCTATCATCATTCCAGGATAAGAAGTTACTTTTGCTCTGAAAAATTGAAAGAGTAAGCCCTGTATACCTCACTACGGCTTGCTTTCAGTTTTCCCTGTGTGCTCATCCTGGCTATGTGTAAGTTAACATCTTTGACGGCAAAATGAGGTTTCCTGTTTTGCCTTCCATCTGAATCTCACAGGGCACAATCTTAAAAGGAAGCATGAGAGGTTAAGAAAGAAGATAAAACTGAGCCTTCCAGAATTGTTTCATATCACAGGCAATTCATTTTATTAAACCCACAATAAAAGTTTTCATTGCTAAAAGAATAGGCACATAATTATAGGGACAAATTAACCTTGTTAAAAATGGGAAGTCTGAGACAAGGGACTGTGCAGGAACAATTTGGCTCTTGGTTTAACAATGTGATAATGTTCATCTTTGTGTCTGCTTTGTGGGTTCCTCTCATTTGGAGGTGAGCCATCTGCTGGGCTGTACTTCTATGACAGCATACACAGCTAGATGTCCACAGACAAATAAACACAGCATATGTATAAGGTTACCACACAGCATCCAGGTGCTGTACACATGGACTTGTTTGCCCAGGATAGTGTTTGTTTTAACCTAGAAGGGCAGCTTTGATGTAACCCAAAGAGTCAGCTAGTCATTCTTTTCCTGGTTCAACTTCAGTAGTCTCTACCTGTGAATCTGGGTCTCCACTTTCCTCTTTGCTTTCTATCTTCCTTCCTTCCCTCTTTCCTTCTTTCCTTCCTTCCTTCCCCTCTTTCTCTTCCTTCCTTCTTTTCTTCCCTTCCTTCCTTCCTTCCTTCCTTCCTTCCTTCCTTCCTTCCTTCCTTCCTTCCTTCCTTTCTTTCTTTCTTTTTCTTTCTTTCTTTCTTTCTTTCTTTCTTTCTTTCTTTCTTTCTTTCATCCTAAGCATATCCAAGCAAAGGAATGTTTATTTTTAAATAACTCACTTGAGATTCTGGGAAACCACAAAGCACTGCGACAAACAAATGGCTAACCTACTTCTTAGAGCACACCAAGTGTCTGGCATGAAATGTCTTCTAAGCCCCTCCTCAAACTACAAAATACTCCTATCTGAAGTTAAGGCTGGGCATGGTGTTCAAAGGGTCGAGTTCATGTCTTGCACCGCACACAGGAGACCCTGGGTTCAATCTCAAGCACTAATTAAGAAAATGAGTAAATAACAAAAAATCAGTGTGCCTAATTAAACATATAGATTCTCACTTTCCAGACTACAAAGACTAGGAACTGGTTCAGCTCCCATGATAAAGAGCAGCCAACCTCATCTCTGGTAACCACCACTTTCATTAACAAGACCCAGGACTGAGGAAGTATGTGCTAGTGACCCCTGGCCATGCAACCTGCATCCTGTGACTTGCTATTTATTAGCAAGAGTAGATGCCAAAAGACACAGCCCCGTGGGGCAGAACTCCTAAGCCATATTTTTCCAGTGGTCAGCATAATGGCAGGGAGAAAATAGGGTGATAAAGCAGATGTTCCCAAGATAAGCCAGATGTTATCAAACCAAGAAGTCTAAAATAGTGTTTAACTAAGGTGCATAAATGAAATGAACACACACACACACACACACACAAACACTTGTATGCATGAAATACACACACAGGCCCCAGACCAGTTGGTCTCTCTCTGCATGATAAGTGAATAATAGCAGTTGCAAATGCAACAGCAACAGCAACAGCACACAGACTGGATCAGATTGCTGGTTCTGATTTGTGAATCTCCAAGATGAACATCTAACTGATTTATGCTCAGAATTCTGAATTTTGTGGTAGACTACAAATGCAAAGATAAGTACAACATAAATTTTTAAAATACTCCATAAGTCTCTGTGAGCTTCAACATTCTTCAATGTTCTTATGTTACAGCCAATTATCTCCCCACTTAACTGGCTATTATTTTCTTACTTGAAGTCTATGCTCTCTGAAAGTGTCATTACCAAGTGTGGCAAAAAATCTGGTTGTAGGCTGTAAATTTAATTTAAATGGCAAACATTTATTGATTGCAAATTGGGAATCCTAGAAATCTTTAAAAGGTGATTATTGCAAATGAATTCACTCTCTGCACACAACAAAGGAGAATTTATTTTCTTGATGATTAAATGTAAGATCTTTTTGTTGCCTGTTTGTTAAAATTCTAAGAGGCTTACCATTCATAAAATAGTCTTCCTGACCACTGACCAAGTTAGAGGCAGGAACCTATGACCATGGAAGGCTTCAAAATGATCCCCAAGAAGACATGAAAGAAAAAGCAGACATCATGTAAATTTGTGAATTAGGGTAAATATGGTCTGCTTGAAGCCACAAGGAGATGAAGTACTCTTTGGAAAATGATTTACAAGTTGAAGGAAGTTTGCAATAGTGAGCGGTCATGTGATCATGAAAGATATCCATGAAGACCAGGTTCCCTTTGGAAGGTGTTCGAGTCAACATGGCTTGCCACCTCCCTCTAAATATAACTAATATTATCAGAGCTGGTGGAATTTTCCTTCCAGGTTCTTTGAGTCTTTCTGTGAATATTACCCCTCTTACCCTTTCCACCCCATTCCCTAATATTGTATACATGCTGTTTGGCTTCCCCTACTTCCTATTTGCCTCTACCTCTTAGATCTACTGGCATGATCTCTCTTTGATACCATCTCCATACCATTAGCCTCCTGTGGGACATTAATTTCTAACATGCAAACACTTTAATATTCCCCAGTGTGAAATGGCCTGTCATAACAGTGTAGCTAGTCTACATATAAACTTACACTATGTCTTCCCATGTTTGCTTCTAGTGAACCAAACTCTTCACCTCCAGTCCTACTCTCTGAAAACCTTTCTCTCACCAGTTAGTGAATCTACCTGCTGTTTCCTTCCTTATCTAGAAATACACAAAGACACACACACACATACACATGTATATATGTAAGCACAATCAGGCAATGCTTGTTAATTGTGTGTGTGTGTGTGTGTGTGTATACACACACATATGTATATATATGTGTGTATATACATATATATACACACACACAATCCCATGATGCACACATATGCATAAACATGTGTGCACGGTCCTGTTATTTTCCATTGTTAATATATAAAATATTCATACACTTAAACACATATATACACATATATCCTTGGATTGTTGGATAATTATTGTACATTTCTCCATTTGGTCTCCCAAACTAATTTAAATTTCCTTAGAAAATGAAGGCGGATCTCCTTTTGAGCTTTATGGGTACTGACTTTCTCCTCACGTTTAAGCTGGGAAGCCTTCAGTGAAAATGACCAACAATAGATCCTTTTGCAGTGCTAAGGGCCTCCTGAGTTTGCCAAGTTTGGTCATTTTCACTTCTTAAATATGTACATGATAAATGTTCATTATTGAAAATATTAGAATATAATAGAAAACCACAAGAAAAAAATTAAGATAAAGCCACCTGTTCTCCAGGATGGTAAAGTGTTTTGAGAGCTTCCCTCTCCCACTTCCTTGGCAATCCAAAGGAGAACACCTTCCACACTGACAGCAAGGAGCCACCACTCACCCTGTGCCCATACAGGTTCAGAGCCTCAAACCTCACTTGTGAGTTGCGGTCATTGCCAAATCTGAATTCTGGCTCCAACTGTTGAGTCTTCTTCCACTAGCACAGACTGTCCTCTGAGTACATTATAAGCAATGACCTCCAGACAACTGCATTCCCACTTACCACTGTTCTAAGGAACCCTAAGTAGCTACACTCAGAAGTACCGGACAGAAGAATGAAAGGTGTCCATTCATTAATACCACGGAGGCATTAAAGCAGGTGTTAAAATACAGACAAGGTGGCCCACAGTGACCCAGAGAGGCCTGGGTTCTATTTAAATGAACCCTATGCCACCCATCTTTATACAGTGCTGTGCTGTAAAAGCACTCCTTTATTCTCCACCAAACAATGCACAAAGGCAACTGGGAAAGGAAGTCATGTTGCAATATTCTGAAACATAAATCTTGCTACCAGTTTGTTCAGAGACAGCATCCTGTTTTCCTTCCACATGGATTGGGCACTGGAGGCTGTCCTTACAGGCTCGATGCCCTGTTCCTCAAAGTGGCTTCTGAGTTAGACCTGGCCACCTGCATTTACACATCCAAGTATGGGTGTTGCGAACATGGGTTAACTTGTGCCCAGCGAGTGACCTACCCAGCTGTGTGTTGGCACACCTATTGTCACACTTTAGAATTTATTCTGTCATAAATCATGAGATTGAAGTGCACTATTTTGTGCGTATTACTATGTACGTTTGTGCAGGGTATTTGTGCATAGTGTGGGGGAGGGGGAGGGCCCATGCACTCTCATATGGAGGCAGAAGTCGACATCAGGTGTCTTCCCCAATCACTCTCCATTTTAGTTTTGGCACAAGATCTCTGACCAAACATGCAGCTAACCAGTTGACTAGACTGACCGGCAGCAGGCTCCTGGTATCTTCCTGTCTCCGCCTCTGGAGCATTGTCACCCAGCATGTACTACTATGCTGGCCTTCTGACATGGGTGCTGAGGAGCCCTGGGGCTTGAGCAGTAAGCGCTCTACTCCCTGAGCCTTCTCTCGAGACTTTCAGCACCATTCCTTCATTATCGTTCTTTATTTTCTGTTCGTGACATTGAGATTTACACTTATGCTAGAGGCCAAAGGAAGTGGCGACTCCGCACTCCCAACACTCGACATCACGTGAGGGTGCTGCTGTACCATCATGTCAGCGTAAACCTCACTCTCTGCTGTGATTACGATTCAGAACTCCATGGCCAGTTTCCAGCAATGTCATCAATGTGCAACTTGAATCAGGGGAAAAAATTTTAATTCCTCAATAGCTTATTTTATCCTGGGAGGCAGAGGTACATAATAATGCTTATAATTGACAGATCAGCGCAGGCAGAGCCGTGACTGCTTGGCTTGCTCAAGGCCAAGGCCTTCTCAAATGTGATGAGGCAGGGCTTTGTGGATCAGAAGAAGGTGAGCAAAAGAGGAAAGTCCACCGGGAGCGGGTAGACGTGGGAAACAGCCCTTGTGAAAAAGTTACTTTGGCAGAAGCTACACAAGGCTACAGCCAGGCAAAAAGGACTCTGTTCCTGAATATGGGACAACTCAATTGTAGAATTTCACTGACACCCACTTTTTGTTTCCCATCCCAGGAGGGATGTGTGTAAGTTTAACACTAGAGGACAAAGTGTGCAGGGTCACCACACTGTGAAAGGGCCTGTGAAGTGGCTGCGTCATGGTGGTGACAGTGTTGCCACACATGACCTTTGTCTAGACAAAGAAGGAGGAATCCTGTGACATCAGAGAGGTCTGCCATGGGCCTTTGTCAAAACAGTCACTCTCGTCCTCTGTCGCTAAGAGAGTACTTGACATGTGAGTCCCGAGGCCCAAGCATCTCTATGATTGTATATATCCAACACTGCCCTATGTTTCATCTCTGCAATCTGACCAAATCATTTTTTTGCACTTCATAAACGGGAACTTTAGTGATTACAAATAATAATAAAGTTAAAAAACAACTAGAGCTTCTTAAGTTCAGCACCAATCGTTAGTAATCAGTTCATCTTCACAGGGATGTTCTGTACACGGTAAGGTATTCAGTGCTATTCTTAGTCTCTTCCTACTAAATATCAGTGGTTTCATCTTGTCACCTACTCTTAGCAATCAAACATACCTCCAGACACTGTCAAATGTACCCTGGGGGTGCAAAATTGCCTTTGGTTGAGAATCCTTGGGTTAAAATGACCTAATAAGAGATTAAATTAAATGAACCATGTGTTTTAGAGTATTGCAAACAATTCTATCAGTGTAGGAAGCTATATAGGGAAACAAAAAGAGTGCTGCACCATAGATTAAACATCTATATATAGATAACTGACTGGCTGCTGAGCCAAAACTCCTGAAGCTATAACTGAGAAGTATCCCATGCAGATTCCACAACATGAAATATGGGGACATAAGGTCATGGGGAAAGTTCTGAAATCAGCCTCCCTGGGAGGTAATGCTTACCACATCACCCCCGGCCCCCCAGCCTTTCAGTTATCCCAGAATCATCATCTGCTAAACGTGTGGCATTCACCCAATATGGAATAGCCATAGCTGATCATTAGATAAAAGGTCTATAGAGACGAACATGTTTCAAAAGAACTGTTTATTTAATGCTGCATGACTTAGAATGGGCTTGTAACCTGACAAGTGTACTGGATGAGGAATGTTCAATTTACCAGTTCTAACCAGCCAAGTCCTTACATGAACTTTTTAAAGACCCAGCTGAGAAGCCTGGGAAAGTATAACCAACCACAAAGCTTTGGTGTTTCCTCCGCTTGCTCACTCCAAAGTCCTAATTCCCCAGCCTGAAGCATTCTTCTAAGACCCATGTAATGTTCCGGGCATGTTACAGATCTTAACCATCCATAGACCTGACAGGCACCTCAACTCACCGGTCACCTAGCAGCTCCACCCAAGCCAACACAAAAAGGAGACATTCTGTTCTATTTTTAAATATATTGAGCAAAGAAGCAGCTTGACACATCTCTGTAAAGGATGGCTGTCACCCAAGAATCACTGTCTCCCTATTTTTATCAATGATATAGACTTTGAAGTCAGATAAATTTAGAAATTCAATGTGAGGTCTTTATTTGTCAACTCTGTGATTTTGGTGAAATGACTTAACTTTCTTTGAAACTGTATGCATGTGTTAAATGGGAATACATGTGTGTGTGTGTGTGTGTGTGTGTGTGTGTGTGTGTGTATATATATATATATATATATATATATATATATATATATATGGATATGGAAATATGTGGAATATATAAATGGAATAATACATGAAAACAAAAGGTTGTTTTGAGGGATGTCAGTGATGACATAGAGAGAGAAAGAGTATTCCAAAAGAGTAGCCATCGCTGTTACTCATTATTGCTTATCAACATTATCTTTTTGTTCTTGTTGCTGTTTGTTTGTTTGTTTTTTGAGACAGGGAGACAGGGTTTCTCTGTTGTAACTCTGGCTGTCCTGGAACTCACGCTGTAGACCAGGCTGACCTAGAACTCACAGAGATCTGCCTGCCTCTGCCACCAGAGTGTTGGGATTAAAGGCGTGTACTACCACTCAACTACCATTATCATTTTTATCATGTACTCATTCAGCAGTCATTCATTCAGTAGCACTTATGTACTGTGTGGTTAAAAAAAGGCCATTACATTAGTATAAAAATTTGCTCTCTTGAAGAATGTAGATTTTGTATCATGGTGGTGGTGCACACCTTTAATCCCAGCACTCAGGAGGCAGAGGCAGGAAGATCTTCGTGAGTTTGACGTCAGCGTGGTCTACAGAGTGAGTTCCAGGACAGCCAGGGTAGCAACAGAGAAATCATGTCTTGAAAAAAAAAACCAAACGAAAAAAAGAAGAAGAGGAGGAGGAGGAGGAACTAGATTTTAATTGAGTAATGTGAAGATAGCCAGGAATGTGTTGACTGGTGGCTAACAGAAGTTTTGTGTGCATCCAGGCACAAAGGGGCTCAAAACTGTTAGATGATGGTGGTACTGATGCTGATTTTGATGCTGAAAATGAGTTGATTTGGCAATTTCCACTCAATTCACTTGTCACAGCACTCACCGAATGCTTATCACTATAAGAAATGATTTATTTTCAAGTAAATGAGTCCTGATCTTTTGAGAGTGAACCTCGTTTCTCTGAGTAACACTTTAATAGGAGTAGATTAACATTCTTTATTATAGGGTAGGCTCATAATAGGCGTCTAGAGTCTGGGAGGTAATTCTCACTGCTGAAAGGTAAATGAATTTTGACTAATTTATAAGTACATACTAGATTTTTTTGAGTTTAGAAGTTTTCCATCATGAGAGAAAATTAGGGGTATAAAGCAATAATATAATAGCAATAATGAAAACTGTTCACCTACAAGGTAAAACGAATGATGATAGACATTAACCCCTTAGTGAAAAGAAATGCCTTCTTCTGTTTTAATTCCTATTAGGCACCATTTGCTGCTAGGTCCCTTTCTGTGGAAACCAAAGGGAGTAAACAGCTTTACTCTTTAGTTTTTCCTTGTCCCCAAAGCTTTTACAACCCTTTATATTTCAACACAGTTTAGTACACTCTGCTGTCAGTGCTTAGCCCTTTAATTCTAAAAAGCACCATTTTCCAAATATTGTTTTCCATAACACAGAAACTCTCTAACTGTGGATGACACCTTTCCTATTGGCAACAAAGTAAGAACACGTAGGCCTATCACCACATCAGTCTGGTCCGAGCCAGGTGAATGAGAAGTTCATTTCTCCAGAGGAGATTCTTACCTCAAATATATTGGCAGGCTCATTGTTGTACTGGTTGGATATGATTTCTGATTGGTCACTGCACCACTTCAGTCCACCCAAAAAGCTGTCTGTGTCCAAGTCATTCACATCAAGTTCAGAAAGGTCAAGTTCGGGAAGATCTGGGCAAAGAGGCTGGTCCTCACCAACCAGAGCAGCACACTGTGGGAGGCAGTAAAGAAAACACAGCGGTTGTTAAAGACAGGAATCCACTGAAAGCCAAAAGCATGGGATAGGAATTAAGTCTGGTTAATTCAATGACAAAGCTGGCCTCCTGGGCTGAATTGCCAAGGGAAACACCTTCCATTCTTTTTTCTCTGGGCTCCCCAAAGGTATTTTGCCTAATTTCTTCCCTCTAAATTCTAAGCCCAGATCCAAGCTTAGTACCTTGTTTCCACAAAGGCCTCCTTGATTCTTCCAGTTAGAATCTAACAGATTCATTCCTACCTACAGGGATAAATACACTCAGTGAGTTTCAAACCCTCTTACAGCTAACTAGGCATGTGGTGTTATTCTGTCCTTATCATAGGACCTGTTTGAGAGAGGTTTCCAAGTGGATTTGTACCTTGGAATTACCATCAGATAAAATGGATGTCCTTATGAACAACTGCTCTCTGAGATAACAGAACTCAAGAATTAGAATAGGAAAACTTCCTCAATGTCCACCCCCTTTAAGTACTATTATCCATATCGTCCATTTAGCTACTAAATGATGCAAATCCTTTGATTCATCTATGGCTCTCTTGAATTGTTATTTAAATCATTTACTCTCACTTAACTTTTTTATGAGTTCTCTGACTTCATCCTTAGCAGGTCAAATGCAAGTTCCTTGAGTTAAATAATGAAATTCATATTGTTTTTCTATGTGACCTTGATAGCTTTCACTAGGAATAATTTGCAATGTCTGCCCCCCACCTCGTGTGTGTGTGTGTGTGTGTGTGTGTGTGTGCGTGTGTGTATGTGTGTTTAAGATCACCTGTCACCTAAAAGGGAAAAACCAAAGTACTGTACCATGATTATATTTTGTGTTTTATTGAGTTATATCAAAACTACAGTTATGGTGAATTTAAAAATTATTATATTTACACAAGTTATAAAACGTTTTCAATATATTGAAATGTTTAAATACGTATCAAGAAGGCTATTTTAGATCACTATTTCTGTTTATCTCTTTCTAGGGTTTAGGTAGTCCTTCCATTCCCCTGCCTTGCTGCCTTCTGAGGAAATAAGAACCTCTTACCAATGAGACTATCTCCTATAACGTAACTGGCTACTTGGTTGTTGAGACAAGTCTGTGTGCTCTAAAGAGCCCCACAGGAACTCTTACTATGGGGGTCTGATGACAGCAAAGTCACCAGGACTTCATCCTGCCACCAGCCAGCTGCTTGAATCCAGGCCCTCACCCTCAGAAAAGAACAAGGCCCTCAAGCCTTTACCTTCCAGGTTCGGCACAGAAGCTATTTAGTGATTCCTATCCCTGAAGTAGTAGGACATAAAACTGATGAACTTCCTTGACATTTAGATTTTGAATAAAATAAGTTTTATGCAGATTTTATTTCTATAGCACCCCTGTCATCCCTGGCAGGCTATCTTACCACAGGCCATATGGAGCAGTATAGTCTTAAGCCACATGCCGAGGAGTGAGTACTGGGTAACGGAATCAGCAGGTAAGGAAGGGTGGACGGAGTCTGCATATCGTTGCAGTTTGTCTAGAAGATCACCAGGCCAGAAGACCCCCAAAAGCAGGCACATGGCATGCCAAGAAAGAGCTGCTTTCTCTATTAAAAAGCCCTCATTGTATTATCTGAGTCATCCCAAAGTTACTGTCAGAAAACCCAGACAGGTTAATAAGTGGAAGCTGTCTAAAAGGAGTAGATCTTGTTCCCGTACAGTGTTAGTGTTGTGTTCTGGGCCTCACACCTCTGAGGCTCCGTTCTTAACCACACTACTTATCCTCAGAGCACAACCCCTTTTTATTAAGTCTTCCTGAACACTGTCAGCGTGGAGACAAGGGGAGAACTTTGTCAACAGTGCCAAAAAAAGAAACACGCAGGCTGTCATGGGTGGAGAATTCCTTCAAAAATGAAGCACCACAACCAAAGAGAGCACCTAAATGAAACCTAAGGCAGAAGATGGCCTTGTCTGGCTCATACTCCTTTTCTGGAGCTCAGAAGCCATGTTTTGGAATAGTGAATTGTTACACTGACTTTCTGGGAAACAGCTTCTTGCCATATCCCTTCGACTACTCTCACTAGGCAAGACTAAAGACCGTTTATCCTTCAAGAAAAGAAGTGATACATATGAATATAACTTTTGAAAGCTGTTGGTCAGATAAGATCAATTCATTTTAGTATTCTCTATTTTTCTTTCTCTCCCTCCCTTCTCTCCTTCGTTTCCTCTCCACCTCTGTCTTACTGTTCATGCTTACTCTTACATTACAGCTCAAAATAGCGTCTGTGCTTTGCCAGTGTTGACATCCTGATCAAATCAATGCTTCTGAAAGTGGCATTATCCCACTAATAAAACGCATTCATAGAATTGCTCCTGTTACTTATTCATATTTGGACTCGGATGATGCCAAACTTAGCAGGCGAAGCCCGGTAACTGTCCTTATCTGACAAGCTGATATTGACAGCTCCCTACATGTCTGTAACAGGTGTGCACTGCTGCAATTACACAGAGATTGTACTGCCACTTTGCAACTGTAACAGCAATTTCACAACTGTAGCCTTAGTTTTTACAATAAGATTTAAGAGGCTAAAGGATTCACTAAACACAAAAGGCTAATTATTGTACGTTGTTTCACCCCAACAGACTTTTCCCTTAGTTAAGGAGCAGACAATAAATTAGCTTAACTGCATGGATGATAATGAATCATTATAATTAAGTATAATTCTCCATTAACCTTTCAGAGGTTTTGGTGCCATTGATGGTAAATTTTAAAGAGAGAAAGAGGAGTGAGTGGACTTGGCAGTATTAATTATGTTAATAAAAAAAGAATCTTAACTTCTGATAAAAAAAAACATTTGTTGAGATGGGAGGAGAGATGGAGAGAGGGGCAGTAATGAATGATAGTCTTGGTGAGGTGTGCTATGTGAACTGTCTCTATCAATCTTAGTAACCTTATTGTACCTCACCTCCATTAAGCTGTGAAACACCGGGGACTCTGGGTAACTCTAATGATTTGGGCTTTTATTAACCACTGCACTGTCCCGTCATTATGTGCAAAAGGGCATAATAGGTTTTAAGATGACAGCAAACATTAATGATTCAAAAAATGAAAGCTGCCCAGGCTACCTGCTGCTTGTAATATTTCGACAGGCCGGGGTGATTCCCAGAGCCATGAGCACGAAGGCACAGGCTTTTAGCAGCTGTCTACTATGCAGCAGTGGCTGGCCAGTTACAGCTGACCCAATACCCAATCTAAGGCTGGGCACTGACCCCAACCCCCTCCTTAAGAAAAACAAACAAACAAACAAATAAAATGATTGTTGTAAATAGCTAGGAAGCTTATTTGCAAACAAATGCGGGAATTCTGACTGACCATGAAGGCAAATCTCTCTCATTTCCTCTAGATGAACTCCTCAATCTCTTAGAAGCACGGGAACGATACAAGACGTAAAAACGAAAGTGGATCAGGAAGACCCAGGGTGCCAGCCAGACAAGCACCCACGGGACACTCTGGCTACTCCAACAATTAGGACTTTGAAGCCACTTAGAACTCTGATTTCCAATAGCCACAGGACACATGAATTATCCATATCTATTCCGCCTTACCAAGAAATCACAACAAGGTAAGAATAATTATAACTGGCAAATCCGATCTGCCAAAGCCAAGGGAGGGTAAACGAAGCCAACATCTGCAACCCCAGCAAAGAGTTAAGAATCCCAGGCACGCCTGGCTTGATAGGAAAAACGCATTCGCAGGCGGCCTCGCCAAATCATTTTCACTTTAGATGTGTATCGCTGCACCACACGGACATTTTATTTAATCAAATCACGTGTGGCACTTGACCCTCCCCCTTACCCTACGTGCCCCCGCTACCGGGAGGAAGCACCATTGTTACTTAGCAGCTCCGATCCTCCGTGCAATTCAATTCGGGTCCATCTCACCAGAGTCCACAAAAGTTTCACTTGTTTTCCAACTTGCCCAAACTTTCCGAGAACATTCCATCGTACTGAATGCAAACACGCCGAGGTCCTCTGTCCCCAGCTAGACTCCAGAGATTACGAGGAAACTGCCTGTGTTTTTTCCTCCCCTGTATGAATTGTAGCCAGCAGAGACTGTGGAATTGATGTATTGCGGTCTATTTTTACACAAGCAGTGAGCAGCTCCACACACCACACGGTCTGCATAAACTCCGTTCTCTCCCAGCTTCAGGCAGCCCTCGGTGGTACAGAGAGATTTAACCATTAGGTTTCTTGCCGCTGCCGAAGCAAACAGAAAGCCTTGCTCTCTTAAGGCTGGGATTTTTTTTTTTTTTTTTTAACTCGCTAGTCAACCCTTTCAGCCACACACAAGTGTTTTAAAGGAAACAGCACCGTCGTTTTGTGTTCTGTGGGAAAAGCAATCTAGCTCAGCCCCAGCAGGATTATTTAGGATCTTGTAAGTTCTCTGTTTAATGAACAGAGAGAGGAGGGCGGAAAATAAAAATCCCGACGAGAGTCAAAACGGACTCTCGTTGAACACATTCATTTTAATGTTTATCTTCATTTTCTTATAAATAGAAATGGCATTTTTCCAAGCAGGCCACTGAACACTGGAAAGACTTCAGCTCCTGATTCATATCAATATCTTAGAGCATAAATATTGCATATGAGTAGAAACAGAGTCCAAGGCACATGGAAAGAGTTCCTAACTGCTACACATACTGATGACAGCAGTTAAGCTTTGATTTGCTCAAGGCATCTCCGAGCCACCTTAAAATAGCAAACTTACTGGAGTTAAGATAAGATTGAGATTCCCCTTACACCAGCTCCTGCTGGGCTACTTTCTACATCCCCCGCCTCCTTTACCCTAGCCCATCCCCCCCCACCTCCAGGAATCATTGCATCTGAGAGAAGCTCCGGTCCTGCAATGCCCAGCCCCAGCTCACCTCTATGTCACTCCATACAGACTCTTGGCTGCACATGTCCCAAGCCATCCAGCTCCTGAATGACGCCAGTCAAGCTTTTTCAACTCCAATCCACTCTGACACACAGCACACACTCATGCAGGCAACCAGCCCCTTACTGAGAGTGAACTGAAGGCACCTGTCTTACTACAGTCCCCAGTCACATGACAAAGCTATTAAAAAGTAGGCTGGGCTGTCACTCACCCAGCCTCCCTTCTGTGCAGCTTGCTGCTCAAACTCCTGACGTCACTCCAAGGCAGCCCTCTGCCTCAGTGAAGTAAAGCTTAGAGAAAAAAAAAAAAAAAAATAGAAGAAAGGAAGGAAACACTTGGCCTTTGGGAGGCTTCAAGCATCATGCTGTGACTAAAGCCAGCTTTGAATGCCAACAACTCTAAACCGGAGCCCTGGTCATATAATAACCCAAATCTCCTGCATTTTTTTTTTTTTAATTTAAGCAAGTAGCAAAGGTCCCCTGATACATGACAGAGTAACTACACTCTTGCCTAAAATGTGTATTCCTTAAAGACTGCTTTCCAAGTGGACCGAGACTCAGCCTGGAAACTAAAGCAAAACGTCTCACATGATACATTTTTATGAGATTCTTTTTCCCTATTGGGGGAGCGTTGGAGAGCAGCGAATGGGGCTTTTTTTTTTTTTTTTTTTCTCTTTCTTTTGTTTGGTCAACAAAACTGCCTCATTTGTTTAGGTCTACACAAACTCCTTCACCCAAAATCAGCTGTCCCCTTGGCAGTAGGGAATGCAGACTCCAAAACTGTTACTGCAGTTTGCTTTGCTCCGTGTAAGGAGAGCAAGCCACAGAACCCTGTCCTCTTAGGTGGCTCATGATTCTTTCCATTGCTCTCGTAGGCTCCCAGCAAACAAATGTTAGTAAATAAACAGTTGCTGCTGCCATGCCTAAAACAGCTTAGTTCCTCAGCTGCCTGGGCTTTTTTTTTTTCTTTCTGTCTCTTACATATAGCATTTTCTTCCTAGCGGCCTCAGGGTGCCTTTTTGAATAAACATTGGATTCCAACCCTAGTGCCCTGGGTAGTGCGATTTGCTTTTGAAATCAAGAATGTCCAAGGAATGAAGGGAAAACACTGGAATGGTACTACAGGAGACACTCATTCTCAGGCGCTGCTTACTAGTATTTTTAGTTTGTACCTTGAGACAATGAGGGCTAATGCAGGTGTGACTGTCTCTACTAGGACATTACATACCGAATACATAACAAACTCCCAGCACTGGACACAGAGGAAAAGCACTTCCCATAACACTAGGGAGGTCAGACTTAACCCTTCCAGACACAGAGTGTCTTTGAAAACAGATATATTTTCATAACACCTCAAACCCCACAGACTTTCAAAATCAGCTCATTTCCTTTGCTTGACAGTAATTTAGAGAGAGAAGGGGGGAAAAAAAGATCATGCATCCAAATATAATTTATAAAGCACCACTCATTTACATTGCTATTTCACTGAGGTTAATTTAACGTGTTCTTTATTGTCTCTCTCCTTAGAAGAAAAACAGTGTCGACTTCTCTCAGTTTGAATAGCCAGTTGCTCAAACAGTAAAGAGAAGGAAAGAAATCTGAGACAAATAAAAACCCACCAGCCTGCTGCCTACTTCAGACCCTGTTTGAGGATCTGTGTGCTCCAGTGTCTGCAACAAGTTGCTACTCAGTTTCTAAATAATGTGATGAAATGGACAGTTAGTCATCAGTGAACAGAAAAAGATGGCCTCAGCTTTGACATTTTAAATTAGGTGAATGCACTTCAGTGCTACAACTGTCCTCTTTCAGATGGCAGAAAAGTGCTATAGATTTAATTTCCTAATTCAGAAGAGAGGGAGGGAGAGCCCAGAAAGACAACCTTGGGAACGTTTTCTACATGCAATTAGGAGCATTACTCTGCACTCCCACTAAGGAACACTAATTTTCTTCCCAATTAGATTTTTACTTAATGTAAAACTTCAGTAAACTATTAAAATTCAGGACAAAGGTCATTGGCTCTTCTCTCAACACAGTCAACTGTGAAATAATACTGGCTCCTTGGCTACAAAGAGTCAATGTTTATTAATTAATTATCAAGCCATACCACCATCTTGATGGTAACTGACAGTTTGCTTTCTCTTCTTCGTCTATTAGGCATCCACCATACTGTTTAAAAACCGCATCACACCTTTTAGAGGTGTTCTTTTTACTAGATTGTCCAATGTTATTGTTTGATATTTTAACCTGATTACTTTGAGTTGTGGCAGTTTTCTTATTTTTTGTCACATAATTCTACTTTGAAAAAACAGTCAAATCAGCACATCCATGAAGCTCAAGGTATATTTAGACAGCTGTTCTGTCCTCTACCTTTGAAATGAGACTGTGTGAGGGTCAAGACGTTACAGGACTGATAGACAGACACACTGCACTTGCCCTGTATGTTTCTACTGATATTTAAGTCCATCTTAAACTGATTTGTAGAACAAGTCTAGTCTTTCAGGCCTCAGAATTACAACTCTAATGAGAAGGATATTTTAGAAGTCTTATCATTTGGTTAATTAACTCTTCAGATTAGAAATCTTCTTCTGTCCAGCTTTCTTCTTTCCTCCAGAGAATTTAAATTGTTACTTGCTCACCAACCTTGGGTTTTTCTGGCTCCCCAGGCAGTTTCTATATTTAATTCTCTCTCTGTCTTGACTACAGTTGCTCTCTCTCTCTAGCCTTCCTCTCACTCTTTTGACAACTTTGCCCCCAAGATTTCCAAGTGTTTGATTTCAATCAACAAACATCTATGGAAATCTTACAGTGTGTATAGCCATGCATTGCAAGGGCTGAAAAAAAAAAAGAAAGGAAGGAAGGAAGAAAGGAAGGAAGGAAGAAAGAAACGAAGGAAGGAAGGAAGGAAAGAAGGAAGAAAAGAGAAGAAAAATGAGAACATAGGAGAGCTTACAATTTGGAGAAAGAGGCTAAGCCTTAAGGAAGGAGAATCATTTTCTTTTTTAAAAGAGAAAAGCAGTCTTACCTTGTTCAAAATCTTTTTCTAATCTTTAAAACATGCCCTGTCTGGGGACAAGGTCCTTATGCTGACCATCACAACTCATATCCAAACAAACCTACGTTTTCTCAAAACAATGGACAGAGGTATTTATTAACACTTGGTGGCTGCCTGGGGTGTTGTGTATCTACACAGGGTAGATTCCAGCCCCATACAATCCCTCCCCGCAGTAGTTCTGGTAACATTTGTTTTCCAAGATTCCACCATTGTTAGAGGTGGGAAAAACTACTCTTTAAGTTGATAATGGGCAGTGGGGAGGATTACAAGGAGAGGGGAAAGAGAATTCAGTATTCTATCAAGTACATTTGATGACCAGTTGGTGTTTCCTTCCCCACTCCTGCCCTGAAGTATAGGCTTTGGGTATTCTTCATATTCTCTCTATTTTATATAACAGCCTATTTCTAAAAAGTAAAAACAATCACACAAACCAAAATCTCCAAACTCAGATACCACAGACTATGAATTTTGATGTCAATATTGTTCTCGGAACAGAGAAAGAATCACAGAAGTGAAGACTGACTGCAGAATTTTCTTTGTCCACTTATCCTTATAAGCTTGCAATAATGTGTACAAGAATAAACTGGAGGCCAAATTCTTTAAAGAAGATAGGTAGAGAGGGAAAAGTGGCAGTAAGAGATGGTAGTAAGATCAGCGTATCCTGTAGGACAATGGTTCTCAGTCTTCCTAATGTTACGACCCTTTAGTACAGTTCCTCATGTTGTGGTGACCTTCGATCATAAGATTGTTTTTGTTGTTACCTCATAATTGTAATTTGCTACTGTAAGGAACTGTAATATAAATATTTGATATGCAGACGGTCTTAGGCGACCCTTGTAAAAAGCGTTGTTCAACCCCGGCAAAGTGATCATGACTCACAGGTTGAGAACCGCTGCTATAGGACGTACTAATCAATATAGTCCCGAGAATGCTGCCTCAAAAGAAGCTATGTGCCCATTTTACAGCTGAGAATACACCAATCAGAGAGGGCAGGCAGCCCTTCTGTGACGGGCTTTACAATAAGAGTATTCATTCCCAAATCAAAGGCCTTACAAAGGCCCATGAGACAATCCCTGGAAAGGCAGACAATTACAAAGGGGAACCAACATTCCCAGGACTTCAATCTGCCTGGAAAGTTCTTCCAGAATGAACAGAGGCCTTTCCAGAATCAATAACATTTGTAGAGTTAATCATTGCTAAAATGCATTCAATTGTTTGCTTTTAATTCCTAGAGGGCCCTTGATCCTAACACCCCCACATCACTTTGAATACATACTTTATGACTCTAGTTTGAAGCTCAGGCTGTATAAGGCTCCAGGATTGCAAGCCTGCTAAAATGTAACAGAGGCCTCTGCTCTGTGACAGCTCTCAAACTCAATCTGATTTTTAGAGAAACGGTGACTGTGGTGTCCAGGGGAGCAGAGATACTTCAGGGAAACAAGTAGAGAAGAGAACATAGACAGCTTTAAATGTTTCATAGCATTTGTTTGCTCTCTCTCTTTTTTAATAAACAGGATTTGATCGACATGTTGAGCAACACAGCTCTCATCCCCAATAAAACCTTCTGCAGAGCCCTATGGAATGAAGCCAGCCTCATTTTTTACTTAGACCTCAAAATGTGCTTTTGGCGTTTTTCATATAACAACTAAAAATAACATGAAAATTAATCTGAGCTGTAGCCAGTTGGACTAATCTAAGCATAAAGCAAAAACTGTGCTTACTAGGAACACAAATAAGAGATGATAAAGCATTGATTAAAATCTGATATTGTCTCATGTTTAAATTGGGCATATTTGTGAAGCTACAGATATTTCCATTTGTCTTCATTATTTCAGGTTAATTCATCTGTAGTGTTCAGAATGATTACTTTGAAAAGAAATGTTTATCAGGGCTATTTATAGTACTATTTTCTGGAACCAAAATTGAGACATATTGCATATTTTTAAATGTGAAATGTATTAAAATTTAAAGTCCCATTGTATCCCAAAGTATGATATTTAATTTAGTAAGAATGATGTTTTATCTTGGTACCTGTATTTAGTAAGGACTGGGGAAAATTACAAATACAAAATATTTAAATGAAAAATATCAATAATCAAGCTATGCCCCTGGTACTCAGTTCTGGAGTTGGGTCTTATTCTCATACTTATCGGCTTAACTATTCTTGACTTTATGGGAGAAAAGTGTACTTTACAAAAAGCTTGAGAAAGAGAGAGAGAGAGAGAGAGAGAGAGAGAGAAAGAAAGAAAGAAAGAAAGAAAGAAAGAAAGAAAGAAAGAAAAGAAAGAAAGAAAGAAAGAAGGAATGATTTTTCTTTTTTATTTTTTGGGATCACATCAGGCAGCATTGGAAGATTTGGGGGTGCTTTGGTTTTGTCCATATTTTGCATCATTTTTAGTACCTTGATATTTGTATTTTATCCTAGCAAGCTATAATATGTAGCTTCAAAGTGTGGAGGCAAATAAATGGATTCTTATCCTAACTAGAAATTAGCTTGAAGGGTCTAAGCCCAATATTGTACAACATACAAAATCTTGCTTGATATTATCAATTCAGATATGGGAATTAAAAAAAATCCTTAGAAAAGAATGAGACATCTAGAAGAGACCTTCTCTTTTTGCAGCTATCTCCCAAAACATAGATGTCACAAGCAATTGATAGGGTTACAAATGGATACAATTTTTCTAGAAGGCAAATAATATTAAGTGTCAAAAATATTCTAAATGAATAGCCCCACAGACCCGGAAATTCAGATTCTACAATTATCCAGAGAAATAACAGAGGAGTACGTACAAATATTTTCAGTGTGAAAATAAATGACGCTGTATCATTTCTATTATTGAAAATCCGAATGCAACGTAAATGCTCAACCTTGGGTGATCTAGTTAACAAATTATAAAGCAGTATTTATACACATGGCATCAAAACTACTGCGAAAATACTATAAAATACATTTAGTAGTGTAATGGGAAATTGTTTAAAATATATTGAGGTTTCTGATTAGATTAGAAATAATAATAACCATAAAAATTCTAGCTAGAAATGTACACACACACACATACACACGCAGACAGGAAGAAAGAGGAGAGGTGGAGAACAGGCAGGATATTCACAGTGCTGAGGACACTATAAGCAGGCATTAATCTCCTTTAGTGTGTGTCTGTAATTCCCAAGTTCTGGTAGATAAGCATGCACCACTTAGACATTCAGAGGAGGAATAGCTATTCATTTTTTAGAAAGAGAGAGCAGTAGAATTAGGGCCACAGCTTCTTAACAAACATGAGATGGAACAAGCAGAAACAGTCCCTGACATCCAGTGTCATCCTCAAATATTCCACATCTATTTATGATGAAGCCATTGTTATAAAGTCAAACATCCTCTCCCCTCGGGCTGTGAAGTCTAGCCCTACACTGAGAGGAGTCACTACTTGATCTCTTAGAAACCTTCTAAAGCTTGCATTTCAGAGGCCAGAGCTGGACCAAGTTTGCCACAGAGTAGAGCCCAGGAAATTAATTCCCAGAAATCACTACCATCTTCACTTTCTTTTCTTACTGAAAATTTTATCAAATTCATCAAATTATCAAAATCACACACTCTTTTGAAAACATAATTATCCTTGGGAGCACTAAAACTTCAGCCTCTTACATACAACTTCTTTTTATTGTTCCTGGTTTTCCTTCCCTTTTGGCATACAAGTCAGGAGCATAAATCAAGAAAGCAAAGCAAAGCAAAGCAAAACAAAATAAAACAATAAAAGAAAGAATAGTGTCTCAAGAATTATCTGACTTAAAGAGTAAGAACATTTCTAAGGAAGAGAGTCTACTGATCAGGGAGTGGGGGTGGGATGCAATTAGGGAAGCGTTGGCCAGCACCTGCTCTAGAAAGGGCTTCTACTGAAAACACAGTTCCCATTTCAAACCAGTGATTTGCAAAGTGACCTTCTGAAACAACCAGTCTCCCAATGCGGAGCTGCCTACATAAAGGATCACATGCTGCTGCTTCGTTTTGGAGATGGAACATCCAAGTATCACATGGAACCAATCTACCTTCCTTTCCCTGGAGAAGAACTCACAGAAATGGAGGCTTCACTATGTATCAATTAAACCTAATGTTCCTGTAGTTTCCTAGGTCTTTTCTGAAAGTTCATCTTCCTACATGTGGCTGGTGGTTATTTTGACCATAAGGAACGTTAAGTTGAGAAACAGCAAGCTGAAAACTAAGGTTGCAAGAGTTCAGGTGATTCCTGCAGGCTCAAGTGTAGCTTACATGTAATGTCACTTTATGGCTCTCAACTCAGCCCGAAGTGGAAGAAAAGGGGTAAACAGAAAGAGCCTCAGTCCTCACTTGGCTGTATCACTAGCCAGCAACCTGCCTATAGGTAGATCATTCACTGGTGTTGGATCTCGGTCTCTATATCTTTCAAAAGAGATGGATTCAATTCTAAGATCGCTGCCTGCCAGATCTAAAATGGCATGGTGTGAATGCTTTGACAGATGTAAGGAAATCAGGAAAACCTTTGCACAAGGTGAGTCGAACATGTTAAGTCATAGACACTGGCTCCAGTCAGAGATGATATGCAAATTCCATATCAGTTTGTGGAGAGAGCACAGCTTCATTACTTTCCTTTTTATGAGTATTCCATTACTAACTGTTCTAGGAAAAGAACTCAAGGGAACTGATACCTATCACACTATGAACCACATGACATTAAGTCACATATGAAACTGAGCTACTGTTTGCACAGTAAGTCTACAAACCACACAACTGGTATGGCAGAGGCTGTTTACTTACATCTGCATAGAGATAGAATATAATATAGCAATGTGTGATTTTATTTTTAAAAGAAAAGAAAGCAGTGTTACTTAGAGAAGACTAGAGAAAGAAACTGAATCCTAAGGTTAAGATTTTGTAAAGAGGAATTATTTTTGTAGTATGTAGGGCAAATCAGAATTTTAAGTAACACTCTTATCTGTTAATATCATGGTCATGCTTCTTGAAAAAATCTTGTCGTATTGAATAAAAGGAATGTTCAGTATGGATTTGGGGGGAAAGGATCAGGCAAGATTATTGTACAGTGCAAAGGAAGGAAAGAAGAGCATATGCCTGTATATTAGAATAACATTATTAAAATATGCATTGAATTGGCATCATAGTACAGGATCGATAGTTAATGGATCCTGGGGATTATAGCTTTCTTGTTCAACTATTTTCTCTGTACATTCAATTCTTTTTAGCAAGTGGTATGTGATTTACATTTCAGCATCTCTTATTATCGTCTTAGAGGTTCCCTTCAGGTTGAATGAATAGCCATGAGCACTTTAAATTCCCCATCCAAAAAAATTGGAGCGGGAACGATGGTGACAAGAGACTGGAAAGAGGGAAAGTGATAAACCTCACATGACAATGCCTTGGTACAGGACCAGCTGGCTCCATGCAAAGTCTTGTCCTAGCATAAGACACCTAACTTCATGTTTTCCTGCAACCAAAGAAAAGGAACAGTAGAACAGCTTGCTTAAGGGAGCTTGAGTTCAGTGTCTGTGAATCAGCCTGTGAAGGGAGCTGATGAGACTCACCATGTTGAACAGCCTGTATTCTATGTTTTTCTGTAAAAAGTCCAGGTCGTGCTTTGCATGAGTTGTTAATCAGAATGGATTGCCTCCTTTAACAACAAAAGTCTCTCCTCCCAAGATGGAACTTTCTATCCTCCATATTCATAGATTTGCTTCTGTGAAGAGCACCTAAAAATAGGCCACACCTAACCTTTCCCACAGCCTCACAAAGCACCAAATAGGAAGTTCCAACCCAGAGTTCTGCTGTGGGTATTTTCAGCCTGTGTGCCCTTTGTCTCCTCTAGCCTGCCACCCAGGGCCACATCATGTGTAAAAGCTTTAGGCAGACTTGTTTCATGGGATGAATCTTGTGCTGAAGTCTCCTGAGTACCACTTCTCAGCTGTGTTATTTTACTTTAAGGCTAATAAATCCCCCCTGAATTCTTTCAATAATAATTAATGGTAAATAAACATATTCCTTCTACTTTAAGTATTATAATTATTAAGGCTTACTTGAAAGAACGAAAATGACTAATCTTCTACATTCCTGAAAGTACACAAATCCCATGAACATAATGTGAAGCAGAAGCAGACACACACACACACACACACACACACACACACACACACACACACACACACAACTACAATCCTCATTATTTCATTTCAATACAGCATCAAAATGGACAACTCTAATCCATGCAACTGGAGGCCAGCATTAGCTGAACTTGGTGACAGCTAGGGAAGATGGCCACAACAAGGAGGCACCGTGAGAACTATTCATGGCCACTTTTTTGATGACAGTTTTGTTTGCATGGGTGTGATCCATCAGGGAAATGAATTTATCTCAAACCTTCTGATAAGGGTTGACTTTCATTAATGACATTATAGTTCAGCAGAAGTTTCAAATATATTGAGGAGAAAGAGACAGTAATATTACTATACAACTCTGTTTAAAAGTTTGTTTACTTTCTGTTAATTAAAAAATTCAAAAAACAGGAGTGAGACAGGGATCAAGGAATTGTAAAAGAAGAGCTTGACATCTAGGGTTTGTTTATTTCACCTTGGACAAATCACTTAACTTTCTAAATCTTTCATTTGTTTATGGATGGGATTAAGTGTTATATGTATGTACTTCTTGAAAAAACGAAAAGAATTTTTTCCAAATCAAATATTTTTGTACATTATCTTTGGTTCAAAATTCATTGTTAAAGGGTGACATTTGACTTGATTTGAAAATCTGATCTCCTTCTCCAGGAAAATGGCCCTGAGAGCCATACTGTGTGGATCTGTGAGCCTTCAAGTGAGCTACCAGCATGATCCATACAAATGCCAAAGAAGGCATCTACCTGACATGAGTGGCACTAGGGTTAAATAGGGAATCTATTCCTCCTGCGACTGGCATCTAAAAGTAGTCAATTATGATACCTGCCACTCACAGACAGATGCCTAAAAATCAATATAATATAAAGCAAAAGTAGAGTTTCATTTTTGCCTGCTTTCCTCATCTAAATGAAAGAAAGAATGGAAAAGGGAAGGGAGGGCAGGAGAGAGGTGTGGAGGCAGGGAGGGAGGGAGGTATGAATCTACAGAAACCAACCCAAGCTAAGCTGTTGCTCACATCCTATCTTAAACTGACTTTTTCTGAATGGCTCAGTGACTACAGCTGATAGGTATGCCCAGTGCCTGTCGAGTTCTCTGCTCACCTAAAGAAAAGGAAAACAAAACCCTTGTAATTTTTTTTTAAAACAAAAGATAAAAGTACTGCAAGTATTTGATTTAGAAAGCTAAGCTGGCTCTGCCTCTGAAGAGACAATTTTCTCTCTAACCAGAAAGCAAGTTACAAAAATTATTTGAGCCCAAAGTCTTTCAAGAACTTCTCCAGTAAGAAAGCAACCATATGGTACATAAAAACTGACAAGAGACCAGGAGTTTGCCAATGTGGCAGCCTCAAGAACATTGTGGCATACTTTAAATGATGACCTCTGAGACACACACAGAAGACAGAAAGAAAAACAAAACCAAGGGCAGTAAAACAGCTCAATGTAGAGTCAATTTTGCCCCCAGTAGCCTATCAACTAGGCTGTCTCAGCATTCACACCAATGGGAAATCATTGACCAATCGCACAATTACTTTTGAAATTACTGAAGTGACGCAAGGGATATCTTATAATATTTTGTTTTCCATGTTGTGTTCTAAGTTTTCAAAATTGAGATATTCCATAAAATGTGCCTATGATTTCAAAGTCAGTATGAGAGATAGAATGTGAAATATTTCATTCATAATTTATAGATTGCGTGTTGGTAAAATATTTTGGATCTACTCTGTTAAATAAAAGATCTTATTAAAATTAAATTTATCTTTTTGAAAGGCAGTTACTAGAAACTTAAATTATACGTGTGATGTGTATAGTATTCCTCTTCAACAGTGCCAACCCTTCATTTAGTCTTCAGGTAATATCAGAGATGGAAAGTCAAATCAGTGAATTCTGGGAACAGGGAATTAAAAGGAACAGTGGAGCAGAGCCACAGCAGCACTGCACAACTCCAGGTGGCGCCACTCCCACCACAGTCTAGAGAGTCATCTCTAACACTCTCCGCACTTGAATGGGCCTGCTGTCTATTAAATGCTACATAATCTATCCTTCCACAAAATCATTAGGAATCCCTTCTACAATATCCCTGGGGCAAACCTGTAAATCTTTTCAGCACGTTCCATACCTCCTTCAAAACACATACATGATAATGAGATGCAAATGTAAAAGCTTTACCCAGTGTTCTGAAAGCAGGACTGTAGACACTAGAACTGATCACATCATAAAACTCTGGTCAGGTGCAGAAGATGGCCAAATCTCACTAAGCGCACACAATGCGGGATATACACAGCATGCAATGTTCCCCAGAAGACAGCTTTTGTATTTTCACAGAGTATCATTCTCTCTCTTTATAAAATGCACCCACTTCTCTCTTCTGAAGGAAAAAGCCTATTGGTACATCTATAACATAGCTGTAGTGTTTGATGCCAAAACTAATTCAGTAAACAGAGTTATGCTTATGGTCTGCTATTTCTTATTCAGTACTCAAATTAATCTCTGAAAAATGCTGGCATTAATTCAACCTGAAGCGTGTACTTAGGATTTCACATAGGCACCTTCATCTAACTCTTCTTCTCAACTAATAAAACCTTAATTCATGGTAATATATTTATTTCCAGTTGAGTTCATGTTAAGGAGTGCTGTACTTTACAGAAAACTTAATTAATATCAATCATATATTATAACACCTTTAATGGTTCAGGGGAAAATTCCACATAAAGGAAAGATTAGATGCAAAGAAGGGTCTTAGTCCATCCTATTTACTCTATTTTAGGACTTGAGCATAAGACACCAAGCATCATTTCAGACATAAATTTAATTGAAATTATACATCACAGAAAGACTGAGAATTAAGAACCCAGGAAATGGTCCCTAATAAGACATTGATCTGACATGGCCCAAGATTGTAACTCATATCCTCAGACTATTTTTCTACCTATTTTGTATAATGGCTGTATAATTTGCAAGTTGGTAAAGATATTCAAATTCAGATTCATGGCACTATTAAAATAATGAACAACTTCACTAATGGCAAACCTTCTGCAATTGTGGGTAACAATTCTATATTTATGCAATATTTGAGTAATGATGATGGCATCATATTTCCTGAGATTGGACTTACAGTCAGCGGGAGAGCTTAAGTATGAGTCTCTGACTATGACATAAATGGTACCCCCTGGAGTCATGCAATATAGTGGCCCTCACATCTCTTTAAGGAGTTATCTTTAAAAGACCTAATTCTTCCCAGACACAAAGAACTGAAGGGCTGAGTTGTATACTTGTAAACAAAAATCTTCAAGCCAAACAAAACCAAAATGCAATCTAGGGCCTCAAATGCACATTGATAATTTTCACCCTTTCTGGCTTAAAGATTTCATTTGCTCTGTAACAACTTCCTTATATTTATGTGAAGAGTACTGCACCACATTTAATCTCTTTTGCCTCTGTAGTAACAAACACACGAGGGCAGAGGATATAGCCTGGTGAAGGATGCCTGTCTACCCTGCATGATGCTCTAGGATCATGTTCTCTTACTGCAAAGCAACAATAACAACAAGCATAATCTTCTGATCACATATATTTCAAAATCATCCTCATCTTTAGAAATAAGACAAATCCCTACATACCAGCAGCATAAAGGGTCTGAGGTACTGAGAGAATGTCTCCTGATACTCACATTCAAAACCGAATCCATGGATGACAGCCCCAACATCCACGTCACTCATTCTGCTGCAGTACAAATACTCCTATGGCCAGTCAAGAGAGTACTCAAAACGAGCTTGCACCAGCTACTTTTTAATTCATACAGGCACAGTGACGTGGGAGGGCACCTGGGAGTCACTGCTCAATGAATTCCACAATAGGACACAAATATGAAACCCGATCTCAGCCAGATATGGACGTAAGAGCAAATATGTACAGTATCATGTGCTTTCCAACAGCTCCAGTCTCGAGGGAGCTCTCTGACATCAGCAGTTGAGACAGGTGGTTCCCTTTCCAACTGTGGAAAATAAAACCCTAGTGCAGAGGCACTAGGTAAATATAGCAGTACTGTAATTTTTCCTTGGTGCATTCTCCCTGTGATTTCTATCCTGTGGTGATATTTCATCAGTTAAATCCCAGAACATCCTGCCATGCCAGCAAAGGAGGGGACATTTGCAAATAGGTTGATCCGGGCATTTAAAGAAGCTGGTGAAGAGCTCTGTTTTGCTACTCTAGTTGTTAGAACTGGAACTTCCTCTTGACTTTATTCAGAATATATTGTCAAGTAGCTGCCTAAGCCTCTGCTTGATGAAGTCACCTTTTGTTCCCTGATATTAATACACCCCAGCAGAACAACAGATAAGAGTCAGGACATCTTAAAATCACGTGCAGGGCTCAGGTCAGTACCAATCCTAGCCAGTTTGAGTCTGCAAGCTTAGATCAGCTGAGATGTACTAAGCCCTTTGTGGTCACAACTATTTGCTTTTGAATTTAAGAATTACTACCAGAATAGTGTCCTGTAACGTGTATATAAAATTACTTAATTCAGCTTCTATTTCCCCTTCTCAACATAGATACTTTTACACCCTGACAGCCGCTGGCTTTTAAAGCATTCTCCTTTTTGTTGTATCTCCTTAGAAACACAAATCTTGTTCCCTGGCAGCAGCGGTGCTAAGTGCTATGCCACATGCCCAAACTAGTTCTCCCTTGCAGCTTTAATTCACAGTAAGTGGCATGAAAAGAGGTCAGCCCTTCTCAGAAAACACTCAGAGTTCTTTTCGGCTGCAGACTCTATTTCAGAAAGCCACACACCCTGGCATGTAAAGAGTGGCTTCCCATTTGGAAATTCTGGCTATAATTATTGACAGCTTTAAGGAATGGCGCACAAAAGGGAAAGCAGAGAGAAACAATCCTGGTGTCGACTTCTGGTCCAAAATTTCAGTGAAGTCCATTAACTCCAGGAGACAAGAAAGTCAGAAGTTCCACTTCACTCTTCTCCCCTAAGTCACCCTTTCATCTTGAAACTACTTATGGAATGCATACCTGCTTTGGCTTTTCTTCCCAGAGGTGCTCATCTAATGTTTTACTCAATAATGCTGCCTTAATCCTAGACGTTTCCATGGTAGCCTTCAGCTGTTATAAGTCTAAGGAATGGGGAATGAGACAAGGTCCCCCTGCTTCCCTGAACTCACCCTACAGCATTCCAGCAGCCAAGTTTTCTTTGTGTCTTTGTGTTCAGAGTTCCTAATCTTTGCACTAGAGTAAATTTCACAGTAAGAAGGAAAAGATGCTTGATGTTTTGGGGGATTATATACCAAACACTATATACCAAACACTACACTAGCATAGAAGGGAGCACTCTTATTCTGCCGACTCTAAGGATAAGTTCACTCAAGTTTAGTAACTGTAATGAATTTTACTAAGACTGAAAACAGAATGTGGAAGAACTGTGGCTTTAACTAAGTTCTGTCTCATTCTGTTTTGCTCTTGTGACCAGGCTATGCACAAAGAGTATTTTTTTCTTTATGCCCCAAAAGTCGTTTAAGTTAGGCATCGAAAAATCTCCACCAAATCAAGGAATCCACAGTGTTGGGGTGAGGAAGAAAAAAAAATCACCACACACATGTACCTAAAATGCAAGGGAAATTGGGAAAGTACAGAATTCAAAGAACACAGCCTGGACATAGAAGCTATTTGGATGAAGGGAAGTTTTACCGCAAGTGTCTACAAGTTTGATCTTTAATATCATTCGAAGAAATGAATCCTTCTTTGTAGATCAAGCTATGAGCTGGGTGAGGAGAGGGGTGCTGGCAGGTGGTGGATGGTGATCCAGGCCATTGAAGTGCATTTCAGAAGGAAGAGATACTGGAATAAAGTCCTTCAATGAAATGAAGATTCCTTTCAACGGTGGTGACTCCGAATGCTGGGCAGAGTAAAACACATATCTAAACCACATGGCAAAACATCTCAAAGATGTTTTCCATTCCACAAATATAGTCTCCTGCAAGGCTATTCAATGACATGCCTTCAATACATTATTTGTTCCTGAATAGATCTCAACAGACTTTACTGTTGCTTCTCGCCATAAATGACAGAAACAACTTTGAATAGCTATTCCATCTCTGTTTGGAAATGCAATCAGATATGGAAATCTCACATAATTTGGGGCCACTCAAAATTCCTTGTCTTAGTGTTTAAAAGAGGGTGAACTAAAAATGTATGGTTCCTGCTGGGTGGTGGTTGTGCACACCTTTAATCCCAGCACTTGGGAGGCAGAGGCAGGCAGATCTCTATGGGTTTGAGGCCAGCCTGGTCTGCAGAGTGAGTTCCAGGACAACCAGAGTTACAACAGAGAAACCCTGTCTGAAAAACAAAAACAAACAAACAAACAAAGATATGGTTCCTAATCTCAGACTTAGAAAATACTTGTTTTAAAAAAATTAAACACAATGTACTGGTGCACACTTTTAATCCAAGGATTCTCTGAATTCCAGGTCGGCTCAGGCTAGTGAGAATCTGTCTCAAAAAATAAAAATAAAAAAATACATTAAATAAGACGCAAAAACAAACAAACAAACAAAAAACCCAAACAACAACAGCAAAAAGTATTAAAAATACTTCTCCCAAATAAAGCAGAGACTATGGCTTTAGTTTTACAGCAATTATTGCCAAGGTCCAAAGCGCGTAATGGTCATTGCTCAGTGAGGAAGTATACAAAGAAAATAGTGCAAATATCCTCACACTTTCCTTGCCTACAAGAGCAAAGGCAATTGGAGATAGTCTATGGTCACTGGTGAGTCTATGCATGTGTCAATTAGATCTGAAATGCCCTCTGTTGCTATCACTACTGCACCTAACTGTCCCAGCTACATTGACTATAGTGTAACTTAGTAAGAAAGGAAGCAGCATGCTTTGAATTGTAATATTTTGAATTTTGAAAAATGAATTTTCAATGAAGAAACTTCGTTACTTTGAAATCATTAAGCCAAGTTCACACCCATCAATCCTCTCCATATATATGAATTATGCCACTAAGAACAAGCTCTTCAAAGTGGTATCAGAATTAGATGGATACAAAATGAGTTGGCTGCACTGACCCCCTGACCACACCCTAGCCAGAAGTACCAGAGACACAATAGGAACATGGTTCCCCTCAGCCCCTCAGCTCATGACTCTACATTATGACAGCCCTTGAACTAACCTCCAAACCTCGATTTTCTCATCAAATTATGGGTTAATACCCACTAAGTGATAGAAAGCATTCCCAAAGTTCCTGGCATGCAGTGGGCTCTTCTCCATACTCATTTCCTCCCTGGATCAAGGTGTTTAGTTCCAACATGTTCTGTTTCACTCTTTAATCAGGTAAATCTACAGTAAAATATATGTCTGTAATTTTTATTCCATATGGGCTTGGTACTGATAAATATAAACATGAACTTCAAACTGTGGCCCATGCTCTCCTTCACACAGAGACGGGAGTAGGAGTACAAAAGTGCTTGGAGAATGAAGTGAACAGCAGATACATAAGAAACGTTCTTTTTCAACACCAAAGATATGCACAGAATGAAAAAAAAAATCATGACAATTTTAAAATGGAGATAAAACATTATTTTAATTCCCAGCTGTTTCATTGGGGAAGTTTATCTAAATATCTGAGCAAAGAGACAGTGCAAATTGCCAGTAAGTGGAACTCTGAAAGAACTGGTGATGTCACATGTTCCAGCGTTAAATGTCCCTTCAAGCAGTCACAGGAAAAAGCCATCAAAGACTGAACAGGTAAAATAGTTAAACGTAAAAATAAAATTTCTCCAAGTTGGTGAATTTCTTGCTCAACAAGAAAACATGATAATTAGGTTGCTCATACGCACTAAAGTTTTCTTAGAATATCTAACAACATAAAATTGGAAATAAGTGAAAAAGTGGTGGCAGAAAAGACACGCATCTCAATGATTATATAGTCTTCTCTAAGTACTATTAATAACCACCACCATTATAAAGGGGGTAGGGACACAAAGGTAAACATCATCCCGCTTGGGAAATTAAACACAAGGAATCTGTCTCTTCAATCCATGTCTACAGTCGTTATTTATAGCCTCAGACTGTAACTTTAGATGTGTCAAAGGCGGCAGAATGAACTTCCTTCTCCCTCACATGAACTCTAACTGCTCCAGGTTGAAAACCTCTTATCTGACGTACTGGAGGCCAAGAAGTATTCTGGAGTTCAGATTTCTTTTCATATTTTAGAGTATTTGTGTCTATGTAGTGAGTTTTATTGAGGATGAGGCTCTCACATCAAAGCGTCACATTTATTTATGGTTCAAATACCTTACATAGCTTCAAAGCAACTTCATAGAATGGTTTTAGTGCGCTGGGATTCTGACTGTAACTTAGCAAGAAGTCAGGTGTAAAGCTTTGGGGTTTTTTTTTGTTGTTGTTGTTGTTGTTTTTGTTTTTTTAATTTATTTATGGCTGTCGTGTTGACACTTCAAAACTTTTTTCAGGTTTGTAGAATGGGGACGTTTAGCTTGTAAATATGAACTGCTCAGTCTTCCTGCCCTGCAAAGGCAGAAAAAAATTAGCCCTAAAAATTAAAATTGAGCTCAACATTCTTAAGAAAAGATTCCGCTGCAATAGCAAAGACACACACACGCCACACTCCTCTTGGATTGCCGCTTTTGTAGGACTGTACGTAGCTGCAAATGCTTAGGACACACTTCCATAAGGATATGGTGCTATGCCTCTAAGATGGTCTAGTACCACGCCAGGTGCCTAGCTTGTGTAAGATTTTATGAATGTCTCTCTGAAAGCTCTTACAGTCTTAGAGTTGGACATCCAATCAATCAAAATACCCACATGTGAACACAACAATAGTGAGTGTGTTGCGGGAGCCAGGGTGGGGATCAGTTAAAGGCTTGAAAATAGATTTAATTAGTCTCATAAATACATCCAGGCCCACAGAGATATTTATAGATACCTGCCCCATGTGTAATTCAAAATATAAATTAGACTCATTACTAAATTATGCATATGTACAGATGCTTAGTGACGTTGTAATCTCCATCATAATAGTTTATCAGTGCTTACTTTAAAAAGTCGATAGGATGAATAGCGTCTCAGAGCAAAAATGTTGGCTCCCTGCTTTGCTGGGTGCCCCATCACTTGTTTACTGTAGTGTTGAGTAATCCTGTGTGGCTGCCCAACAAACAAGAAATGAAATCAGCAGTGTCTTGCCAGAGCCTTAACCTCCCATTTGTGAGTTCTCAGCTATGAGGCCTAGGATCGAGAACGTTTGTCAAGAGGCATGCTTGGCTCAAAAATGACATGTAGATATTCCTGGCTATCAGTAGGGACAGATGGGGACAGAGCATGCTGGGACCCTGAGAAAGATGTCAGACAAAGGCAGGACAGATAATAGGGTAGCAGAGAAGACAGCTTCCCCTTTGGTGTGAGGCAGAACTAGGCTATGCCACTTCCTAATTCTGGATGGTTCAAGGTACTTAAATAGAGATGACACCTCTGTCCACATGAGTATACAAGGATCAGACACTGGATCGGCACCTCGCAGACATCTGGTAAACATTACTTATCCTCAATACTAAGGGAGCTAAAAAACCAAAATGCCCTGGTGACAAATGATGAATTGTACAAGGTTGGGGGTTTGCTGTTGAGAGAAATCCAAAGAAATAGATGAAAGAGAGAGACAGAGATACTGAGACAGAAACACAAAGACACAGAAGAAGAGAGACACAGAGAGACAAGAGAGCTGAGTTTTGAGATTCAACAAGGTGGTGGTTATAGCTGCTAACATGACGTCACTACATAAATCAGTCTTTAACCCTGAAAATGTGAGAAAATCATCAGACAAATAAAGATAAAAATAGAGAGCCATTTGAAATATAAATGCATATTTGTTTCTATGATAACTTATAGTGTTCATCATTAATCCAATACTATTCTAAATAGTACTAAATAGATACCGTCCAATGGAAGAAAACCTATTGTTATCCCTCTTTTATCAGATAGAGATTGGTACTGAGAGTTCACATCATTTACCAAAGGTCTCAAATGAATTAAGCAAGATGTTTGGGACTTAGTCCTGGGTGGCCTGATTGTAGAATGTATTCTCTAACAGGCCCTCATCCTCCAACTCCCTGCCTCCTTCTAGCACCTGCTGAAGACTTAGATCTTTACTGCCTAAACTTCTGGGAAGCACTCAAACTAAAAGTTGAGCAAGACCTAGCTCCTAGTCTCAAGGAATCCACAGTCTTAACAGGAACAATAGAATCTTTGATTCTGGAACCACAGAGGAATCCAAAAGATACTGTGAGAGGAATGCAAACATTTGAGAAACCCAGGCTGTCTAGAGGAGATGGAGGGGTGAGATGGTATTATCAGAACAATTATCAGAACAATCTTTCTCTCTCTCCTACTCTGAAACCATTCTCAATATTAGCACACTCAGTGAAAGCAATTCCCTTTCATCTTTGAATCATCCAGATAATGGTGTTGTCTACTGATCTTATTTATAAGTCTAAATAAAATGGAGCCTATACCATGAGGCATTTAGGATCTTATGGGGTCAGAATTCTAGATAAAATAATTTGAATGCATAGCTACACAGTTTGCAGTTTGACCCATGATGACAGCCATGATATACAATCACAGACATGACATTATCACATGCCACATTCTGCCAGCTATCTGATTATCTTAATGAGCCAAACATCTCCAAATTCTCTACTGTTAATTACTGAGGAACCATCATACATTACACCAATAAATGTATCAAACTATAATAATAGTGTTTGATATATATGTGTAAACTATGTTTAATAACATATCAATCAGATGAAGTAAAATAGCATTGTCCATTGAAGACTAGGGAATTTACAACAATGCATGTGGATTTCAATAAAAATACATAGCAAAGAGTACATCACACTGATGGCTTTTAATTTGAATCCAATTTTATTGTGGTACGAACGTTTAATATGATATCTATGTTCTTAAATCTACGGCATATGTGCAGTACAAATCTTTAAGTATGGATATAAAGTTATACTTCGCATCTCACATGGATGAAACTAAAAAGTACCTGTTTCTATTATTTCATGTGAAGGGATGGATATTGAGACGGGGTTTCACTCTATAGTCAAAGCTAGCTTTGTACGGGTGGCAGTCCTCCTGCCTCAGCCTCCCAAGTGCTAAGATGACAGGCATGAGCTACCAGACCCAGAACAGCAACAAAAGCACACCTTTTGAAGATGTGTGATCCTAAGAGCAACTCTGGATTTGCCTGTCATCAAACATAGCTAATTACTAACTGAATAACCATAAAATAGGAAAAAGAAGCTGAATCATAAAGAGGTCGCTAAAATTAATTTGAAAAAAAAAATTTAGACAGGTATTCAACATTAGAAACTTTCAAAAAGATTGACTATTTTATTTTGTGGATTTGAGTGTTTGGCCAGAACCATTTTCATGCAGTGTCCATGGAGGCCAGCAGAGGGCATCAGAAACCCTGGAACTGGGGTTACAGAAGTTGAGAGCTGCCATGTGGGTGCTGGGAACTGAATCCAGGTCCTCTGCAAAAATAGCAAGCTCTCTTAACTACTAAGCCATCTTCCCAGCCCCCCACCCCCAAACCATTTTTTAAGTAATAAAGTTCATTAGAAAAGATCCAGAAGAAGAGAGTTCCAGGTAAGAAGATCACATTTTCAAAAGAAGATTCTCTACTGGGTGTGCAGCCTGGTAGCATAGTGTCTTAGCCCTGTCTTCTGATGTTGACCTCAGTTACCACCAGGGAGCTAGGACAGGTGGCAGGCTCTCTCTGTGACAGTATCCTTACATCTAAAATAGAAGATATATGTCCACTTCTTAGGGCTTTATGAAGAGTCTCTAAGGCTCTTAAGAGCTGATTCCCTGGTAGTTAATTTGATGCACCAATATGGCTAAGCCCATGTTACCCAGTTGTTTGATTAAACATTAGCTTAGATGTTGTTGTGAAAGTATTCAATGATGTGATTACTATTTATTATATTATACTATTTATTTATATTATAAGTGATTAGTATTTATTTATTAGTTGCGAGCAGGTCTCACCCAGTCATCTGTGGGTCCTATGAGCCGACATTTCCCTGAGAAAAGGGCTTGTGAGACAGAAATCCTTTGAGTTTCTAACCTGAGCTGACCTGTGAAACTCTTAACTGATTTTCCAACCTGGTTCCTAGCCCTATACACTGCAGTCTCACCAGCCTCAAAATCATGTGCCACCTATACCCTATGATACTAAATGTGCATAGGATATAAGCATCATGGAGACTTTCGTTCACAATAGATTAACTGGTGAGAGGCCTTGAACCTCAGGACAATAATTATTAATGTGATTTTATTTTTGCAAAAGTAGATTCAGAATTGAGGAGAGGAAGATAAAGGCATTCATTTGTCCACAGTTAGGTTCTTACATCACAAAAGAGTCACAAATATAAACAGGTGTTGGAGAGATTCCAGTTTTCTAGCTATGAAGAGATGAGAGAACATTTCCCTGGTGCCTGTTACATGAATCCAGTTGATTCTCTTCTGAGATAATGGCAGAAGACTGCAGAGAAGGCTTATATCTGTCCATCTGTCCATCCCACTGGTGGGCATCTTATACCTGATACACTCCCCAGATGGGACCAGTCTCAGCATTGTGAGGATGCAGATTAAATTCTCATCTTTGGAACATATGAGCCAGTAAATCAGGAAGTATAATCATATCAGTAGAATGTACTGGAGTAAAGCCAGACATGGAATTCTGGGAAGGGCCAAGGAATGGATGCCTCCCCCTCTTGTAGCAAGGAAAGTTTTACTAGTTTAGCATGCATTTCTTAACTGAAACTATTACAAAGCTCAACTCTGGCTAAGCAGTATGATCTGCCCTGGAAATTATCAGAAGGTGTACTGTAGAATATTAATAATAGTTAGCTCTCACTGTTGCCTTGCTATATCAGGTATTTTCCTAAGCTCTGCATATTCGTTTACTGATCCTCTTTATACACTAAAGAATTGGGTTTGTATTTTCACACCTTTTCCTATAAGACTGTCATACAGATGAAAACCCATGCATTTACTATTCAGACACTTACAGAGCTCCTAGTGTCTAAAAAACAATCTGTTTGGCACAAAGTTAAGTAAAAAATAGTGTCTGTCCTTAAATCTAGAGGAGACAAAAAGATTCACAAACACCTACAATTTTGGAATGTCTGACCCCACAGTTTTATAAAGGCCTCGTCCTATATGCATGTAAACCCCTTCCCAAACTTGTCAAAACCTTGAGAATATACTTTTCAATACAACCATGTGAAATGAGGTTGGAGTGCCTTATCTAACCCTGATATAAGGTAAATAACCAGAGACTAATTTAAAATATAAGACACCTTCAAAATTCTATTTAAAACTTAGAGTTTGTCTCTTATGCATACATGATTAATCATGGTAACTGCAGTTCAGTGTAGCCAGATCCTTGTTTAGCTACCAGAATGTCAGTCAATACCATCTTTATTTGCATTTCAGCCACTCTTGTAGCATGAGACACTATTTCTAGACTTCTCATTCCTAAAAAATGTGAGCCCTACAATAGGAGATGTGGGTATAAATATCTTGCATTATTGATAAATAGCGTGTATTTGCCATCAATTAGCAGCAAGCTCGTATTGCAGCAATTTCTAAATGAAGCCTTATAAACAATGGTAGTTTTAATTACCCTGGAAAACTACAACATCTATTAAGATTCATGACTCCTGCCAAGTATCATGCATATCTAGAAAGTTTCACAGTTCTTCAGAAAGGTCAAGGTAACTAAAGAACAAACATTTCACTATTATTAAAAAAAATTGAGTGTATGTGCATATAAATACATATGCATCTTCACATGTATGTGGAGTATGTGCATATACTGTGGAAGCCAAAGATCAACCTTGGGCATTATTTTTCAGGACTCTTGAGAAAGGGTCTCCCACTAGAATCTGGGGAATGTTGTAAGGCCAGTTAACCACTGAACTCCGGGCACCCTCCTGCCTCTGTCCCATCATTAGCTTACAAGCAGTTGTACAAGGGTGCTGGAGATCCAATTTAGATATTCTTAGTTGCATGGAAAACACTTCACTGACTGAGCAACCACACCTCAAACCCAATATTTTGATATTTAAGGGAAAAAAGACATTTCAATTCAATAAAGCTAAGTCTAAACCATCCTGGAAGTGAATATTAAGAAAAAACACACATGTGTTACCTTGTGGATGGGGGTGCATCATTCATATCGAAAAGAGGCAGTAAAATGAGAGAGGAGACTGAATCATGTGGGTGAAAAATAAGAGGATCCTTGGGACTAAAGGAGAATGGGGTATCTTGTTTCTTTCATACTTTACACAAATTCCATTTGTTTTTAGAATGTTTAAAATGTTTACATATAGGAAGAAGCAAGAAGTCAGCAGTAGAGCAGTTGTGCAGCATGAGAAAGGTCTAGGTTCAATCCTTAGCAACATAAAAGAAACAAGGTGACAGGTCTGGGACGTGTCTCAGTGGTAGGACATTTGTCTTGCATGTGTGAGGCTTGGATCCCATCCCTTGCATGGGGGGAAACTGAGGAAAACAATGCATTTAGCTGTCTATAAAAGTGGAATTTGGGGTTTTATACAAAGGGGAAAATAAGCATGAAAAACAAATCAATCTGCTTAAAAGGAGCAGGCAATAACTATTGGCATATACCCAGAATACACTACAAGTTTATAACCCATCAATATCCTAAAGTGTATATCTTTTGGATATTTACTATTTATTCTTCTGAAATAAAAAGTTAAAAGGACACAGGTCTGTACATTTGTATCTTATTTTAATCACAAGCTCCTGGAATAGTTTCTTGAAATGACAGGCAATAGATAAGAGAGGGAGGGAGGGAAAGAAATGAAGAGAAAGGGAAAGAGAAGTAGAGAAAGAAAATGAAGAAAGGAGAGAGATGGAGAGAAAGGAACGGAGGAGGAGAGGGAGGAGGGAGAGGAAAAAGAGAAGAGAGGAGGGAAGAGGTGAGGGAAGAAAAGCAGGAAAGATGGAGGAATGATAGGAGAGAGAGAGAGAGAGAGAGAGAGAGAGAGAGAGAGAGAGAGAGAGAGAGAGAGATTTAATTTCTAATTTGAATTCCAAGAGAAATTCACCATGAAATTCTATTTTAAAAAAAAGGTTATAGTAGGCTGTGAGGTCCTGCTAGAGTGGTGAGATTATAGTCTGACAATTATGCTAGTCATCAAATAAAAAGTACATGCAAATGTATAGAGAGAAAGGAATAAAACCCATAAGATCCTACAGCTATCACATCCTCCCTCTATCAGGCCACCTATTAGAAATGAAGCTTACAAGTTGTGGTGTCAGTTATGTGACCTGCCTTTAAAGCCTAGTTCTGCCACTTAGCTCTGTGATCTCTGAAAAGTTACATAGCCTCTCTGTGCATAGAACTTCATCAATAGAATGTGGATAGTGTTAGCAGTTAATATGAACTCCTGATCTTCATTTGGGAAACATGAATCATCACTCTCCACAGGTGTGTTTTAAGCATGAGGTGACCTTAAATAAAAAAAAAAAAAAGAAGCTGATGTTCTCACATGTTGATTTTATCATTTCTGTTTGCTTTATATTTATGGAAACAGAATATGCTAATCAAAGGAGGTTTAGAAGATTCAGAAATACAGAAATAAGGAGTTAAAGTTCTCCTGTGTTCCAAAGAGGAGATGTTATCAATTATTGCTTTTTATAGATTACAGATTTATTTGTATGCCATAAACGTATTGCATGTGCGCTTTCATAAAGAAAAATAATCATCTTCAAATAGCTGGACACACATGAGGCACTACTGTTCAACCTGCTTTTAAAAAACTTTCTGTGGATATTCTATTGGCAAACCAAGGTTGACAAGCAGTCTACACAGTGGCTGCCGGTTTCCCATTGTACGAAATGCCTTGCTTTACTTAGCAAACACTCCATTCATGCACAGCTAGGTTGCTTGCAGTTTGTGAGAGAGCTCTGTAAACTGCAAAGTAATATACAAGTGTGACTTGTCATCACCCACATTTCTACGATAAACATCTAGATGTCATTATTAAAGTCTTGACCTTTCAAGATATGACTTCTACTATTTCATTAATGTCCCCCAGAAAGAATGCTTCCATCTGGCTGCAATCACATGATTATTTTCAAAACACGATATTTAGGGGATCCCCATCTGAGTGCAAACCCTATGAACTTCTGAATCAGAATGAGGGGAAGGTTATGAAAACTACATCCAGACGCTGCTGCTCAATGCAGAGCTGGTACTTTGCTCTTGCCCAGGCCACCTCAGTCACCTTTGCTCACAGACTCACTTTATTCACCAACTGCTACCTTTCCCATTGAATCTATGTACAGCCTTAGAGTTCATTTTTGACAATGAACTTCAAGTAGCCATTTTGAAACTGGCATGGATGAGAGATAAATTGCGTTTTGGCCGATCTCAAATTGAAGATATAAAGAAAATCAAAGATGATGCCTGTAAGTGCTCGCTGAGTTAGTCCTGGGGAAGAGACACGTGCCATAAGTGGCAGGCTTGGGAGGGATATTGATCAGTATCACAGCCCCTCTAAAGCTCTGGGATCCTTGAGACTGGGAATGATACCTCATCTTTCTCAGCAATAAGACTCTACAGAAGCAGAGGCACTTAAAAAATGTCTTTTTGTGCATGAGAAGTTGAAAGATAAGACCAAAATGCCTGGCCTCATGTATTTTACAGTTTTACTGATTAATAACTGAAATTAAAAGTGCAGATCTATTCTCTGTAAATAAAGCCCGTCATACTATTTGAAGTAGAAGAGAGTTGGATAGGATATAGAAATACATGAAAATAAGTAAGTTAGAATTGCTAGACTTTTTTAACAATAAATTTTCCCTATTAATTAATGTTGCAACTTAGAGCAAACATGCATGGCAGGAACCAGAAGACCCTGCTGATACCAATTTTACAGAAGAAGGGAGTTTATGCATGGAGATATATTGCAGATGTATTACTCCCTGGCTCAGGTCCCAGCAGGAGCTGGATGGATTCAGCTTATAAAACTCTGGCCTTTCACCCTTTCAAGGCTACAATTAACTTCTCTGTGAGTTTCATTCATTCGACAAATATTTACTGCACGACCAATATATCCCAGGCACTGCACTAAGTGCTGGATTCGGGGAAGTAAAACATGACAAAAAAATAATTGAAATGCAAAGTAGATTATCCATAAATATCTCAGGCCTCTTAACAATGGATTACCCTGACAAATATTATTTATGACTATCAAAAGTTTATTACCTTTATCTCCTAATATTAAAATAGAACTCCATCACTCAACTCAAGAAAAATTTTTTATCCCAATATGGAGGTTAGTAAATAAATTTCATTGTCTCCTGCGTTCTCTATTTATTTTATACCGGCTAACAGAAGTTGTGTGTGTGTGTGTGTGTGTGCGTGCGCGCGCGTGCGCGCATAAGAGTACGAGAGAGAAATGATGGGAGACCAACTCTAGGAAAAGTACTGAACTCAGTGAATAAGCTGTCATGGATAGGATGTGGGCTGACTGGCTGAGGTGTCTAGTATCTGCTATTCCTATCCAATTTATTTCATGCTGACCCTGCTTCTCAGTCCTCTCCTGGTCATGCTACATAACTCCATTCTACTGGCTCCTCGGGACTTATTTTAGGCTCCATCTGTTATATAAATCACAGCCGAACATGGTGAATAATGAAGGCTACTCCTCTCCACCGCACACCATCTCGCACCTGATTACATATCAAGCCTCACCCTTCTCTAATTTCTCCACTTGGATATGTCTTATATTTCATAGAAACAAACCATAAATCTCCTTCAGAGCATTAGCCTTACAACCCATTCTTTCTAGTGTAGGATGAATAGTACTCAGAATCATCCAGCTAGCAACATGAAAGACAACCAAAAAATATATTTCAGGTGAATGGATGAGGAAAAGACCCTTCTGGGGCCCTAAACACCTGGTTACTCATGATCATGTTCTGTTTACCAAGTGCATGGACTATGATAAAATTATGCAAATATATTGTACCTCAGTTTTCCCACTTCTGAAATAGAGATACCCTGATAAAATCACTGAGGTCAAAATAAAAATACCTTTCAGTGACTCTCATACCTTAGAGAACACTGTGCTCCACCAAGGGCTCTTGGAGTTTTCAAAGAATCTTTCTTTTAATAATATGAAAGTTTTTAAGAGGTAAATTGTGAATCCCCTTGAGAGGCAGTTCAGTGTTTACTCGCCCATTCTAAGTTTCCAATAAATAAATGGTGATTCTCTCCTTGAGCTTCAAGCCATTTAAAGAAGTGCCCCTTTTTACTAATAGAAAATAGGATTTGAGTGATGGCCCTTACACTAATTGGTCCGGAGCCCTGGATAAAATATTTTTTATTGGCAGAACATTCCTCTTTTCCATGCACTGATGAAGTACCTTAGCACACATGGAGAGAATGGGAGGCAAAGAAAAAGTATCTGAGATTTGGATTCAGTGGGGAGAATCCAGTCAGCACTGTAAAGGTTCATGTTGACAAAAGACTCAGGTGAGGTGCTGTAACAGAAGTCAGCATATTCATGCAGACAGCCGGGAGAGAGAAGCATCCTGGACCAGTGACAGGTGAAAGGCTAAGAAAAGAGCAAAGATTCAAAAGGTTGATGGTGCTCTTTGACCCCTGAGGTCTACATAAGAACAGATGTAAATGAAATCACTTTAGAGACTATAATTTTTAACTCAGCAAGAAGAGTGGTATGCATAAAGAAATTCTATTCCAATCTGTCAAAAGCTATCTATTGATTTGAAAAGATAAAACATAAAATGTTCAGAGGAGCATCATAACTATAATGGTATGGGTTAAGATCAAGTGCAGAGAAGTTTCTCCCAGTGGGATATAGTATTCTGCTACACTGGTGAGGTACTGACTCTGAGCCTTGTAAAGCCTGACCAGGAAAGGTGCCTCTGATTACTATAACTTGATGGAAATGTAAAAAGGACAAAAATGGAAGCAAGGCTCATGTCGGTATTAGTCCTCAGAATGGTAACCTGCATATGTTGTTAGTCAAGACTATTCCACTGCATAAAACAGGGCATGGCCAGCAGCTTGGACATGAGGCTTGGGAGCTGGACCTCAGGAGAGAGCGGGCAAAGCCTCCTGCCCCCGGGTGATTGGCGCATGGCCTAGTCCCTGGACAAAGCAAAGCTGAACTTTCCCTGAAGCCATAGATTTTTCTATAAAGAACACTAAAATTATTCATCTTGCTTTTCTATTTCCTACTTCAACTTTCCTCAACTGTCTCCCTAAAACCCAACCTTCACCCGGAAAATAAAAAGGCAGGGGAAGTTTTCCTGTAACCCTTTGATGTGGTCTCTCCTATCTCCCATAGGGTTATCACTCAGCCTCCAGGTTCCCTCTTCCTGCTCGCCCTGATATTGAAATGACTCAGGCTCAGGTTTGGATGCAGTTCTTCCCATTCTTCCAACCAGTCAGAGCCACAGGGAGCCTGTCCTGACCAGCACTCCCTCTCCCTGACTTACCAAGGACCGGTTCAGCCTGGGCTGGCCCTCAGGGAATAACTAGGACCCAAATGAACGTATGAACCTAGCTGAAGGGTGAGGCTCAGGTCCTTCTATAAAAAGGCCCAGTGTACCAGTCCGGGCCCTTGCCACACCCTGCCCCACCACTTTTCTCAAAGGGAAAAAAGGGCGCCTCCATAACTTGGAACTACGAGAGGAAAAAAAGTTGGTCCCACAGCTTGAGCACTGCACAGTGCACAATTCCTGTCTCCCACACTTGCACCATTCTTCTGAGGAATGAGGCTGACTTTGATTCTTCAGATTACATCCACAATTAAACTCTTCAAGACTTTGTACCCTGGGAAAATAGTAAACAACTCAACGCTTGTCCTCAGATAACCAAGTGTGTGTGTGTGTGTGTGTGTGTGAGAGAGAGAGAGAGAGAGAGAGAGAGAGAAGGTGGGGTGTGTGTAAGGAATTCAATTGAATGAGAAGGATTCTTCACCCCCTCTAAAAGTTTCCACAGAAAGAATGCATGTAGGTAAAACACCTTGTAATTTAAAACAATGCTTCTTCCTGGTTCTCCTGATCTCAGCCTGAGCCAGGCGTGGGATTTGATTTGGCTGCTTTTACATGTGAAGGCACCAGGGTGCCAGGCAGCCCGTCACGTGAGGCCCCCAGGCACACTGAATGCCACCTTGTTTGACATTTCATTGGCAACCACAAAACATTCTGAAAAGGCTCCCATCCCACCAGGCTGGGGCAGGTGGGAGCAGGAAGGGCTCAGAGGCTAAGCAGTTTTCCCAAGGGCCTCTCTGGAATGTGCTGGAAAAGGCACAAAGAGCAGACAGAGGGTAAGTGAAGCTTGTCAGGAGCACATTTTGAGATTCAGTTGGTGGAGGGAACTATTTGGGGTCAGTTCTGAGAGAGAGAGAGAGAGAGAGAGAGAGAGAGAAAGCGCAGCAATACAGAAAAAAAATAATTCTATGGTTTAAAGTAAAATGTGGCATTCACCTAAATCAGATGTCACTGCTGGTCCCCAAATTATAGCATGGTGCTAAAAATGTCAAGGAGCCCAGGAGCACAGACTCTTATCATTCATTCATCTTCCATGTGTTTATGGAACATGCACGGTGTTCATGAAATGTGCCTTCTTTGCCAGAGGGTGGGCAGAGCAAAGAAAGACACCCAGATAATCAGAGATGGATTTTGACCTTATGGAATTTGCAGTCTGATAGGGAACATGGGATACACAGAGTCTACAGGCACCAAAGATCTTTCAGAGCGAGGTACAAACGCTAGGCACGTGAGAACCAGCCCTCTAAAGGACTGGGTGTGTGGCACTCCAGCTGAAATTGAGTTCAGCTGGAGCAAAGTCTATCACTTAGTTTTGGCATCCACAAGAAGTTGGGGAGCCCTCAACATCCCATCACATCGACAAGGGAATATCTCTTAAACAACTCCACTTTCTTGCCAAAATATGCGGGTTCACAGCTATGTGTGGCCTGAATTTCTATAACTATGGAGGGTTTCCCACTCCTTTCCCCAGGAATAGCAAGAAGCTAGACGCTGCCGCACAATACTGACGCTTCCACTTTAAATTTTTTTCTGTGTTGTGTTTTAAGAGGAACATTTTATTATTCTGTGGGGGCTTTCTGTTATTATTGTTTCTAAAACACTAGAAACTGCAAGTTGATTTTTCAGTGGTCCTCCATAAGTCTCTGGGGTCTCTGGCCTCTGGGTGTGAGGTGAAGGTTTTTGCCGGCATTTCGGCTTTCTGGTTATTTGTTCAGTTTATTCCTGATAGATACAATGGAATGCTTCAGTGAAAACCTCCCAACTCATTTTCCATCTATGAATGAACAGAAGGCATCCAGTTGCTAAGGAGGGACAAGTGCTCTGCCCCACAGGGGCCTGCTGGCTTCAGGGACTGCGCCATTACTGAGCCCACACTGGCCTCCACACGCAATTTACTAACGTTTGTGCTGTTTCATGGCAGGGTGATTTATCACTGACACCTCCTTGCCATTTCAACTGGGGGCCACTACAGTGGGGCAAGGTTCAAGGAAGTTGGCCGAAACTGAAGCAGACATTTTATCAGCTAACTATTGCATTTTCTGGTTCTTGACTTTTTCCCGGGAGCTTTGGGTTTTCATTTCACTCGCTGCCTTTAACTCCTCTGGTGCTGTTTAGGGCCGGGGCATTTTCTCTGAAAATAGTAGTGCGTCAGTACATTGGGGCTGGTTGGTTTGCTTGCTTTGTTTAAGAATGTGAAGGCCCCTTAATTCTAACCACGGAGTCCAAACGTGGTTTGGAGAGTAGAAGAGTTATCACGGAAGACACAGGGTAGGCAGGGAGGCTGAAGTATGGCGTGGAGTGAACCAATCTTCTGTGTGTAGAGGCCAGAAGAGGAAACTGAGGCACACAGCTGAATCTGGGATTTACCACTCAAAAGCAATCCTGTCCCAATATGTGTGATTCTTAACTCTTCACTGGCTCAGCTGCGTATTTGTTTATTCATTTATTCATACATTTGTCAAATGAGTGCCTAATAAGATGAGTATAGCTGGATCCTTGTAATGAAAGCAAACCAGCAAATAAACACGGGTATGCCTCTCAAGGAATTCCCAATCCTGAGGGGAATATACCTGGCTGAGAAACATTTTTTGATACAAATAAGAGCATGAGTTAAGTGGCTGATGGAAGGAAGTCTTATCAAAGTATTGTCAAAGGAAGGAGAGGGGAGTAGGAAGAAATAAAGAAAGTTAGAAATGGGGTTGGGGAGAGACCCTCATCTCTCTGTATTTTGAAACAGATTCTGAGCTTGGTCTCATTACACTGAAATAAAATTTTAACTTGACTTCCTGTACGAGTAGAGAGCCAAAAGAAAATATTTCCCCAAAAGCATCACTTTCAAAATCATCTGCCAGCCTCCCCTTCTTTACTTCCTTTCCTTTACTTCTACTCCTACATCCAATGTTTTCTTCATATTTTGATTCTTCTTCCTCTTTGAAAGGACCACAGGGCAGAATACAAAGATCAGTGAGGCATGTTCTTCCCAGGGCTGGCCACACTCCCATTCTTCACTAAGGAGAGGCCCTTTCTTTATCCAGGAAGCCAGGACAATTCCATTTCCATGCTGGCTCAGTCCTGGCCCCTCCTGGGCATAGGCAGAAATGATACCTAGGTGTATGGACTCATTCACAGTGACTTTTGAGGGAGGGAATCAGTCACATGATTCTGAGTGGATCATCAAACCCATTGTATAACACTACAAAACAGATTACACACCACGTAAGGCAGCCTTAAACTTCTCAACCCCCCTCTCCATGTTGGCAGACACTCACTTTTAGGAGATGTCCCAAGCCATTTTCAGGTACTGGAGTTTGGAGGAAGGACAGCTTAATGAATGCTCATAGAGGTCTCCACATAACCAAAGCCAAAAGTAAAATCTTTTCTTGGCGTTTGGTCTTTTCTTGGAAAGACCTCCACGTCAGAGGCTCTGGGACATCTCTCCTTTGTATATGGATACTTCTGTGCATCACCAGACCCAGGCAGGACCAGTTTATCCATGAGGTTCCTTACTCAGTTCCCTGCTCCTCACATCATCAGAGTGTGCAAGGGATAGGGATGCTGTCATGTTCCACACACAGCTTTCATCTAATACCTCTGCCCTATCTCCTTCAAACACCACACAGAAAGAGGGTACTCTCTCCCTGTTTGTTGTCTTTTAAAGAAGCATGGACGTGTGGCTGGCTGGTGTATAAGATGAGAACGTGTCAACTTCAAGTAAAGCACATTATGTTTGCAACAATACCAGCACCCTGAACAATGCAAGAGCTTAAAAGGCAAGCCTTCAAGTGCCCTCAGAAAAAAGATATTAAGTGTCATTTTCTCCTACTAGAACACAGACCAAGAAAACTAAATATGAAAGCATTTTCTTTTTTTAATTAACTTTTTCTCAAAATCCTCTAGATAGGAGAATGATCGCTCACTGACCTGTTGTCAATTGGAGGAAAGAATTATTTTGGTCACTGAAAAAGCCACTTTAACCAATGAACTGTCATTATCAATCAGTCTAGATTTCTCTGCACTAAATAATAATAAAAAAATGAAGAGGAGAATAAATCTGTAAGTGAATAAAATGTCTGCATACCAATCCCCGCAGGCCATGTGTTTATAAGTCAACAGTTTAAAATGAAAACATCTGATGAAGGTAATACACCTGCTAAAAGAGCATAAAACACCAAACCCAATGGTAAAATAGAAAGATTAGAAAGCCTTTTAAAGGAGCCATCAAAGCAAACTATTAAATGAATACATCTGCTCAGTGCTAGACTCTGGTTTATAAGTGCCATTCAAAATGAAAGAGATTTAGGACAAACATTTCATAAAAGGATATGAAAGGCCATGAAAAGAACATGTCTGGAGGATCATGAGAAAAAAATGGAATGGATTCAGTTAAAAAGAAGAACTGACCTCAACTTTGAGCCCAGGACTCGAATGGAAGGTTTTTATGGTCTAGTTTGCACTGGAATGGGTAAGAGGAAAAGAGAGCACAATCGTTTTCATGTCCTACTTTATGCTTTGGTTTTAATCTACAGACAAAGGGGGAGGCAATCAGATTAGTGCCAGATAGTTTACCTGCAGTGAAATCTACTAGTTAAAAGAAAGGGGGAAAGTAGATTTAAATTGATAGAAAGTAAAACGAATCCTTCAGTCAAGGCAGCTCCCATAAAAATTGATACCTACAAAGTGACCATGGAAGGGTCGGGGGGAGGGCCTGGCTACCTGAGCGTATCTGTACATCTACCTGGCCTGCCTGAATTTGGTTTTCATCATGCTCTGCTTTCCCCTTTGTCTGTTCAGCCTCTTTAGCTTATTAGTGTCTTGTCCCTTAACTACTGGTGTTTCTGAAATTCAGTAATTTCCCCACTTTGCTTGTTCTACTCAGTCTTCCTTGAAGAATCTCACTGCTACTAGAGTCTTACACAGTATCTGTGCAAAGTTAGCTCGCTCTGACATCTACATCCCTAAGACAAATCACATCATCACAGTCTTGGAACCAGGTGCTTGCTGACTACCAACTCCTTGAAGATCCAGGGCCAAAAATACACCTCAATGGACTTCACCATCCTCCCCAAGCTCAGCCTCTTCTCAATACAAGCTCTTTATATCAGTTGGAAAGAAGTAAGTCTATCTGCCCAAACAAAATGTCCAGATGTTAATTCCTAAGCATTCTTACATCTTTGCCTTCCTGTCCATCTCATTATCAGCGTCTTAGTTCAAGCTAAGTGAGGTGCCCGAATCACAGCCCAGCCACCCAACACCTTGGCATCCATTACTTCCTTGCCTCCGTATTGACCTAAAGATCTCCTGGCCCTGGTCTTGAGACCTTCTTTGAGTTGGTACTGCTGTTTTCTTTTGTACAGTCAGACCTCATTCTACTCTGTGCTTCCAATTTTCTAAAGAGGGTCCAACATCTGGATCCCTTTTCCAGACCTTTGCTCAAGCTTCTCAGGAATGCTTTCTGGACCATCTTTCCTCATCTGTCAATCTTCTTCCTCCAGGAATCATCCCAGACAACAGTTCTTTCAGGTTTCGCTGACCCCTGGAGGTCAAGTTAGCTCCTGCCACCCAGAGTTCTTTTGGGGCCTAATGTTTCAGTCCTCTACTACCCCCAGTATGCCAGAGACATTCATCAACACCTCTGTCTTCCCATACACACGAATGCATCAAGAACTGAATTTCTTTCCGTTATGCATCCAGACATACTCCACACGCACAGCAGCCAATAGTTATTCAGTGTGTACTATGTTTCATAAAACACATGCCACACACATCTTACACATAGATATTTTAAAGATCTATGATATCATGTCAGTAAAATAAAAACCTACTGTTTATTTGTCTTTTTTTTTTTTTAAATAAAAGCTCATGGCTCCTTGGTTTCTTCTTTCTGCTTTGTTTCGTTTTGTAGTAAGGGAAGAGGGTAATTGGATCTGTTTCACCTTTTCTTAAATCCAATCTAATTTGAGCTTGAGTTTAACCCAATGTTCTAATAATATACATAAGCAATCCTTCCTGAGCCTGTCATGTTGAAACACTGTCCTCATTGTTTTACATGTCTGAATTAATTTATCCTCACATCAGCCACAGCTAGTGTGGGTCTAGGCATTTCTAAGCCCCTTCCCCTCTATACAAATTAAAACATTGTGAATAGCTTATCCAAGACCACATAAACTAGGAGATATGGAATCCTGACCCAACACAAGTCTTTCAATTGAACCATACTTCCTATAACTAAAAAGTATAAAGCTTTTCTTCCAACTCATGAAACAGACTTGTAGTCTTTCCACCAAAACATTTGCAAAAATAATAAGCAGTACAGAAACAGGCAACCAATCAAAATCTGTCTAGGGACTATGTTATGACAACAATGAATCCCTTAGTTCCTGGACATTGAAGTGGCCAAAGGTGTTCCCAGAGTAGGTGGCACAGTGATACTGTGGACAGACACTCAGAAAGTCTCCCCAGAAGATATTTACCAACTAGTGTTTAGGTAAATGCATGATAGAAAGAATACTTGGATAAGAGATTCTTCAAGATGGGAAGATCAAATCCATGGGTTGTACTTGCATCATAATGCATGAACTTCAAACCACCATCTAAAGATGATAAGCTCAGTTAACCACAAGTCTTTCTAGTAGAATACCATGTGCAAGTTTGGGGCCAGAGATGGATTGAGACTAAGGCTACTCCTGATCTCCCAACTCAGATTTTTGCTGGGAATGATGGCGTTGTACCATGGCATCATGTAAACAGAGTTAGATGCAAGCCACAGGTTCAGTAGCGGGTACTTGCAGACAGAAAATACTGCACTTAGTGTGGGGAAGGACCAAAGCTTGGAATGCCTTTGCTGTCGATGGAAAAAGGTTGAGACAGCCCCAAGACTGAACCATCCCGGAAATGACAACATTTCAACCAAGTAAGTATTCACGTTTTGCTGCCTTCTTCTATGAGCATTTTCCTAGAGATAACAATAAGAGGAATAATGAGGAGGATAGCACCTGACACCTTTTACTAAGCACTTGTTCGTCCTAGACTAAGTCTTTACAAGCCTCTTCTCATTAAATCTTTTTAATAGCCCTATGAGGAAGGTATTAGTATTGTTCCACTTTATGGCAGAGTGTTAAAGAGGCCCTAAGCTCATCAAAGAAACATTCCTTCCATGGCTGCTGTGTGCAACACCTTTCACAAGTTTACCAGCCTCACTGTCTGTCATTCCAGGGTACTTTATTTGCAGGTTAGCACCCTGCCCAGCTTCCAAGGATAGCATCAGAATTTGTATCCAGACACCCTGCTTTATTTATTTCCATGTCACCAAACCAGATTTGAAGTTTCTTTTCACTCGGACTTAAAGACTTAAAGGTATTGTTGCACCTGGCTTCAAACACAGCAAAATCCTTCTCGGCCCGTGAGCGACTGTGAATGTGAATTCTGACGCCACAGCCTTTGTGTGACCGCCTGCCATTTCCCCTTTCTGGACGAACTCAGGGCAGCACATAAATAATAAATAACAGCAATTCCTGTGTTTCCTTCGCACTGCCCAAGATGTCAATCACGTGGTGGGAAGCAACGCCCTCTCAGCTCTGACATTTAGATACAAGGCTGAAGGACTATTTCTTTGACTAGGACTTCCCTTCAGTTCTCTAGTATCATAAAGATCAACCCTAACTACAACAAAGGCACAGTATTTTATCAGTACAAGGCGGAAGAAAAGAGAGGATTTGAAATATGAATAATTTTCACCATTGATTTAAAAAACAATAAGTCAAAACATTAGATATACACCAGTCAAGCTATAGAACAAAATAAATTGTGACCCAAAGGCCACCCAAATGGGATCCAGTGGGCCCTTCAGGATTCAAGAAACTTTTCTGATACTCTTTCCTTTCTTCCCCACCCAGGCTCTCCATGGGGAGTGGGGGGGAAAATCACAGGATTGTGATCTGGGGAAGAATGGGTTAATGTAAACTATACAGTTCAGTGATGTCTTCAGAAATCACATGGCCCCTATAATCTGTCCCATGCTGTCAGCACTGGGTTAGTCATACTAATATCAGATAAGAACTGTTCAAAGTGACACACTAACCAACATGAGAGCCGCATGACTTGCTGGCTCGGCCACTGCCCTTCAGCTGAACTTTGGCTCAGAACACAAGGCTCCCGGGAGTCAGCCGGCACATGCCACCGCATGGAGTGTCCGGTGGCATTTTCCGTTGCTAGAGCCTCTGTTGCTCCACAGCCCCAAGGAAGAGCAACTGAGGCTGAGTTACGGGGAGTCACCTGTGCACCCCCACCTCTGGTGCTAGCAAGAAGGGACTTGCGGCTGTGGTGGCTGCCACCTTTGGAGTGCCAGCCGGGACTCTGTGTCCCTGCCACACTTGATTAGTTTTGCAAATGTGTGTGTAGCACGTTAAGCCAAGTGCCACAGCAGGGAAACTCGGACCCCCAAAGGGAGTTTTGCTGGAAGAGGTAGGGAAAGAATGTGACTCTTGGCTAAGAGGACACAATGCAAGGGCGGGGGGGGGGGGGGGGGGGGGGGGGGGGGAGGAAAGGAGCCACTCCGGGTGGAAGATTATTCTGGACTGGCTTTTTGGTGTAGTGGCTTTTTCTCTATTCCCCTCCACCACCACTTTAAAAAAAACCTACAGGATGTTTTAGACTTTTTAATTTGCAGACTTACATATTTTTAAGGGGAATAAAGGAAGCAAAGACTAGTAGGAAAGAAGGTGACCCATTCAACTCACTGACTGGTTCATTCACAAAGCAGAGAGCAGAAAGGAAGTGGAGGGAGGTCATCTGACATTGGATTTGAGAACATTTATTGGCTGTGTGCCTCTGGCGTACTTACCTAACATCTTTCTCTAAGCTTTATCCTCTGCAGTAAAATAGGAAAACTAATACTTAATTTACAGGGCTGTTATGAAGATAAAAAGAGGTGATGCGTGCTAAGTGGCCAGCCAGTGATAGGTGTGGGGAGGCCATGGGAGCCATGCTGATCTCTGCTGTCAGATGTACCCAGGTACAATGTCTTGCTGCACCACTTATTAGCATGTGACCTCGCCTTGCAGAGCTCAGGTGTTGTAGGGCAAAATGGTGACAACAAGACACAACTGTCAGAGTTCTTAAAAGGAGTGACTGGGACCAAAGTCAGGCATGTTGTAGATAGAGAGGAAATAGTGACTGCTTGAATCACAGGCAGAAGGTAAAGAAAGAAAAAGAAAACACTTTATTCATGTCATCAACAAATGGAAATCTCACATACAATGCTGTAGAGAATATTGAAATAAAAGCTGGAGGGAGTGAACAATAGGCCAAAATATTTCCAAGGGAATCTAAGTACGAGAGATGACCCGGAACAGCACAGGATGTTTCCGCGGGGACCAAGGTTAGCTCATTTGAGGGGAGTTTCCCTGTGTACTCTCCTTTCTATGAGAGGTGATACTGCCCCGCCGAGCTTAAGGACTGAAGCCCAGAGACAGGCAGTGACTTTCCTAGGACCACACAGCAAATAGGCAGCAGAAAGAGAATAAACCTTATGCTGCTAATACAATCCTTTAGGAAAAACAGCTGGTTTTATAAAGAAGAAAAAAAAACCACAACATATATGCATATAGAGACAAAAACAGCAACTGTGCAAGAAGTAGTGAAAGAAATTTTCTGTTTTCTGTATGGTAAATGGAAAGAGAAACTGGTTAATTTTAATAAAGACGAATATTTTGACAGAATGATTCTTAATGAGAAAATAAATATTTTATTCACCAGAGACACAGTTATCAGTGGTAAGTGAAGGAAGCTGGGACATCCTGGGGAACCTAAGAAGGGGAATTTAGTAGCAAAGAGACATGCAGGGGTTTCTTGATAGCATGTTCTACGAAGTCCGAGGCACTGGGTGATTTCCAGTTTTCCTGACAAAAGCCAGAGCAAGTAGCTCTGAAGAGAATGTCACCAGTACACGGGGCTTAGGGGCTAGAGTCTCAGTAGCTCTGGTCTGCTAGCATGAGAGAGGAGTTTAAGGAAGAGAGACACTTGCACTGGCCATGTTGGCAAACCATTCCTCATGCAGTGCCTCTAGGGGGATGAAAATAAGAAAACCCCAAAGAGAGAGCAAGGCTCAAAGCGATGGAGTCAGGCCACTGCCTGGAATCTCTTCCCAATTATTCCGGTGCCAAAATGTCTGAAAGCTGTGTGCACATTTTATCAAGTGGGAACCATTCTCTTTCTAATGGATGAGCAAAATGCTAGAACAGGAAACAGTTGTGGATGGGGCTGGTAGATTCAGGGGTCCCTAAAGCTCCTCGCCTCCATCTCTTTTACATCCTGTTAAAAAACAAAAAAAACAAAAAACTGTGTTGAAGATTTGATGACTAGGAGAGGATATGTGTGTCAGGTCATCTCCTGCACACTGCAAGCTGGCTCAGAGCTCATGGAGCTGAGACTAGAGGAACCGATGTGAAAGTGAATGAGAAAAATGGAAAGAATCATGATTTCATATTACAGAAAGTAGTCTACCACCCAGTCATGCTGTGAGATGCTGGGGAGCACAGTGTTTCAGAGAGCTTATGCTCATCTGAGTATATGAGTGTTATCCTTTGCTTTCACTGCACGTATTAATCATTGCTGACCACTTAATAGTAATCCTAACAGCTTACTTACCATGGAGAGATGAACAGATTGATTAATATGTAAGAAGACTCACCTATAGAAAAATTGAAAGGTGTCATTTGGTTACTAGGGGTATCAGAATCCTGCTGTTAAATAGAGCAGTCTCTACTTAACAAGAAGTTGCAGGAATGTTTCGAAGAAGGATAGGAACAACAACGGATGAGAAGAGGAAGGCTGAGTGCTACCTTCTCTTGGCAAAATGATTTGAGAATACTAACAGTCATCGGAGAGAGGATAACATGGTGCTGGAGTCAAGTGCTATCACCGGATCTGTGCAGAGGCTGCAGCAACACAGGCCTCAGAGAGCCAGCCTGTGCTATGCTGTGCTCTTCAGAATCAGGGTTCAATAATGACTCCGTATGGTGGGTCTGAGGCTGCACTGACTGTTGATTGACAACATGTCTTATACTTCTCCCCTCAGCCTTGATGTTCAAAAATAACCAAACAGATAAGTGGCTGGAGAGATGGCTCAGTCAATAAAGCAGGCATGAGTATGTGAATCTGGAGCCTCAGCATTTACACAGAATGTCAGACGTGGCAGCTCACATATAAGCCCACTGCGAGGAAGGCAGAAATGGGGGATCCCTGGAGCTTGCTGACTAGCCAGTGTAGCTAAATTGGAAGGCCAACAGTGCCGCCAGAGACTGTGTCTCAAAAAACAAAGTGGGGAGCAATGGAGGAAGATATCTAACATCAACCTTTGACTTCCACCTGCATACGTGCCCACCTACACACATGCACATATAATTAATAATGAAAACTACGTGGAACTGTCTTGTAAAAATAAATCAACCCCTCTTTATCTGAAATAACTGTGACCCTGATCTGATGACAGAAGAGACTTGATTTCCTACTAGCAGTGGTCCCAAAGACTTGGCTGACTAATCAGAATCCTAAGAGACAGATGTGAATGTGTGGTCTCACTGGAGAAGTTGATAGTATTGTTTAGGTTTATTACACACACTGACTGGACAACAAATCTTGGCTAGGTACCACAATCCAGGCAAAATAGTTATTAGGAATTTTAACTAAAGAGACTGAAACAGATCTAAGTGAGTTGCCTAAGACTAGAACTCTAGGAAGTAGATGAGCAGGCTCTTTCCAATGGAGTTGATTCCAGGTCGGCAAGAAACAGCCACCACTGCATTTCCTCCTTTGGAACAAGGTGAAAGATTTCACGAGACCTGGAGGAATCATGTCTGCATGTGAGCTGCAGCATTTCATAAAGGTTCCCTGTCTTTTCCACTCCCCTACATGTACTTGGGCAGAGACCAAACTCGAGGCTCTGCTCACATGCTTGTGGTTTGGCTCCCAGCTGGGGATCACATTCTCTGCTCCACAGGCTAAGCCAAGGATCCTGCTTGCAAAATACTACTGGTGTCCTGGTGCCACCTCCTGAAAAAGCTGCCTACAATACCCGAGAGCCTGGCAGGTGGGGTTGGCCAGATTGAGCCCTGGCAACCAGGACATCCAGCAAGAAAAGATTACGTCTGCTCTTTCCCCTACTAAGTTTCATAAGTCATAGGCTTGATCATTGCATAATACAATACGCATTCAGGAAAAAACTTTCTGACACAGATTAGTGAAATTAAAGAAGGGCAAAGTACAAGATCGTATGTGATATATTAATGTAGGCTGTTATGTTTCTGTTGACATTCTTAGTGGAGAAGGAGCGAATTACCATGTACTTCAGAACACAGGTTCCTCTCCTAGATGGGTCATAACAATGGCACATTAGTAGCTGTCAATGTCTAGATCAGGACCACCTACCGCACTACTCCAGGGGATGTTTTTACTGGGAACTGTAGTGTGAATATTGTCCCTCCATGATAGGAAATGTGGCTTCTGTATAAGACACTTGCCTTCTTTTTGGTGTCAAGATTGTTTACATGTAGTATCTCTTCTGATGATAAAAGTAATCCACAGACAGGCATGTTTCTGTTTTATAGATGACGGAAGCAGTGAACAGCAAGAATTTGTGTTATTCGTCTATAGAATTTCTTATAAGCCACAAAATAAGAATTCAAACTCAGCTGTGCCTATAGGCTCACACCATTAATCCCAGCACTTGGGAGGCAGAAGCAGGTGCATCTCTGAGTTCGAGGCCAGCCTGTTCTACGTAGTAAGCTTCAGGACAGCCAGAGTTACTTAGTGAAACCCTGTTCAAAAGGAAGAGTGATGAGGAGGAGGAGGAGGAGGTGGAAGAGAATTAAAATTAACGGCTGCCTGAATTCAAGGCTCGTGTTCATGACTGTTTCGCTCCTTTAACTGAGTCCCTAGGGTAAAAGACCGACATGGACTTTCAAAAGATAAATTCAAAGCAGATATGCATTTATATACTAACTCTCTATATAAGCACTCATTTTATTCTATTTTGGGAAAAGACTATATAGTAAATAGACATATGTTCTCTTTTTAACATGTAAGATTGTTTAACACATCTGTTTAGAGAATATGAAGTATTGACTGTACTGCATATTAATTCATGCCCACGTCCAGAAAAATATGTTTAATGAATTTTGTTTAATTTTAAGTAAGCTGATACCATCACAAAGCCGTTAAATTCAGCTGATCCACGAAAACGTTCCTACGATGTACTAGCAATAGTCGTGCATTGAATAATTTCTATATACTAGGTGTAGTTCTAAGTCATTTCCATTCTAATCCCCAAACATGCTTCCATATACATGCTTCCTCCTCACCCATGAAGGATATGCTCTAAAACCCTGTTGGATATCTGAACTATAGATAATATCAAACTCTCTCTATAGGCACTATGATTCCAATAGACCTGATGGCTGAGATAGCAGCGAGCCTAGGAGACAGACAGTATACACAGTACGGACACACTGGGTGAGGGATGAATCACGCCTCAGGTTGGAGAAACAAGTTGGCACAAATTTTCATGCTACTCTGAATCACACAACATTTAAAACTCATTAATTATTCGTGTCTAGAACTTTCCACTTAAATTTTCAGATAATATTTGACTGCATAAGGAGTTAGACAGTAAATAAGGTGGAACTACTAGAAAGCAGACAGAGTTATTAACAGTGCTTTACACAGGTATGTTGAGGAATTTGCCGAAAATCATAGTTATCAGGGAGGAGAGCCAGAATATGAGCCAGACGATGTGGTTCGTGTTCTACTTGACTGCCATAAAGGTCTAAAGTGGGACAGTAAAACAGAAGAATGTAGCCAAAGCAGGTAAGAGTCTGTGTAAAAATTAACTAAGCAGCATGTTTATCATCAAAACAAGGAAAAACACCAAGCCATCACAAGGAATGAACTTCTAACAATACCTGAAAATGGGAGGATCATCTGTACAAAGCTACTGAGAAGATCAGAAACCAAGATGGATGGAACAAAGGCTAGCTGATACAGCAACCAGTCACAAACACCAATGTTCCCTTAATTGTAAACTTTCCCAATCATATCTCCTTTACATACGGAGGGGGCAAGAGAGAGAGTGAGATCAAGAGCAAGGGAGAGAGGAAGAGGGAGAGAAAGAGAGAGAGGAGACAGAGAGAGGAGATAAAGCAAGTGTTTGTGAGATGGACTACGAATGAGTATGTGAGACGCTGTAAGATGATTTAAATACCCCTGTGGTCCCCATGTAGCTTCCGTTTCTCCTGATTTATTTTACCTTTGCTGTCTCTGTGGTACTTTTACAAGCGAAATCCATGTTTCATTTATTTAATGTTTTTCTCCCACTAACATAAGATGCTGATTAATCTTCAAAATGCCCTCATGCAGCTTGTGAAGATGTTTTAAAAGTGCTACTGCCCTGTTCTCTGTCAGGAAATTGGGGCAGAAAGTTCCATTACTTCTGTCCAAAGCAAAATTTGGCCCTAAGCCAGAGGTAGAAGTGTGGATCAGACCCAAGAGTCTCTATTCCCAGCCCAGAAATTCCTTCTCTTTACTAGGAAAAAAAAAATCCCAAGACACAGACACTACTGACTTCCTTTAACAATCTGTCCTAATAAAATTAATAACATTTCTGCCTATCCTTAACAGGCTTCCTTCTTCTAGAAAGACGGAAGGTACTGCAGCCTTGTCAATCCATGAACACAATTCCACTGCTGGGCTATTATTCTCACACATCCTGCAAGTCTGAAAGAGTCAACAGCTGTGAACAGAAACAACCTCTCTGTCTCTCACTTCCCCATGATGAAAAAGAGAGCAGGAAGACGCTGGTATTTTCTTTCTGATCATCGTAGCCTATTCAACCACTTTCTCATTACTTAGGATCAGTCCTGTCCCACCATGCCCCAGAGGGAAGTCCCTTGACAAACATCCCATTCATCTCAATAGGACTTTGCAAAGTCAGAATAATATGCGTAAGCACAACTGTGCTCAGAGGCGGGTCCAAGAGAAACTGTTATGGTCACATGGGAAGTTTGAAATGGCTAGGATGGGTCCAATGAGATCTAGGTTTAAAACTCCAGGGATTATAAAAGGAAAAAAAAAAATGAGTGCACAGAGGAAGTGGAGGAATTGCACAGAAACAGAAAAAAGCAGCAGATACTAGTTTTACTTTTGTTTTTGTTTTTTTGTTTTGTTTTGTTTTGCTTGGTGTAGCTTTTGGATCATTCACTGGATTTCATTTCTGCATCTTTGAATATCCCAATAAAAGACCTGTTAGAGGCAGTCTGAGGCACCTTGAAAAGTCACTATTGTAAAGCACAGGTCTCTACGGACACTTCTTCATTTCAAAGGAATCTTTAATTTTTATGTTACTTCACTCTCCAGGTATTCCTTTAATGACTCCTCTGTCACATGATTATTGTCTTAATGCGTTATTATGGTAGTCATATGGAAACATACCTTCAAGGAAGTCGTTGTGGAGATGGAAAACCAGGTTCTCAAGGATGGACTGATTTCTGCAACGCTAAGGAAGTGGAGAGAAGAGAATGGTGGGGTCTGGCTCTGGCTAGAAAGGCCTCCTTGAAGATGGAGTGCATAACGTTCTAAGCATAACATACCGGGAGGCAAGAACATTAAGGACAAGAGAAGGATGCTTCATGGAGAGGCAGTAAACTCCTTTGAAAAGATAGAGAAATGAAGGTTTGGGAAAGAAGCTGACTACAAAATAAATGTCAGAGAAGAGAAAAGAAGCAGGGAAGTAAAATGTCGATCTTTTAGGGGCTATAATGTGACAGTATGGGGAGACACTGTGTCTGCTACTCAGCAAGCATAGGCCTTTGGTGGCTGTGAGGTATCTTGTGGCTGCCCATCGGGTGCCCCCTTGGTGTCAGGAGAAGTCTCCACAGCTGCGCTTGCTTAGCTGCTCAGTGAGGCTATTTTGGGCTGGATGGGGTCCATGGTGATGATTGCCCGGCCTGGGCAGCTTACCCAGTGTTGCTTTTTAGCATTCTGTTTTCCTTGTCATTTAGCTCTCTACCGTACAATTACTCAAATAAGGAAAAAAGAAGAAAGAAAAAAAAAAAAAAAAAGGAAGAAGAACATGACTACATCTTATTTTTAGCACTCAAATCAATGATGGCAACCTCCTCTGCATTTCAATAGGAACTTTGCATATCAAAATCTTCCAAAATAAAGCATAGTAAACATATTAAAATTCATAATGACATTTTTCAGTGCTGTCTCAAAATGTTTGTTTGTTTTGAAATACTGAATTGGCTCAGCCCAAATTAAAGACTAATGCACTGCCAGATGGGCAACAATAATGTTTAAATGCACCAAGCACCCTTGGAAATGTGCATCTCACCTTCCCACCCTCTAGGTCAAAGAACACTTGGAAGACAGTAACAGCTGCAGTTGGTTTCTGAACGCAGTCCTTGTAAAGGATGGAAAGCACATTGCAGAAGCAACCGGGACCCCAGGATTCTTTGGTGCCTGAAGATCCTCAGAGGCTTCTCTGTCTTTTGGAAGTGAATTTCTACCTCAACTGAAAGTTGGTGACAGGGAAAGGTTAGAAGTATCTCACTAATAAATGTCACTGAGCAAGGCATCAGAGATCTCTCCAGGTTATGGGTAGCAGTACCACTATGGCCAATCATGCCAAACGCCACTACTAAGAGCTGAAAAAGTTATAGCATAGTTTAACTCTCCCACAGTTCTACAAGAAGGTGTCATTACCCTGGCATTACATGTGAGGACACTGAGGTTCAAGGGCACATCATTAGTAAGAAAATGACGGGAAGAATCTTCAAAAATTTGTTTTTTCTCCCAATCTTCTAACCAATCATCTATCAATGGGGGCACTTTTCCTTAGTTTAAACCGTCTTTTCTCCCCCCTCCTCTCATAAGCATTCCCATAAATACTTTAAGGATTCAAAAATGTATAACCTTACCTCCTCTAGTGATAACCTCGTATAATTCTTATAATCTTCTCTAGGTTCCAAGTTCTCAACCACCCCCGACATCTAAGTTGCTAAAATATAATCCCCAATTTAAGAAAGCCTATGCAAATTGCTTGAGTATGTCTTCACTTTCTTATGACTCCACCACTCATCTATTTACCTACAGAGGAGAAAGCATTAACCTCTCTGTCATGAGCTACACAAGAGGAATAAACAAATGAGCCACTTCAAGCTAACTTCCTCCTCCTACAGCTTAAAACTACCACTGGAGCCACAGGAATGTGGAAGGGAATGTGCCAGTCCCACCACCAACTTCTGCCCAACTCCAGAAGGAGGTGACATTCCATTGAAGTCTTATAAAAGGAGTAGGATCTTTTTAATGTGACCTCAATAGGCAATTGTCAAAAGGAGAAAGTCTATATTCACAGTCGAGAAAATGCTACAGCTATGGCTATCTCTCATTAAGAAACAAATGAAAGAGACCTCTTGCTCTCCCTGACTCACTGACTGGACGTGCTATGATAACACTGAATGCATTCCAATAGAATGGTCAGCAACAGAAGCAACATGTAATGACATGACTCCAACAGAGAAGAAAATGAAACCTCAGCTGATGCAATGTGTGTGGTTAGCTAGTACATGCAACCCTTTCACTCTCTGAGCTTCTTGACAACATAGCCTCAGGCTTCACAGAGTCAGCTTATACGACTCAATTCTAAATTTCCCAGGCCTTTCTTGTTTGCTTGTTACTTAAATATCCTGGCTTAAGATCACTCCCCTTCAGACCCTATGGCACAGTAGGAAACAGATAAACGTTGAAGCTCCAGATATAAAGATGTTTCTGCAATCCACAGGCTAAAATATAACTTCCTAGAGATATCCCACACTAACGTTCGTTAAACAGAGGTTTCCATGAATGTAGAGTTCTAGGTAGGTGGGATTGCTTAGCAGGTAAGGGTGTTTAATGCACAAGCCTGATGACCTGGATTTGACCCTGATTTGCATCCCCAGAATCCACACAAAGGTGAAAGTAAAGAAGCAAATCCACAAAGCTGTCCTTTAACTTCCACACAAGTGCCCTTAATTATAACTAATTACAATTTTTTGAAAGCAGAATTCTGAATCAGTGAAAGCAATATTTTTAGTGGCTTATGTCCAATATGGACTAACTAATCTACACTGCTTTGTAAGAGGGAAGGCAAAATTCATTGTATAGTTTATAGTATAGCACCCTTCAGGCTGGATTAGATAAGCCACTGATATAATAATAATAATAATAATAATAATAATAATAATAATACTGATAAAGAATTTTCAGACTACCTCTAAAATGGAAGTCACTTTAACCTTGGTCCTGAAGGAACTAAAAAAGTTTATGGATAGGATAAAAATTCCATTTTACATATATTTCTACTAGAAAGGAGAATGGCTCTAGTGACAGATTTCCATGTCAGAGGGCATGTATTGCTGCTTTTTGGAGCAGGAATTCTGATGCAAGACTGCTCTGACTTTATGGGAGCCATGCACAGTCCCAGGGCACAGTGTCACCACTAAGTGGGCTTCATACCTATCCATCCTTCCCTGGGTTATTTCCTTGGGTCCTTGTTGGATACTGTCACTTAAGAAACTCCCTACAAGAGCCCAGCCACAACATTCCCCACAACCAAGATCACATTATAAAGAATGACTGTAATATCTACCCTTCCATGCTTACCTGCACTACTAGGAAAGATTTTAATTGGATTTGGAGACTTAAAAACCTACCATCATTTCAGAGTTTGGCCAGAGTTCTTTGTCCTCCCTGCTTTAAGCTGAACAGTCTTCAGCTCTTAAAATCAACAACACACAACAGGAACAGTCCATGGAATGAGAGAATACAGAAATTCTATTTGCAGAGGACATGGGCCATCTAAGAAAAGCAAAGGATAAAGAAGAAGGTAGCCTCGTGGTTTTCTGATTTCCCTTCTAGCCATGTCAATCAAGACATTTTCTCACACAGTCCTGTCCACTGACCAGTCATTCAGGACACGTTCAGGGATGCAGCAGAACAAAACATTGAATTTACCAAAGAAACATGGAACCATCCCCCTGCGAACGGACTTAGTATCCATATTTAGATTGTTTTATTATTACTAAATGTTCCCTGTTCTCACTAATTCTTCATGGTCAGGTTCAGTGAAAGGTGGATTTTGATACCAATGAGGTCAGAATTTTTTTCTGTCTGGTATATGAAGATCAGTCTTGTTCAAACAGAGTTTAAGATAAACCCCAATCATTGGAATGCCCGCATTACTGTTATTTATTTAAAATTCACTTCTACACCTACTGAATCTGCACCTCTCTATTTTCACCGTATCCCATTTAGTCCTCATCTACTTGGTATTAGTAAATTGGTCCCTCAGGGAATCTAAACTTAGGCACATGTAAAACTACATCTTGGAATTCATAATTCTTTCATAATCACCTCCCATTTGGCATCTGTGAACTCACAAAGGCAGGTTTCCTCAGGAAAGATCTGTTCAGAGTTCAATATTTACATAAACAATTTCTGTTTGGAGTGTAGGCTCCTTCATGCACCAATAACCTCTCCATCTCTATAGGTCTCTAAGTTTCATGTTAAATAAATTTTAGCACTACAAAAATACCCGAAGCAATCTTCACCATTTTCTTCAGCACGAAAAGTCATGTAGACAGTCTAAGGAGGCACTCTGTGAATTGCTAATGGAGTAAATGTAAGTACAATTTGAACCAAAGGCGTTATTTGAGTTGCAGGAATAATTGGAGCTTTTCTATGTTGGCTTCAACCCTAGACTGGAAAATCCTCGGGAGCGGGGACTATACCCTCGTCTAGTATTTGGCCCAGCAAATACTCATGGAGTCAGCTTCTTAGTTAACCCCAGTTTGTTCCATTCTGAAATAAGAAAATTCAATCTCGATCTCTCAATCAAAATAGAACTTAAACTCTGCCTGCTTTCATTGTAGAGGCACTAAATATCTAAATTGCTTCCTTATCAAATCAATGATTTAAGAGAGTAGTGTCCATAGAGCATTGCTCTGGCTTGGAGAAATTGGCACTCATGAGTGTAAATAGGTGCTAATTTTCTAGAAATTAATTTATTAATATGAACTTAGTGGTGCATGGAAAGATGCTCATGCTCTTCCAGATTTATTAAGGGATTAACTGTAAGGAAGAGAACTTGAATGTCTCAAAGATATTTGTGAGGAATGTTCATGTGACATTGCAGTAAATTCCTGATAAATGGAACAGCAATGTTTGTCAAGAGATTTGCAAAGTGAGTTGTAGCACATCCACGAATATGAAAGCTCAGTCCTCCCTCCTTCTCAAGGCTCCAGCACCACTGGAGAAATGAGCATGGCAAGTATCTGGGAGGAGTTAAGGAGAAGGGGTGAATATGATCAAAATAAACTGTATGCATGTATAAAATCCTCAAGAATTTTTAAAGATTTGTATTGACTTTTAAGAAATATAAACAATAAAAACACAGCTGTGCTCTTTCTTCAAGGACACGGAACACCACTCCCACCTGTTAGTTATGAGCTATATGGAGTGACTCCCAAGGAGTACATTCAAAAGCTTCAAGAAACATCGTGTATGACAGGGTCAAAAGAGCGTAAGAGCTAGAGAAAGAGCTGGGGTAAAGTGGAACGCTATCCTGAAAACATGACATCACTGGTCCACTCTTTTTTTGTTTGTTTGTTTTTTGTTGCTGTTATTGTTTCTTAAGACAGGGTTTCTCTGTTGTAACTCTGGCTGTCCTGGAACTCATTCTGTAGATGAGACTGGCCTTGAACTCGCAGAGATCCACCTGCCTCTGCCTCCCAAGTCTGAGGTTAAAGGAATGGGTTTACTGCCTGGCCTCACTGTAGCACTCTTAAATTCACAGTATTTATGATCCCCAGCATGAGGGCTATGCGGGACTGAGCCTGACAGCATCTTATCACTGGGTGGAAAAAAGGACCATGAGGTCTGCCACCCCAGGAACTACAGACCAATGGACAATGCTAAGCTAGAGAGGAAGGGCTTGTAAGGCCTCACTTCCCCCTGAGTAGATCTATAGGCAGTCAATGGTTGCTCCTGGAGCGAGGTTTTCCTCAGTGATGTAGCCACTAGTAAGTAGCCCATGTTCCTGTAAATAATCCCTTACTCAGGATGCTGCTTTAAAAAAAAAAAAAACTAGTGAAACCTACTGGGGTAGAAGAGGGAAAGGGAAGATAAGAGAGAGTGGAAAAAAAGAAATAAAGAGACAAAGAGAGAAGAAGATAGGAAGAAGCAAAGAGAGGGACTAGTTTGGAAGGGGGATTTATCAATGGGAGTGGAACAGGAGAGGATAATGGGGGTTGAATATGATATATTATATAGTCATGAAAATGGTATAGTGAAGCCTATTACCTGACACATACGAACATACCCCAGAGCCAAGATTATTGCCATCAGAATTCATGTTGATATTGATGATATGTACTTTTGATATGGTCTAGAGCCCCATTTTTCCAATATAGTCTTCTCCTCCAAACCTGTGACAACAGTCAAAACTATCAGTTGGCATGTGACAAACTCCAGCTGAGCAGTTTGTTCTGTGAAATACTTGACTAGTATTCCTCTAGACTATCCACCACCAACAAATTCCGAAAAGCTGTCAGAGCTGAGAGCAGCCTAACAGACACGACACCAAAGTCTGGTGCAGAGTCCTAAAATAGAAAATGGATTTCAGGGAACGTCTAAGAGACTGTGGCTAGAAGTATGAAGAACTAATCCTGTTAACTTAGTTAACAGCCACTGCATCAGTGTGGGTTTATTAGCTGTGGAACACACGCAACAGTAATGTAAGTTAGTAAATTAGGTAAAGCTAACTAAAGGGTATCTGAGAATTCTCTGTATTATTCTTACCTAATTATACATAGACATGAACTAATTCTAAAATACAGAGTTTACTTGACGAATAGTCATGAGCAAGGATGAGAAACGAATAGATAAACTATCTCTAAATAAAATAATGGGCCACTGTTTGCCACCCAGAGGATGCTGATTTTCTATCCTAAAGCACAGATCACCCATATTTGCTTTTTAAAATTATCTTATCTGTACTTCATGAAAACAGTAGTTGATATTATATAGTATAAGGTCTTCCAACATTATGCATGATTCATAAGCACTACTTAACAGCCTTTAAATAATTTAAGGCATTATTATGCTGCTGAACAAAAAAAAGATCAAATTACAAAACACTGTGTATAGCATGCCCTGTTACAGATTAGCCATATGATCTTGAGCAAATCATTACCTACCTCTTAGCTTCAGTTTCCTCGTCTTTAAAGAAAGGATGATCACTTCATTTGAGAAAATGGGTACACATCTACTAGAACATTATTAGGTACCACATTACATAATTTCTCTCTCTATTTCTCTCCTTCCCTTCCTACATACTCCCTGTTTGTCATCTTCATCATCGTCATCATCACGGAGATGTAGGGATACAAAAAGAATTATACTAAACTTAGATATCTACCGTGACCAACGCCAATATTTTAAGGCTTCTCAAATTATTTTAGTTTTAGTTTTGCTTGACTGTATAATTTTAGATATTTACATAGATAAAGCTATATAATACTTATTTAAAAGATTAACCAAAGGACATAAACACGTATGCACACCTGTGATATGTACCAAGGTTCAGAGGTACTGTTTTTGTTCTACCGAGAACTTACCTAAACTTACCTGGTCTACCTAAAGAGAGCAGGGACACCACAACTGCTAAAAAGGTGAAGAAATATCTACTAAGGCGATGTAAAAGACACCTCCGAAGTGTCTCTGATGAGCAAGACTGAAAGAAGCAACGCTGAGGACAGAATGGAAGAGAAGGGAAGGAGTGTGGCTCCGATACTACAGCTGGTCTACAGAAGTGCATAGCGGAAGGCAAGATGGCTCCTGGGAAGCCCAGGGATAGGGGATCTCAGAGCATGCTGGCATGACAGGCTCACAGCCTGCACTTTGCATCTTTACATATACCTGGGTCTTTTTATTGTCCCATGTCTCCGAATTTGCTTTTTGCAAATACTCCTGATTAAACAATAGTAAAACCCTCATCAACCACTCCTAATCTGCTCCCATTGCATAGGAAAGGGAACAAAAGACTAGAAGAAGCCTAACCTGATTTCTGCGTTTGTGTTTGCAATGCCAGTGACGCACATGTCATGATGGTCAGCTTCATGTGACCTGCAGTGTGAGTCAGGAGCGGCTGGAGACTCAGAACTGGCACAATCCAGAACAGCTGGGAGGTGGACAGAGAGTGACAGTTGGACCCTCCCTCCTTTCCTGGAAGAGCCCCCTCCCTCCGCAGCTCAACACTGAATGGGTGTCCTTGTGGCAGTTTCCGTGATCTCAGAGAGAGGGGGTGATGAGCAAGGAAAGACTTTTACTTCAGTTCCTGGGTGGCACATCTTGAGTATGCAGCTCACTCTTGCCCCCAGAGCACCCAGCTGGTCTCCCCGGTAGAACTTAAAAATAGATTTTGCCCAATAGTGAGGGCAAATGCTGACTCGGTCTGAGAGAGCTCTCTTCACCAGTCAGGCCCAGCCAGGTCAGGGGAGGTTCTTTTCAGTGATGGGAGAGCCTCTGGTGGAGGCCAAAGGGGAAACTCACTTTTGTCTTCATCACAAGCTCAGGCTGGGTTTGGACATAACAATTGCCAAAATGCAAAGCTGCAACAACGTGAAGAATGCCTTGCCTCCTCTGCCAATCCCAGACAGGAGGATTTCCTAGTGCCCAGCTCAAACTCAAAGTAGAGAAAAAGCCTTCCCTACTCTGGGGTGCCAGCAACTTGACAGTAGAATAATATCAGCAGGAAGAACTGCAAAGATACAGAAACCCAGACGGGAAGGAGAGAAAAGGACAGGAATAAATCCTGCTCACCCAGCACAAGAGACTGCTGTTCTTTCTTTTTTATTTTCTCTGGTTTCCCTACTCTCCGTGAGTGGATTCTGGCCTTCAAGCTTCAACTCTGAGAGCAGTTTTCAGAAACCTACATTTCATTCATGGCACATAAGAAAAACTATATTCAGCCATGTGTTGTTTAAACACAGATTTGTTTTGAGAAATGCACAGATAGACAATTTCGTCATTCTTTGAAACATAGGTGATTATATGATGTAAATACACACACATACATGTACATATCCACCCACATTCATACCCACGTGTGTGTGTGTGGTTCCTAGAACCAGGATGAACAAAATCACATTAGATTAAATCAAGTTCTAGAGAAAATGGTTCAACCAAGAAAAGTGATAAACACCAGATGCACGAGGCTGCTGCTTGCACCACACAATGATATTATACATTAAAGCTACCCTGGGCGAGGGGAAGGAACACACACTTCACTGAATTATACACTGAATGCATAAACCAAGAGTGCAGTCCTTTGTTGGCATTATCAGGTATGATTCACGGTGCATAATTATTCTCTGCTTTTGTATGACTGGTAGCACGGGTTCGTCCACACCAGCAACAGCACAAATATGTGAGGGATGCATCGTACTCCAATGCTAAGGCAGCTTTGGTGCCATGGGTGATAGGAGTGTCCACTTTATTATAACCTCATGGCTTCACAATTATATATGTTGTCTATTATTGATCAAGACTTCTTTGCAGAAAGCATGACTGTGTATGAAAGAATAGTTGCTCTGGCTTAACTGCTACAAGGGTGGCCTTTCTGAATATCCTTACAGTATTTCTAGTGTAAATATCTCCTTATAACAATCAAATTCAGCCCACAGAGCCCAACTGCTCAATCTGCCTCTGGCAGGTTAGTGCAAAACTCAATTTGTACTAATCAGCCTCTGGCTATTGGAGTACATAATGTACTAGATGTGACAAGTCCTTCTCTCAGAACGCCTTCTCCCTCTACATCCTGAGATCCTGGTGCTAGCCAACTGGGACCAATCACTTCCTGAGGAAGTCTAGTATAATGAAAGGACAGGCTCAGACACAGTTAATAATGAAAACAATGCTGACAATCCTTCCAGTTAGTACTGATGTGAAGAAAAGCCACTCATTGATGCCCCAATGTCAATCATGTACTGAGCACTGAAGTAAGCGCTTCACATAGATGATCTCATTCTATCTTCACATTCATCCTGATGGGTAGACATGGTCCTTTTCACATCTATGGGATGAGGGGATAGAGATTTAAAGATTTATAGATTGGATCAGTCTGCCCAAAGTGCCCAAAGTGACACTGCCAATAAGTGGTGGTGTTGTGATTAGACCCTGCCCAGCAGCATAACCCCGAAGCCTGCATCCCCATCTACTGCTCAGAGAACTACCATAGTCTCCTAAAAAATATTTGCTTATGCCCACTCCCTAGAGCTTTCTTACAAACCATGGTGTAGATGGAACACCAATAGCTACTAAGTCAAGACACGGCTCCTTGACTTCCCAGCCACTGTGTACGGAACACACATTCTTCCCATGACCAATGCAAAAACTGGAATTCCCAAGTACTGGTTTGTCTGTTGCAAGCTGGGCGTGTGGCAGCATGTTAGAGCCGTCTCCAGGAGAGCAGCTACGTAATTGCCAGTGTGGGAGGCATCGAGTGGGCACAGGGGAAATTACATGTGTTTTTTCCCTCCCCGCTGTGCTGAGCTCCATATATGCTTCCCCTCCATCTCAGAAATCCTTCAGGAATAGGGAATCCAAGGAAGGACAGAGGGCACAGTTCTCCCTGGGCAATACCCCCCTTAAGGAACCTTCCTGTTTTGCTTCTCTTAAGTTTCAATCTGAGAAAGACTTGTGCTTCCTGAATTGTTATCAGCCACGAGAGATTAGCCTCACTCTGCTTTGCAAACCTCAGCTTTAGAAGGATTGTTTTCTTTCACTCTCCGTCTCATTCATCTATTCAGTAAATGTTACTGAGCAGGGATTCTGTCACAGGCATCACAAGAGTGGGACAAAGTTAATTAGGCACCGGGGCTCCCTTCCAAAAGCTCAGCTCAACTAGGGAATAAAAAAAAAAATAACCCTTTGCTTTAAACATTTGGGATTTGGTTGCTATTGATTGTCAATTTGACAGAATCTAGAATCACTGAAAAGACAAGCTTCTAGGCATGCCTTTGAGGAATTATCTAGATTACGTTAGCCTCTGGGCATGACTATAAGGGATTATCTAGTTTAGATTAATTGAAGGGGAAAGGTCCACCCCAAGCAGCAGGACTATTCCATGGGCTGGGTTCTTGGACTGAATATGAGGGAGAACATAAGGGAGAAAGTGGTAGCGCTGAGTGCTGCCATTCGTCACTCTCTACTTCTTGACTGAGGGTGCAATGTCACCAGTTGCCGCAAGGTCCTTTTACCATGACTTTCCTGACTTTAACTGAGAGTCAGAATAAACTCTGTCTTCCTTAGGTTACTTTTGCCAGTATTTTGTCACAGTAATGAGACAAGTTACTATTATAACACCCATACTAAAGAGCTTCCATATCTACATGGAATAGGTAGATGAAGAAGGGCAGAGTCAGGACGACAGTGAGACACTGAGAAACAATTCCCATGTGACGCTGTGCTCTCTACGTTTCTAAGAAGCAAGTGCTGTAACCCTCATTTTATAGCTCTCATAGGCACAGAGGGGCTCAGCACATTTTCCCAAGGCAATGAAGCCTTTGAATGTTCTCTCTAGGAAGCCTATGGCAACTGGAAACACTGGGGATGTGCATTGGGATTGGGTTGCATTTGCAGAGCACATTGTCTTTATTTACGGACTTTGTACACTATGCATACAACAGTGCCTGTGGTCACTCAGTGATTCTTCTAAATCCCTCTTATATTTTCAAGTGTTTCATTTTCATGATAAACTAGTTATCTATTGTTCAGTTATATTCTTATTTGAGATGGCTTGGGGAACACTGGTAGATAATGTTGAAGGTAAAGTCAGTTTCCCAAATCAGCCTTGGGAGGACTTAAGATGGAAAGGGTGGTAGCCATCAAAAGTGAGAGTCTCCCCAAAGTAATCGGATTCTAAATCCCTTGCACTTTTCCCTAGCCTGTCATGTCTGCTTCCTGTGAGAATCACAGTTGGATACAAACTGAAAACCTAACTCTCAAACTGTGTTACTCTTTGCTTGCCTTAGCTAGTTTTCTCCCTCATTTTTCAAGTCACAGGGCAAATAGATAGCTCAATGGCATAGCTCTGCTCCAGTGAACATCATTTATGAGTTAGCTGCCCATTATTAGGAAATGAGAATAAAGGTCAATCAGCTGACTACTCAGAAACCCAATGTTCCTATATGTGGTTGTTGAACAAGTACGGCTTTCCTTTCCCACAAGAAGTCAATACATTTGCTAATTTTTCAACCATATTTGGAATGATGTGCACTAAAGAAACAAAGAAAACAACATGAGGCTCACAAACATAGGTTTTCTCTGAGCTGGGCTATTCCATCATGGAAGTCCCAAAGCTCTAGGCACAGCACTAAATTACGTACAGGTAGAGGCTGGATATAGGCTGCCAGCCGGCTTTCAGCAACATCCCCCATATGGCTAGGAACACTTGTGCCAGTTAATTAGCACTGGCATTAATTGAGAGAAGGAACATTGACCAGGACATGGAGGTTATCCTTAGACTATTTAAATATGTCATGTGATCACTCGGTCCATCTGTTATCAACACACTTCACACTTAATCCAGTAAATAAACTCCCGACCATTTTAAGCAAATGGATTCCATTTTGCCTGGTCTCTTTAGACTTTGCAAATCTCAAGATGTTTTCTTTCCCTAGAATCTAATCTATATTATCAAGTGCCACAGGTCCAATGACACAGCCTGATGTGAATTCAAGGGCAAGAGTCATCCATTCCCATCCACAAAACTCTAGGGAAGTATCCACAAGAGGTGGGGACAGAAAATAATCACAGCCATCACTCACTCAAATGCAGATTTTTTCACTTTGCAGCTTACCCTACAAATCTGCCTTGTTTTCTTTTCTTGCTCTCAATTCTGGAGAAAGCACATAGAAATAAGGCCTATTATTCAAACGACTTTCACTGTGCACTAAAAGTGTGGCTGAGTCGAGATGGAAACCCATTTAAAAAAATGCTCTCCTCTGAAATAGATGAGGTCTGGTGAGATATACAGCACTTGGGTATTTAGAAAGGCAGACAGGAAAAAGTCCAATGCCCAAACCTTCCATCGGCAAATTGACTCTTCATAGGTATAGCTCAAAGTAGAATTCACATCCACTAGCTAGAAGGGTATATATTCCATACATCTTTAAGAAAACATATATAAATCTTCCCTGAGACACTTATCTACAATAGAGTCTGTTTACTTGCCTGAAAGAAAGATAAATATTCTCTGCCCCATCCATCTCCAGCATTTCTTTGCCCACATCTTCTATAAAGCCCCTTCCTCCCTGGCAGCATCTCAAAGACAGCACTCTATAAACACGTAGAATGATACATCATTTTTCCGGTACATAAGAGGGCCTGTAAAGATAGACCAAACCTTAATCCAGGCTGGATAAAGTAACAAGAAATGGTAGACAAAAGTAGAAAGTGATACCATCATGGTGGAGCTTATTTCAGTGTGGAACCACATCTGGGGAAAACAGAGAAAAGGCACTGGTCCTCACTCAGGAATGCTGAGACTCAAATTCACCTTTCTCTAGAATGGTGACTTCAGGGGAAAAGTGGCTAAAATCATGAAGTTAACGATCTCATTTGGTCCACATCAAATGGGCATGAGGGTCTAGTGTGATTATAAACAATGTCATCACCACCTTCTCTGCTGTGGACTTGGTAAGAAATGATCATCATGGCCGTTTCTCCCTCCTAGTACTTCATATAAAAGGTATTACCTCATCTGCCCTTTAAGTCTTAACAAAAAGTACAACTTACTCTTTCAGGCAGCTTAGTGGGAAAGGAGACATTGGTCTAATTTTACCCCAAGCATAGGGAAAATCCAGAAGTCATCTCAGGAGCCAATTAATCAGAGAGAGATAATTAAATTTTACACATTGGACTAAGTTTTAACTAGGACACTAGTGCTACCTTGAGGATTACATGCTGCTTTCTGCTTTGGGGAAATGAAAAATTTTGCAATTATACAATTGTTCAGTCTGACAAATACTTATTGATGACATGCTACACATTCCAGAGACTATAAAAAATTATACTCTTTCCTGACCTGATGAGCCCCTCTCCAGTAGTTAGAGTCAAATGCACAGATTTTGTTGTGGTGCATGACAGATTTGAGATAGAAGTATGCAGAAGATTGGCAAGTGGCTCCCAGTGAAGGATGCTGGGACTGAGACAAGATGAGTCAAAATTTAATGAGTGTCTAGGAGCAGAAAGGGTATTCCAAACAAAGGTTCAGCACAAACAGGCTCTGTAGTAGTCTTCAAGGAGCTGTGCACTGGTTATTCTCACTAAAAAGTAGCCACGAAAGGGAAAAATCTGGAAGACGAGGCTTCAGAGATGTAGATTATAAGTTAGTGGGAGACAAAGTGCAATACAGAATCAAGAGATTTCTTTCCTATCCACACATCATAAAGATTTTCTTAAAGGTAGAGATCAATATGATCAAAATACATTGTATGAAATTCTCCAGAATGAAAGCATTTTCAGATTAAAAGTAAATGGATAAAACGATTCAAAAATAAAGGCACCATCGTAACTACAATGATTTTCAGTTTATAAAACCCAGACTGAAAACACAATATTGTTTCAAAACACACATCTATTAGCCCATTAGGGAATAACATGGCCGTTCAATGGCAGGGTGGTGCTCTCTGGGAGCCGAAAGGATGACTGTTGACCAAAACTCCGTTGACTCTATCTCTCTAGCTATCCTTGTCCTAACACACTCAGCTTATTGACTTGAATATTCATTGTCTCAACTAGCACTTTCTCATGAGAACTCAGTTCTCACCCCTCTATTCCACCAGAAAAGCTATTATCTCCAAGGCAACGTTCGGAAGTCAGGTGCTCATATACATTCATCACTGAGAGGCAAATATTGGAGCAGCTACTAAGGAATGCTTAGGTTAGAAAGTAGTTGTCCAATTGTAAAGTTTGTAGGTGGAATGGTTCTGCTTATATCTGTCACTTCTCTGTTGTAGTTTACTTCAAGGGGACATCCTTGACCTGGTTGCTCTATGTGTTTTATTATTGTTCTGCCTGAGGCTGTTGTATAAACCCATGTTGGGAGCACATATGGCTTTAAATGCTGCATTACCTTGTATTATAAGAACCCCCCCCCCTGCTCATGGGATCACAGTTATATCAAAGGGAAAATTAAGAAGCCGAAATTGTATCTCTAAAAATCCCTGAATGAGGGGCTAGGGATATGGCTCTGGTGGTAAAGTGTTTGTCATGCAAGAATGAGGAGTTAAGAAACTCAGCATTCATATAAAATCCAGGAGCCGAGATGTAGCTAGGAACCCTAGCCCTGGAGAAACAGAGACACAAGAATCTGCAGGGCTCCCTAAACAACCAACCCGGGTGAATCAGCAATCTTCAGTTTCAGTGAGAGTCAGGTGCAAAGCAACTGAGGAAGATGCCTGACACCAACCTCTGGTCTCTACAGGCATTCACATGCACATGAACACATACCCACATGCATTCACACACACACATGTACATGCAGAGACACATGAACACACACACAATAAAAAATAATATAACACTTGAGTGAGAAAACAGGTCACTATATTGATTTGTCTCATGATTTTGATGACTTTTCCTCTCCTTCCTTCTTCCTCCAACCCCACCTCAATTCTCCTTCCTTTTTTCTTCAACTTAGTCCTGAGTACAAGCTCACTCAGGCTCCCTTGCATGGTGGCTTCTTGTTAGATCCAGTCATTGTGATGCTTCATCAGAACACCAGAAGATGGGTGGGAGAGAGTTGAGGACTACTTCCCCATGTCCTCCTGCCTTTGGGTCAATATCCTTAAGGAACTTGTCTCTACAATTTGACCTGTTTCCTGGTTCTGTGGCCATAACTCCAGTTCTAATGGGTCTCAGTTGAGAGGCATGTCCCTTCTTGACTTCTGGACTCAGAACAGATAATTCTCAGAGACATATCTAGGTTGTATGGAGCTTAAATCTGGCATGGTTCAGTTTGCACATTCTATATAAAGTGTATGGCTATGGGAGTGTATTACTGGCCTATCTCAGGGCATTGGAAGGGCTCTGTGGGATATGAACAATCCCAAGTCTTAAACTTCATTTGCCTCATGCTCAGTACATTCTGAGCTAAAGACTTCCAGTTTCTTCCAATCTTTTTCCATTTCCCATATGCGTATTTATTCTTTATATATGGTCACATATCTCTAAGTAGTCCCTTCATGGAGGTTACTCCATTACAACAGTCTGTATAGATTCTGTGTGCTGATGACATCTGTCCCCAGAAGCCCATTATAATGTTATATGAGGATTTGATTGACAACCTCCTTTTCTTCCTTTATGCCTGCCTACTTGGGAAACATTAAAGTTCACTCTAAATTATTTCATTTTAACGTCTGAATATCAGCTTTCTTTCTAGAAGCAGTAAGTTAAAATATAAGCAAAACTAAGCTGAGCTAAGAAATATTTTATTCTGTTGCAAGCTTTCCCAAGCAGGTCACAAGCTAAGTATGTTGGTTATACACTCATTACGTGCATAAAAGAAATATGATAGTACCTGCCTAAAGACATGTTTGGTCAACTCTGATTTTCAGTTGCTATAATTGCAGTGCAGCTAACTAGCATTTCTAAATCACTTCCTGCCTATGATTTTGGATGAACCTTTTAGTAGCTACCTAACACAAGTAATTATTATGTTACAAAACAAGACAATTTTATTATGCAATGATGTTGGTTTTTGCCTTAGCTATACAAACTACGTAGTCTTCAAGCATTGATAAAGATACTAGCATGATAAACTCCTCGCCTTTACTGTGAAATTCAGGTACACAGTAAAAGTTAGGAAAGCATTAAATTATGGGGTAACATCTTCAGTGCAGTGGCCATGGCGTTATTGCTTCGAACAGTCAAAGCTCACTGAGATTGAACCTGCAATGGTACACTCCCTGACCTGTTGATTCAGCTCAATTTCCAGAGCCTATCATTATAGATGCTCATTGATAGGAAACTTGGAAACAAAAGAAGTGGTGACCATTTTTATACTTGATTCAAACTGTCAAACTATGTCTGTCTCATGCCAGAGTTAGAAGGTCTCAGGCCAAGAAAATATTCCATGCATCAGATAAGATAGTAGTGTTTCAAATTAGAACAGCACACCTCTTGATACTACAGTTTTTCCTAAGAATACGCTGACCTGTAGGGAAGAACTCTTGGTTAAAGCTAAGATGTAGCACAGTGATGGAATACTTGCCTCGCTTGTGAGAACCCATCAGTTGGTCAACACTGCAAAACAAATAGGCAAATAGGCAAGACACCCTAGAGTTAAATTTCTTTTGAAAATGTGTTTCTTTCCTTGATGCTATCATTTGCCCATCTAATATCTTATAACCAGTCATTTTTATGTTTTGTAAACTTTCACAGCTAAAACTTTAAGTCAGTTATGGATTCTAGATACTTTTCTCAAACACATTAAAATGTGTATCTTCAATTTTTTAATGGGTTGGTGTTTCTGGTCTTGAGAGTAAATCTCTAGAAGTAGGAGAGCTTCATGGCAGGATTACAATGCTAACCGCAGCACAGAAAAATAAGCTCAATTTGCCTATGCTGGAGGTTTTTTCATGGCAACTGCTGTAATATAGTTCATTTATTTCCATTTCCTAATAGGCTAGTCCCCAACATATGTCAGTAGTCAAATACATACCTGTTTCATGCAGCACTCATTTAAAAGCTCTTTGGATAATTTTGCACTATTTATAACATCATGTAACAGGTACTCTTTCATATTAAAAGCAATCTAAGAGGCTTTATTCCTGTTACATTATAACTTAAGTTCTTCTAGAAAGAACTCACATCTGAGAAGTGCATTTCAAGAATTCTGAATGAAAGTTTGAAATCTTCTCAGTGTTACAATATTAATTGTAGTGTAATTCTAATGATGTCTACCTTAAATATAAATGTGTGACTTATATTTTGCTTAGAAGGGAAAATAAGAAATGGAAACAAGAAAATTGGTAGAAAGACATATATATGTTTATCCTTGCAGAGTTGTAAAGAAGTAGATTGTTTTGTATTAAGGTATTGTGCTAGTTAACTATCTGTTGCTGTTATAAACACCATGACCAGAGCAACTTATTGAAGAAAGAGTTTATTTGGACTCATGTTTCCAGAGGATTAAGAATCCATGATGGTAGAGAGGCACAGCAAGCAGTCATAGGCATGGTGGAAGAACAGGAAGCTAAGAGATTATATCCTTGACCACAAGCATGAAACACAGAGAGCAAACTGGAAGCAGTGCAAGTCTTTAAACTCTCAAAGTCCGCCTCCAGTGGCATGCTTCCTCCAGGAAGGCTATATCTCTTAAAACTCCTCACACAGCACCACCAACCGGGGACCAAATATCCAATGTTCAAATACCTGAGCCTATAGGGAACATCTCATTCAGACCACTATAGGGAAGTTTCTCTCCTTCTCTCTCTCTCTCTCTCCCTCCCTCCCTTCCTTCCCCCCCTCTCCTTTCCCTCCTCTCTCCCCCTTCCCCCTCTTCTCTCCTCTCTCTCTCTCTCTCTCTCTCTCTCTCTCTCTGCATGTGTGGCAGTCAGAGAACTCTCCTTCCACCATATAGGTTTTCGGAATTGAAGTCCGAAATGGTAGCTAATGCTTTTACCCACTGGGCCACCTCAATGTGCCATACTGCTGCTTGCTGGCTCAATTCTTCTTTATTTTTAATAATCACAACTAATAAGAAATCTGTGTAGGTTTCCTTATTTCCATACCCATGAAGGCTATATAAGAGAAGATATTTATAATAATTGAAGATTTTAGTAAATCACATGATACTTAAAATCCAAGCCCAAATAATATACTCACAGCCAGGAAATAGCAACACATAAATCCTCAGATTTGCTGTCATCTTCCTCTCTCACTAAGCATCACTGGCTATCAGCGCTTGCTAGGCAAGATACCGGTGTAGCTCATAAGAGGAGACAGCCAGAGAAAGGCAGGAACATTTGCCCTTTTTAAAACAGTATCTTTCTTTTGGGGAAAAGTTATACTTCAATTGAGTAGATAAACAAAATGTTTATCTACATTCAATTTAAATTCAAATCAAGGTCTCAAGTATTAAATACCAACACAGTTATGTGCAACATTCTCTCAAGGTGGGACATACCCATGCCGGTGATCTCTTCATGGATGCAAATTAAATGTGTCCAAAATGTCCAATGACTGTGATACTACCAATAAATGATAATTTTTTTTTACCTTAGGAAACCTCTGGAAATTCATAGCATCTGCCCAGAATACAAAATAGCTTTGATTTATGCCTTGAAAGTAGAGTTATAATGAATAACAAACAAATTCATTATGATGACATAAAAATCCCCAAATAAATTACTCCCCAGTATCTTACCCACATTGTAGGTTATTAGTTATAAATATCATTATTCATGAGGCCTAACTATGGATGTAAAAGAGAAATTTTCTTTATTGCTACGCATTTCTCTAAAACGGGCTCACAGGACGTGAGAAGGAATGAAGGTAACAGAAGTGCATCTGCAGAGAGTCCCCAGTATCAGATAACCATGAGGGAATTACTGCAGCCATGAGAAACAGAATGAAAGCAAAAGCTATGGGCTGTAGCCCACTCAGGAGCCGACTCCTGTGTTATCAATAAGAACAGCTAACTACATGTTGACACATGTTACATGTTAGGTTTAGGAATGAGTATACTTGCTTTAGTCCTCCCTACCCTTATGGTCTCTCGGGGTTTAAATTACATCTTCATTTTTTTTTTTCCAGTAGGGAGAAGTGAAGGCACAGAGAATTGTTTTCTACATAGAACAAAATTAAGCCGACTAGTTATTTCATAGTAGATAGTTTCTCATGTAGGGAGTAGCAGCATAAGGGCTAAATATTAGTTTTCCTGGCTCCCTAATTCATTCTCCAGAGCAGAAATCAGGATATTTGTTTTAAAGCTAAACAGCAAATCTCTTCAGCATACTACGCCATACTTTCTCACGTCTGCCATTGCAGAAAGGAGTCCTACAGAGAATATTAGCACACAAGCTAGATCTGCGTGCCAGTTAAACTTTGTTCATGGACACTGAAACTTGAATGTCATGTATATACACATATGCATGTATACATATGTATATGTTTAACAAAGAGTTTAGAAGTAGCTTATTGCACTTACTTCTCTTTTGGGGGTGCCTCGGGCACACCAGGCAAATACTCTGCCTCACCTTTCTTTATTTCATTTTTGTTGCTTTCTGTTTCCTTGCTTTTAAATGTTAAGACAGGATCTTACTAAGCTGCCCAGGCTGGTCTCAAACTGTTGGTTCTTCTGTCTTGGCTTCATAAGTAACTGGGATTACAAGAATGAGCATGGATCTCACATAACTTATGTACTATAAAATATTCCCTGGATTTAAACATTGAAAAGTCGCTCTTAGTTCAGATTGTATAAAACAGGGGACTGGACCAGGTGGGAGACGGTATTTGTTGATAACTCTCTAGTTATACCTTTATCTCATAGTAACATATGTGTAATCACCTGATGATCCTGTTAAAGTTCATATTTTGATTCCAGAGGTCTGGGATGGGGTTTGGAAGCTTATGATGCATGTTGATGCTGTTGGTCCATAGGCTACATTCTTGTGTAGCATATTCCCAACTCAGATGGTCCTGGATTTGCAATAATGTCATGGTGAATGCATCATAAGCTGGAAATAAGTCAAAGGCACAGAGATGCTCTTACCTACAGAGCATCACCACTTAGCAACAGGACACTGAGGGATATCTGTTGTCTCCGATTGTGATCAGCTGTGGCTGAGTGAAAGGTGATGCTTGTTGCTGCCCCAATATCAGGATGCTGCATCCACAGCAGAATATCATTATCTCAGAAAACACTGAGGCCCAGTTTCTAGGCAATACACACAGCTCTCACATGATTGTGACGTCAAAATAGAGCTGTGTGAAGGCAGACACAATCCGTTATATTTTCTACAATCTCTAAGCGCATCACTGTTCCTATATGCAGGTATCAGTTCATAACTTCTCTTAACTACAGTTGTCGGAGCTGGTTATCTGAATTATTTCTCCAGACACTTCTTCCATCTCCCCATCACCAATATCAATGTCAATCCACATCCTCTAACAACTCTGTAATCCTAGTCTTTTTTCCCATCCTCTATTTGATAATCTGGAAGTTCTTTCTTCGAAAGTCTAGTATAACCCTCTGACTTACACCTGTCTCAATACACATAGAATAAAACTCAAATGTGATTTCTTTATAAGGTCACCGTGCAAACTCCCACTCTTAACTAATCATAGCAATGATAACTACAGCCAATAACTTTGGTTAAGCTGTTGTTAGGTAGACGACAAGGTTGCCTTTTCCCTAGGCATCACTTTAGAGATTATTCTGAGAAGCAAGTACTATTATTTCCATTTAGCAGATAAGATCCCAAAACAAAAAGAAGTAGCTTAAAGTTCTAGATCCAGGATAATCGCTGTGGCCCCAAGGCTACATGTGAAGCAGCACAATGCATTCCTTTGCTCTTAGCTTAGGAAATGGCCATGTCTATCCCATCCATAAGCCTTCAGAGCCTCACCATTTCCTGTGAAATCTTCCTACTGTGTCCATAGTCAATTCACACCATCCCCTCTGAGAGTTCCCCCATCCTTTCCTGTCTCCCCAAGGAACAAAATATCCAGCACCATTATTTTCCTTGGACTGTTTCCCTCTATGATCACTAATCTCACTGCAGGTAGGCTCTCTGCTTTACATTTTTCTGGTCCCAGTATCTACTAATACTATTATTCCTGGTGTAGAGTGGGTCTTTAATAGATATTTGACAGATGAACAAGAAGAATGTGTAATGGATAGACAGTCAATCAGTTCAGCACACAGTTCTTGGCCATATTTGCATATCTGTGTAAAGAAGGGATCGAACCAGGTACATTTTAGTTCTCTTGAAAGTCTTCATTCACTTATTCATTCATTTATTCACTCACTCATTCACTGTTCAACATCTCAAGTATCTATAGCACCAGTCCCTGTTCTAGGTTCTACCACACAAGAGCAAAGAAAGCAAACGTCTCCTTAATGTGCCATTTACAGTATGCTGATGAGAAAGAGAGAGTAATGTATAGTGGTGGTAAGTACTATGGAAGAGAACAGGGGGTGTTCTTATATAAATATCATAAACATATCAAAGCTTTGTCTTTTTGAGTTGCTATTTATAATTTTAGCTTACACGTACAACCAGAAAACAGGATGCACAAGGTCATGATAGCCAGAATCACAGGGAGGAGCCTATGAAGGGCCATCTGCAGCCCAGGAGCGATCAGCAATAGACAGCTGAGAGAGAAGGAAGAGTCATTGTTTATATAGGTCCAAGCCTTGATAGGTTCTTCATACCCAGTAGATGGCCCTACATCCATTCACATACTTTTGATACTATGGAGACTCCGTGATGTTAAAAAACAACACATGGAGTTGGAAGGAAAATGTGTGTGTGTTTGGGGACAGTCACAGGGGGGATTGGAGAGGCAGAAATAGAGGTTGGATTTGAGCAAAGTACATTATATGCATATAAGAAAATTTTGAACAAGTCTTAAAAATGCAAGATTTTCTGGGCTTTTAAGGACACAAATTACCAATACAGTGTAAACATGGAGTGCTGACTAAAGAAGAAAGGGAGGCATGAGTAGGGGCTGGTTACACAGTCTGCTTGAGGCCTTAACATTGTAGGACGTTTGCAATGGGCAGAATCAGTTGCTAATATTCCTATTCCTGGGCATGTATTGCAATAGGTATGCTTGAAATAAGGGAGGTGGGAGACGCCAAACAAAACATCTCATAGCTTAAGAAACAGTTATCTTGGAGAAAAAAAAAAACAAACCTGATTCTTGTTCAGTTACACACAAAGTAATGAAAATTCAAATCTGATTCAAGTTTGATTCAAGTCCCCTTCTAATGACAGTCATTAGTCTGCTTATTTCTCACTTTCCCTCCTTCTGACTGTATGGAGAATTACAGTTGTGATATAAATACAACCTGGCCAAAGTGAGAATCGGAAATATTTATAGCTTTTCCAGAAACTACCAGAAAGTCAAGCTTGTAAGTTGGTATGTTTTTACGACAAATGGCACATAATTTGCCTTCAGATGAACCACACATTTGCAACAAAAACATTATAAGATAAAAACTGGGAAGTTTATGTTTACTTAAAATTCTGCTTTATCTTGAGTCAGTTTGTCTGCATTAACTGTAAATTGTTCTAACAATGCATTTAATTTTTATGGTATCAGTTTTTCTTCAATGCGAGGCAGTTTTCAGATAAATGATTTTGTGTGGCTATCAATACGGACCCCATGCTTGTGAGCATAAGTCATTGCACTTAGAAAATACAAAAAGCAAACGGCAAAGAAAGTATTTATAGTTCTAACGTTCATAGTAAAATTACATCTAGAAAGAGCTTAAACTTATTTATGAACCAAATTTTCTTTAACACAGACTTGGCCATGGCATCAAAAATAGACTCATATGCCCTTTCTTTTTACAAAGTCTAGAAAATGCTAGTGGTTAGCCACACAAATAAAACAACAGTCGTCTTAAGATGTTTAAGGCTTTGTGTATTAGTATTATTTATCCCCAAAGGGTTTATTCATATTGACAGAAGGAGAAGAATTTTGAACACGTCCTGGAACTTCAGTATGCAAACAGATGACTCAAGCTAGTACTCTTGATTTATTTACCCAAAAATAAGAAAACAAAGTAAAGTCTCTGACACAAAGTGAATTCTGCATTCACCAAGCAGATTCTCTGTGCAGGAGACGAGTCTCCTCTCACCATCACAGCAGTGGCTGAGGACAAATGTGAGCTCACTGATGGAAGGGGAGGCACAGCCCACCATATGGTCCCCTCCATGCAAGCCCGCGTGTGGAGGAGCTCTTTGCTGACAGAGAGCTAAGCAGGAAACAGAGTGAACACCTGGCCAAATAAAAATCCATCAGGACAAAGGAGTTGGTTGCCCAGTCTCCAAATTGTTTGCAAGCATCAAGTCCAAAATGAAATGTGCCTCCCTTTTGTATGTTTCAGTAATGATTACAATGTTAGGATGTGTATGACAGACCCGTAAGTGGAAAAACCTCCACAATTGGCCAGTATGACTTTTAACTCCACAGAAGCTGATTAAAAGAAGCAGTGAGCAGGTTCTTAGATGGTGAGGCTTTCTCTTTAGTGAACACTAGCAAGTGGCCTTGGGGAAAATCACTCACTCTATCTCCATTGGGGCCACTGGGAATGATGCCAAGACAGACTCTGCCTCCATTTTGGGCAGACCTTCCTGGAGTAGAAGGTATAGGGTGGGAAGAATATTCAGTAGGTGAGTCTGTCTGTCCCTCTTTTAGCCACCCCCATCCACCCTCCTTTGTCCTTCTGTTTCTAGAGTGGAACTCCCACATCAGCTGGGAAGGTAACAGCCCAAAGACCTGGAATAGGCAGGTACACAAGAAGCTGCTTATCGGTCAGTGCACTAGGCCGTTGAAGCTCAGGAGCTGTAGCAATAGGTGTCCAAGAGTTGAGGGGAAACCTTAAGTCTGTGAAAAAGCAACTCGGCCCATAAAGTTCATCAGCCTGGGCAACCGCTCCAAATGGCAATTTCAAGGCCAGACTAATGAGCTAATAAATTATAGTCACTTCACACACAACATGGTATGATTTTGCCTGCTGAGTTGAATCAGGTAATAATCCCAGCTAACCTTTAAAAAAACTGATTGGTGCTCTCCCAATAAGGGTCCCAGACTCAGCCTCTGGATTAGATGCAGAGGCTTGAATTCACATCCTTCTATGTCAGAAATATCTGTAAAGCTGTAGCTGTTTTAGCCCTGCACCCATCCAGAGGAGTCTCGGAAATATTGAAAGTTTTTGCATGACAATTGGTATGGCAGAAAGGGGAAATAGTACTAGTGCCCAGTGTATAGAGGCCAGAGGTGGTTCCAATCACGCTACATTATATATGAAACACACAGCACAGAACTAGTAGCTAAAATAGCCACTATACTGAGGTCTTTAAAGAATCCCTTCTCTAAGGCACACATAGGTAAGTAGCTCACAGAAGATTTATTCAATACAACAAATTAGCCATCTTTGCATCTGAATTTGGGACATAGGAATGAGACAAAACCACAAGTCTATTTGAATTCCACTGGGCACACTTTGGTCCAGTCAATTCTCCACAGAGTTCTGTCAGGAGTCCCTCACGTATCCTGTGGAAATGACGAAAAGGAAAGAGATGTAGAAGTGATCATTACTTTTGGCAGAAAGCCCCATCATCTAGAATTGCAGGATGTGTCTTGCAGATGGTTAAGATTTAATGAGCATGCTCAATTAGCTCTATCACCTCTACCCAGGGGGAAAGCCATCACAGTGGAATACGGCCTGAGGCCTCAGCTTCCCATTCATCTGCCCAAATTCATAACATCACTGACATAAGGCATTCAAATTTCTCTGAGAATGGCGGGGGGCAGTTGAGCTTATAAGCACAGAGCAAAAACACTGGTAGTTAGATGAACTACTCCAAAGATCAATAAACCCCATCAGGGTTATCAAGGAAGTAACTTGTGAAGAATTAAACTAATTATACTTCCATGTCTTAATTTAGCTGAATATAAATTTTGATGAATAAAATCTCCAAAAGTTGGCTTAAGTGGTGTGTGTATGTGATTATGTATTGGTGGTAGATTTTTCTAGATGATGTTCTTTTTTAAAAAAATCACCTATCTATGTTTAAATTATGTGTATGGGTGTGTCTGTGTGTAGATATGTACATATAAGCACATTTGCAGGTAGCTAAAGAGACAAGAAGGTATCAGATGCTCTGGAGTTGGCGTTATAAGCAGTCATGAGCCTTCTGACATGGGTGCTGGAAACCAAACTCGGGTCCCCCACAAGAGCAGTAAAGAGCCAGGTTTCCAGCCCAGCACATAACTCTTACGTAATAATATTTCCAGGGAAGGAGAAGGTTTACCACATCACAATTTCCATCTCATAGCAGGTCTGTTCCTATAGTAGAAGTTCTGGCGGGAGGATAGCAATTTACAACTTGTTTCCCTCTGATCAAGATTCTGTCGTTTGAAAGAAGGCCAGAAACTCTTGAGTTGAGGACCAGTCTGTCATTGCCACTTGTTGTGGACTCCAGGGATTTAATTAAAACATGCGGCATGATATGTCTTTGTGTTTCCACAGAAATGACAGGGTACTGGCAAGTTCTCACAATGTTCACATGCTGACCCCTACACTATGCCCTTCCTTTCCTACAAATGTTTAGGACATATGTGGGTAATTTCAGTACAAACTCAATCCCAGTGCAACATAGGGCAATTCAGGTGAATGACAGCATGCTCCTTTCCAGCCTCCCATGTCACCTGTGATTGCATTGTAACCACATGGCATGAGGGCTGTCCTTTCCCTGTGCTAATTGGGACAGGGATGGAACAACCATATTCTCTGTCCATCATAGTCTCCCGTGTGGTGATGAGATGCTCATTACATCACTCTACTGAAATCATTCTTCCCCATAGGGTGGCAGCAACCCACATATTGACACCAGCACTAAAGTTGTCAAAGTAGGTATGTTAACTAATAAGCTGTTTTGAAAGCTCTGGACAGAGAAATGGGTCTGTGGATCATGACCAATAAAGATAATGAGCATTTGCACTGTTAGATGACATTTTCAGCTAAGTCAAACTCTCTGGCCAGTAAGAAAAAGGCTATGGGGGAAAAATCAATGGCAAATCTGCTGAGAAGGCCGTTGGGCCCCTCTGATGTAACCCTTCCTCTAATGTTTTAAATGACAGCAAAAAAAAAAAAAAAAAAAAAAAGAATAGAAAAAGAAAAAGAAAGAAAGCAGAAAGAGCAGATGACCATTTTTCTTCTAGATAAAGTACAGTAGGACTGAATATTTATGCAAAAATGACTGTCAAATTCTGTTCCACATTGTTAGTGGAAGCCAAGGAAATTTGAAAGAAAAAAAATCTATATTGGTCACTTAAACATACCACATAAGAAACCAACACCCTTTTGCAGAGGAGAAATCTGAGGCCCAGAGAGGGTGGACTACTGTTCAAGTTGAAACATTTCCCCTAGAAAGAGGAACAGGAAGCAAAGCATTGCACTCTGACGTCTTGTCTGACCTCACTGCTCCAGCAAGGCGATCTCCACAGAGTTCACTGATTCTGAGCTCAAGGCTGCTGGATAACTTAACAGTCAGAAGTGGCTATTTCCGAGTTGAAATGGGTGGTGTTGCTCGAGGACGCTGACTCTTCCTGGCCAGGATGGTATTTGTATGAGTTTAAGTAATCCCAAAAGTCAATAGAAAACTCCTGTTTGCCAAGGGCTTACCATGTGAGCTTTCTCTTCTGGGAGCCTGCATATATAGACTGTAACCTTGACTGAGGCCAAAGAGGAAAAAGTGATGAACGTGCCTTTTCTCCGGTCCATTTCAAATGTCTCCGGTCCTTCCTTGAGCCCATAGGAAAGCTGTAGAGCATGTACCACTAAAAGAAGGGATGTCCCTTAAGCTCCAGGGACTTGAGCTCCTAGCTGAAAGTTTTCTTTCACTCAAAAGAACGCTCTCCACTTTTTTTCTCAGCACAACACTTAGCATGCCCACAAGGGGGGAAAGTGTTTCCCACCAGGAGTAAGCTGTAGGTATATTCGAAAATTGAGATTTTGGAATTGCAATTGGCACCTCCCAAAGCCTTTCAGACAAGGCCATCTAACTGCAAAGTGACATTTTGTGCTCCTTACATGGTGAATTCTCCATGAAAAACCACAATCAATCAGTTTCTAAAACACAGGCTCAAGAAGCTAAACTTAGATGATCTTTCATGATTTTTCCTTGAAAGAAAACAGTAAGGGACATTCATGTTTCAAATTATTCTCCCTCCCAAGCCTCTCTCATTGCTATTACTACAAGCAATATCATTCTTTACCCACGGCAGGAAACTTTTGTGAGCAAAATACCATTGAAAGCCCTTACTTTAACTCCTGGCAAGAAATGAAGCTGGATGAACTTTGAGTGGCCAGCGGAGGAAATGACCTTTGATTGATCTAATTTCTTTGTCTCTTTTTAGCCACATATGATTTTTATGGCATGGCTGCTGTGTCATGCCTTTGTCTCCCAGCACCTGCAAGCCCTTCCTAATCACTAGTTAAGATCCACATTTAAAATAAGAAGTAGTTTCCTGTTGCAGAACCGGAGACAACCTGGAAGATACTGGGTCCACAAGGAAGCAGAGTCCCAGCTGGAGCCCAGAGGGAAGTCTGCACACTTTCCAGCATTCCCCAGGGCTAAGTGGCTCAACTGCTCATAGGTGTGCAGCCATAGTCCTCAGTCCCTGCTGACCTCTGAAAGACCTACTCTTCCTTCCTATATACCTGGAAAGTTGCCCAAGGGTTTGGGATGTGAGGGGGACATCTAAAGACAGAGGAAGAGTGAAGAAGGGCTACAGGGGAGGAAATGTCGATGATTCTGATGTCTTAATCTTCTTAATTGAGTGTTCTTGGTAAAATGGAGTCCAGGTCTCAAAGGTCTTTCTAGCAAAGGGAAGGCAACTCTGTAAGGGTCTAGGCTTGGGCCTGGGTCTGCGGTAGGATGGAATGCCAGTTTGTTGCTTTCTAGCATCAAAGAAATTCTTCCTCCTTTGGCATCAGTTTCCTCATGTGTACCATGGGACTAGAAAATATCCATGCTAGGAGCTGTGTCTCTATTCATAGAGATCCTCACAATTCCAAGATAGCCATTAGATATCACGGCTGTTTTACAGATGAGGAGACTAAAGACTGAAGCCACAGAGCAAGGATCAAAGCCACGCTCCACTTCTAAGATCCATGCCCAGTGTTAGCCCTTCAGTAATATCAACTAAGATGAACCACAAAGGTCACAGATTACAAATGGGGTAGATTCCCAATATGTTCAGGATTGGGATAAAGAGAAAAGGGGTTACTGGCTGACTTCTGGGTTTTCTATATGTGATGGTTCACAATATGGTGTGAAAGGGAATGAGGAAAAAGGCAAGCTTTGAACCTGTGAAACAAGCTTTTAAAAATGACTAATAGTCATTTATATTATAACATATAATATAATATTATTATATTGCAAAAATGATTATAGTTACTTGTATATGGGACTTAAAGTGGGAAACAAGGCTAGTCTTCTATACTGGTTTCATTCATTAATTCATTTAGTGTGGATATTTAATATACTGAACGTTGAACCTAAGTCCTCAGGTGTGAAAGGCAAATGCCTTACCTTTGAGCTACAGCTCTGGCCCTGCTCTAAATTGGAGGAATCATTTGAAAACTATGCAGGAAAGTAAGTGGATGACATCATACAGGGAAGTGAATTGAGTTTGAAAGAAGGCTGAAGAGGACCTCCCTTTGAGAGCACGGCTTTAATTTTTTCTTTTCTTTCTTTTTGTGAGACAGCGTCCCATTATGTAGATCAGACTACCCTCCACATCATGATCCTCCTATTTTAGCCTCTTGAGTACTGTGTTGGCATTCCTTACCAGTATACCTGCCTGAGGGCACCAACATTTAAGGATTAAATAGAGAGAAATCCGTAAAGGATAGCAAGTAGGAGTACTGAGTCAGTCAGGAAAAAAAGAGGGTTTGAACAATCTTATTTTCTAGTTTAAGGTTCAATTCAGATATCAAGAGGTGGACACGTATTACTCATGGGTGAGGATGTGATTGGGAGAAGAGGAAAGACTGGATTCATTGGTGGGGATAAAATTATAGTTAGGCATGATGAATAAGCTCTAGTGTTCTGTAGTATAGCAGGGTGACTGGCTGCAGTTAACAATGATTCATGAATACTTCAAGGCAGACAGAAGATAGGAGTTGGAATGTCCTCACTACAGAAAATGATTATGGTTAGTGGTGGATATGCTAATGACCCTGACTATATCATTCTTTAATATATATGCATATTGTAATGTCATAGTAGACTCCATGGCTACATGAAACTGTTGCATTGAATTAAGTCTATGAAATGAAAAAAATAATAAAATTGTGTTCTTTCATTGAGAGGAAGACTTTGTTTTCCACTACTTACCTCTGGTACGCTACCTGCTCACCAAACCCAGGAATTCACAATATAGTCTAGATGGACGGTAGCCATTTCATCTCAAGAGACCATGGGATGAAGAAAAGTCAATGAGACTATCCTTCTCCTGTCTCTGACCATTCAGAGACGGATCCACTCAGTCTCAAAGATTTCTCTTTCTCAGAGCTCTTACAGACACTCCTGTTGATATTAAAAAGTTGTCTCAAAGCACTCCACACATACTTATAGTGCAATACTTTTGTTGGGGTGAGTCAAATTAAGTTATTTGTATATTAGGTCAATCTCTTGCTAGAGCAAATCTTTTCTGGTGGCAGGAGCCTTGTTTATCAATTCTGTACCACTTGTACATGGTATCGGTTGTCACATCGTGAGTGTTAGCTGTTGACCTGATATGAATTTCAGTTTGGGGGAAATCATAATAGGTAATTCAAATTGGCCACCACCTTTGTCCCGGTTCAGCCTCTTATGCACGGTATAGCTTATGTTACAGCATCTGCATTGTGTACTGAGGAAAATAGTGAAAGCCAGTGGGAATGAATGAGATTGAATATTGGGAGTGTTTATAATATAGCACCTAATACTAGGCTAGCTATCACAGATCAGCTCTGCTTCTTGAAAGATGGCCATCCAAACCCCTGTGTGGATATTTCCTGGGATTCCTGACTTCTCTGGCCTTCCCACAGGTCCCCCACAGACTTAGGGTCTCAGTCCCCACTCATTCTTCTAGCTCCTGTCCTACAGGATTTACAGTCTGACTGTGACAACTAATTTTGGGACTGTAATGCCTCCTGTCATCTTCCATAAATTTGACATAAATAAATCACAAAATACCCTTTTTATATCGCTTTTTATCTTGCCACGCTCCTTGTTTCTTTTGGAAATAGTTTTTATGGCAAATGCAGAGTGTAAATCCACCCGACAATAAAGCATGCCAAACAAGCGTGTCGAACAGGCACCTGAGAGGAAATTACCTACCATTTGCAGAGCTCTATGCAATTATCAGCAGGATGTTCTGGAGTGGCCTGTTAAGGGCAGAGCATTGGATCCCTCAGGTGCAATCTGCATATCCTCCAATGTAAACAATGTGGTCAAACAAAGGGAAGTGAGCACACATTGGTCTACATCTTTCCAGTAGCCTCCTCTTCTGGCATCATGGAGCAGAGACTTTGAATGGCATCTCTCGTTTGTTTCCTTGGCAATATCTTCTCTCCTAAGGTTGTGATAAGCATGACTTTTCACATTTCTTATCTATGCTATCCAATATGGAAGCCACTGGCCCTGTGTGGCTATTGGACACTTGGCACGTAGGTGGTATGACAGGGAAACTGTTTTATTATTGCTGCTGTTGCTGTTATTATTACTTCATTGTAAGTTTAATCTGTTTGAATGTAAATAATCACAGAGAGCTAGTAACTATTATATAGAGATCATGATAAAGAATGCTTAGAACCTACTGTTTCTCATACCTGGCCCCACGTACCTTTGCCAGTAAATACCAGAAATCCTACAAAATGCCCACTGAGTACAATACCCATCTATCATCTTAGCAGTGACCCCATGGGACAGTTGTTTTTCTGTCACTTGCTTGATGTGGACATTTGTAGCCTACATGGCTTAAGTGGCAAGTCTCTAACATATAGTGGAACAATGATTTGAACCCAGTTCTACCCAACAAAGCCCTGCTTCTCCTTGAATCATTTTCAGAACAAGAACTCTTACTTGAGGTTATTAGACCTGAATAACTGGAACAACCAAGACTGTATTAGCCCATCAGGTGGATTCCACATTCGGTGGAAAGGGTGTGTACCTTAAGGAAGAGTCAGCTTCCCATCATTCTCTACAGTGCAGGGCCATGTACTTCCCACAGTATCTGTGTGTGAACACAGAAAGAAAAGTCACCTCTGTCTACCTCTCAGGCATGTTGAAAGAAAATCTGAGAGTAATTTGAGGATGAATGAAAGACCAAAAATGCTATAAGAACATTAAGGCCTGATGATTAAAGGAAATTCTGATGAATCTTACTGCACCCTATTTATTTCCTGCCTAAGTTGTCACAAAACCCATGTGCGATATCATTACCCATACCAATACTTACAGAATAACCCTAAAAGCCTACACTTGGAGCAGCAAAATTAAAAGAATGTATCCCGTGGCCTTTTTGTAATACCAAATTAAAGCAATGACAATCCACAGAAGAAAACCCACCCCACTGCACTGATTATTAACATGTTAATTTCTACATCCTAGCTTTTGAAAATGATTCTGGGAACTACTTATTGGATTTTTAATTTGCAGATTATCGACCAAATTGGCTGCAATGGCTCTGAGCAATGAGACCCACATGTCAGCCAAACAGGTAAGCAGATGCATGCAGACAACAGAGCTCCTGTCTAAGGGGACTAGTTGGCCAACTCAGGAGTCAGTTCTCATTGGTTCTTGAGAGCTTAAAGTCCAAGACAAAGCAGAGAATATTTCCCACAGGGCTAGTGTGCATGCAAGAATTCTATCCTAATGAGGCTTTTGAAAATGCCTTCACAATCTGAACTTTCAGAGTCACTATTAAGTATGTTTCATTATACAAACCTGCCCTGTTTTTTAAAATATATTTTACCAATTCTTTGAGAATTTCATAAATACATGCTATATATTATGATCACATCCATCATTCTTTTCAATCTTTAGGATCCTCCCAACATATCCCTCTCATAAATTATTTTATTGTATTTTTTGTTCATGTCCCACTATATCCAATGAGTAGTTCCCATATGTGAATGGCTATAGGGCCATTCACTGTACTATGGGCAACCTATAAGTGGCCACAACCCCAAAGAAAAATGACTCTCCCTTCCCGAGTCTCCACCAACTACCAATAGTTTATCAACTAAAGTTGAAGCTTTGTGCACCTGTCCCTGAACCCATGCTGGGATTGTCATCTGGTTTGATGTGATGGAGATTTCACGCAGCAAACAGCAGGTGCCGTGAGTTCATCAGTGCTTCAGCTTATTGTGTCCAGAAGACAGCATTTCACAGCACTCTTCCCAATCCCTCGGCTCTTACGTTCTTACCTTCTCGCCTTCTGAAATGTCCTCAGAGCCTTGGGGTGGGTTGATTGAAGGAGGTGTCTCTCTTTGAGCGCTAACAGTCACTTATTCTCGGCACTATAGACAGCTTTGGACTTCCGGTCTTGCTTGTTTTCTGTAGTGGGACGCTTAGAAGAAGTTTTTATTATTTTGGTTTCTTTCAAAACACCAAATGGCTTTTGGACTAGGATTCTGTTTCCATCCCAGATGTGGCGGATGATTATGAGTTTGATTTGGAATGCTTGATGCCATGCCGGTGGCTGTAATCTGGTTTGTTGCAGCTGTTTTGCCATGTGGAGCTTGTTCTTGGGATTGCGTGCTGCTTAGATTTATGGGAACTTTTGCTTAGAGTATATAAGGGTTGAAACCCCAAGAGGCTGGTGGGTTGCTAGTTGTTGGTTGGTTGGTTCATCCATCCTTGGTTCGTTGACTATTGCATAGAAGAACATCATCGATCGGAGAGATTGAGTTTGCAGACAGTGAGCTGAAACTGGGTTTGAGATAGTGAGTCTGGTTCACTGTCAGGTACTCCTCTCCAAGCTTAGGACAACCTAAAAAGGCTGTGAAGATTTCTACCACTCTCTCTTTCTCTATCAAGGCCACCTGCAAAAGCAGCCTTCTTTTCCCTTTCCCTAAATTGAGGGTTAAAGATTGTAGTGAGCAGCTATGGCTTTCCTTTACACATTTGTCTTCTCTCTTCACTTCCTCTTTCCTTTGAATTACATAATGAGTAAGGCCAACCCCATCTCTGCTCCCATGGACCTCCTAGTGCTACTGAAGACTTTGGACACAGAAACAGCAGGTGGGGCAATAGTGGAAAAGGGCTGTGCTGGAGAAAGCACACAAAGACATACTTCAGGGAGAGTGAAAATGGCTAAAGCTCTTAGAAAAAGCGAAGGAAATAAAGAGCAGGAGAGGAGAGGATATGGGTGAAGAGAGAGAATGTTCCAGGTCTGCTCTCTGTCCCCTCTGATTACATGAAGGCAATGGAGCCCTCCACACTAAGATCCTAGACCCTAACACTAGCAAAACCATATCCAAATCCCCTGACTACCAGGTATTTGCTGTGTAGGCTCATTCAAGTGAACTCTACGTTCCTAAGACTCAGTCTCCAACTCTGTGAAATGGGAGTCATGCAAGCTGTTTTGTTTCAGAATTTGAGAATGTATTGAGTACTCCATAGCTAAAAACATGTTTCATAGACGAGATTGTGACCTTGTGATTATTATCATGATTGATTTTATTCTCATAAAACTTAGTCTCTGTTCTCCTTTCCCTCCCTTTGCATCACAGTACTGATTCCACCAAACTCAACATGCCCTTTCAGATTGCCCTGAGTCCCTCCTCGACCCAGCCTTCTAGCACTCCCCTTCCTTCCGATTCATCTCTTTTCATGCCATCTTATAATAGCAAATATCTTCTCTATGCATTACTCCTGCATCTGGATGTCAGTATCTCATACTTACTAATAAATGTCACGTTAAGATGATACCTACTGGGTCTTTGTACTTGTCCATAACTGTATTGTTCTCGAAAGACTTTCGTTAACAGAACTACCATGGAAATATGCAGAAGAACCCTCCAGCCTGTTGTAAAATATGAAAAGTCTTTATTTTCCGTGTGAGAAAGAACACAGTTCAGTTAGTACAGAAGCTAAGTGGCTTGTCTAAAGCCACATAACTGCCTGAGGGCTGAGCGGAAGCTAGAACTCAAGCCTTCAAACCGTGATGCCAATGTCAGGATCTTGATCAATATCTGCCTAGAGTCTTGATTTAAAATAAAGGCTAGATTTTCTTTCATGTTTACTGTGCATGCTTTTCTAGAGTATTCTGTGCTTTAAATAAGTTAGCCTCACAAGGATTGCATGAAACAGGGTCTAGCACAAAGGACTTCATTGTGGATAAGGAAACTTAGTCACAGGGATGTTACAATAACCTATTAAGTGAAGAGGCCGTGATCCCTACCTGACCAGCTTTCCAGCTCATATCCAAACCAACCACCTTTGTGGTGCTATTTCTAAAATCCTTTTTGGGCACTTCCATGAATAGAAGAACACAATAAACACAGAGTTGCTTCAGTAAATATCTATGTATTAATATTTATGGCATTTTGCTCAATCCTAGGAAGTCTTAAGTCTTTTTTGGAAATAATTTGGCTTCAATTGCTGGCATTCTTCCCAATTTTCTATGATGATTTCAGCTACTCATGAATCAACCTTCCCTGGCGTCCTAAGTGCAGTTTCAGCCCTAGACGCCTATGGACATTTGATAGCTGAGGTCTTTCTTTTGTTAGGTTACTCATTGATCCCGCTTACAGTAGGATTCCCCAACACACCTGCCACAAAGGCATCTGCTGAGCCACCAATTACAACTCTCAGCAGGAGACAACTTTGATAGTACCTGTTCAAAATGTCCCATTCTGTCCTTTAACGTTGCCTATAAAGTAAGTTAGGGCTTTCCACTTCCCATTTTTTCTTTTTTCCCATTGAGATAATGAAGCAACTCTCAACATTCAAAAGCAGACATACTGGGGTCAGACAATGACACAGATATGTATGCCCATTACCTTGAGTATCCTATGCGATGCTTAGAATATGACCACTCATGCTTCGTTTGCTAAAAGCAATGTAGACTTACTAGTGCTCAGACTCTTCCTTGAGCTGTCCTCTGCTGCTGAAGCCAAGGATCCCTGCATGACTCTGCAGAGAAGTAAAGATTGTAGCACAGCACACGCCCATTCATAGCAGTACCACTGGGTAGGATGGGAAGCCAAATGGCATCGCATCACAATGCTTCACCTAGTGCTGCAAAGGGCTTAGAGGTGTGGTGTAACTTCCTTGGGCTTTGCCACTGATGCCAAGACTGAAGGAGTTAACAGGAGCTCTGAAGTCAGATGAGCCTTGCAACTCTGCACACATCCCCGCTATTTTGCAACATAGCAGAAAACAAGCTGTTAGCCACATGTCCCAGTCTAGCCCCTCCAATTTTTCAAATCATGATTTATATGCTTGGCTGCTTGTGTCTAGAATAGGTATTGCAATGCGTGATCATAGAGGAGGCAGGTAACCATGGGGAAGTGCCACCTGGAGGCTTAGCACAATTAAAAACTAGAATTTGACCCTCAAAAAAAATGGTAGATTCAATTCATGGATTCATATGTCATGTTCTTTGCCTTGATCAATTTATGGTTTTGAATGTCTGCTGATCCTTATAAAATGTGCAATCTGCAGCTAAGGGATATCAGGTCATCACCTAATGTCTTTCCTTTCTACCTTGGAGGAAAGAATACCAAGGTAGTGTCCATTCTCTTCAGTGTCAATGATGATGCTTCTGACTAAAGGGTAAAGAATAATCCAGGTCCCTGTCTTCTGTTCTATGTGAAAACAATGACCTTTTCTATTTCCTAACATGCTTCTAATGATACACTCTGGTCTAATAGTCAGCAAAGTACAACTGCATCCACTGTTAAAATTTAAAGCACATTCTTACTGGTTACTTGGATAATCAGATGCACATCTCATAATTTTAAAGAACTTTTTAGAGCACAGGAATGTAACAGTACAACACTGAAGCAGACTTCAAGCTCCATACCCAAGCATAAGTATACCTCCTTCAGTCTCTCCTTCTCCCTCTCCCTTCCCCTCTCCTTCTCTCTCTTCCTCTCTCTCTTCCTCTCTCTCTCTTCCTCTGTCTCTCTGTCTCTGTCTGTCTCTCTCTCTCTCTCTCCTCCCATGTGTGTGTTCTCGTGTGTGTGTGTTCTCGTGTGTGTGTGTGTGTGTGTCTGTGTGCCCATGGAGAGAAAGAAGCATATATGCATACATACACATAAAGTTTTCTGACCATATCCCTAGATATATGGGATACTAAATGCAGAATGCTTAAGAGAATCTTGGAGGTGAGGTTTCATATGGCACAGTGCTACACGGTACTACACAGTAACGATTCATGATACCTGTATGGTTAAGTATGCTTAGAATCACCTGCTTTGCTATTTTCTATAGGTTAATCCACCTCTGCTAAGAAACTGCCCAAGACAACAATCTTCTTGCCATGTGATGAAGATAGCACCTTTGCCCTGCTTTTCAGGCTTCTAACTACATTTGTTGAATTTCTCTTAGATTTTTAACAGAAAAAGGCACTTTTTAACTAAACATAAACACCGAATCTATCAGATCGAGTAGCATCCATACTTCTAAAGAGCATGGTCTGACTGGCCCCTTGATCATTCCAGTGACACTAGTTAATCAAGATGAAAAAGGAACAACTCACCATCCTCAAACCTGGCTGAGAAAGACAGGCACAGACATTTAAAGGAAGAGAGAAAAATATGAAATATAAAGCATCCAAGGTGGTGCTTAGGAATAATAAAACTGGAAGAAGTTAAACACAATCAGGTTTAAAGAGATAATGATACAAATGAAAATGTGAGATCTCTTGCCAACAGCATAAACCTAGGCTGGGAAGTTGAATTCAATATTTCCTGCAAATAAACATTGGTTTCTAAAATGAGAAAGCACAGATGTGCAAGTCAGAAAGTTTCAAAGAATCCTAGGTCCAGACAGACAAAGCAGAAGTTCTGTTACTTGTTGCTATCACAGACGAGGTACCTCCACCCCTAAGTAAGCACACTATACCAAGCTAGTACTCCATGATACAGCAGCACACTCTTGATGAAATGCGCGCCTGCCCTCTTTCCACACATAACCTGCATGGAGCATTTCTAGAGTACTGTGTCGTTATGTCTTCAGGTATGTTCCCAAGAGACAGACTTGTGAGGTGTTCTCTGAAAAACAAAACTGCTCTGCTACACAGCGTTCCTCTCCCAGACACACCATTTGAGGATATACTGAAGACTGAAACGTCCCGAAATCAACCAGATTTTTCTTTCGTTCATCGGTAGTTTCCAAATTTATCAAAGAATGGACATCATTTGCCCATGCCATCATTTGGTAAATATGTTCCAAAAATGTAAAGTACTATTATTATCCTGCTGGAAAACTTTTGAAAGAAAAAGGTCCTTATTTAACCTGTGACTTGCTATCCTGTCCGTGGCCAGGAGGTCAATCTGAGGATGCTGATTAAAGATTAACTGAATTACATAGATCCAGATGAAACAAATCCTTCCACCATGGATTTCTTGGCTCACTATGGGGCTTGCAAACTTCCCTATTTCTTCTTCCTTCTCTTCCTACCCTGCATTCTTTATCACTGACACATGTTTGCAGAAAGGACAATCCTCCAGATGAAGAAGGGAAAAAAAGATATAGAGTAAGTACCTTCTTTTAAGGAGTGCAGCCTTAGCAAAAATGTCACAAATTAGCTACAGTATCAAGTTCTCAATTCCTCCCTGTTTTCCTCAGGGGCCTGCCCTCAGCTCTCCAAAAGCTTTCAAACTTTCTTTTCCTTTCTCTGATTGTGCTGGTAGAAAGATGGAATTGTAAACGCAATGCATCATAAAATTTATATTTGGTCAGTCTTATCAGCATTGGACATGCACAATCTTCCCTTGCAAAGTTTTTGCTCTGAAATTGCACACAAATTTGTTTCTTAAAAAAGGAGGGGAAACCTCTATGTTTCTATGCTGTTTGATGTCTATTTATATGTTTCTTAAAGATAAAGCATTTATTCTATGCATGATTTGAATTTTCTGCATCTCTTCTCTTTGCCTTAACGGAAGTGAATTCTTATTGCATAGCCAAATTTCACACTCAATTTATTCTGCAGAGTAACTCCCTTCCTCCAGATGGGACCATAAACCAGCAGAAAGAAGGGTTTTTTTTTTTTAAGTGTTCCTAATTGAATATATGGGATGTACTTCTGAAATGAAATCAATAGCTCAAGGGAAAACAGAGAACAGCATTGGTAGAGGACGCTAACAACCATAAAACATAGCAAATTTGCTGGTGCCAGTATGCATTGGTAACCCCTGAGAAGCACCACTGTCAGGTTACAGAAAGAGCTAGCAAAGAGTGAGGATACAGAGGGGCAAAACTGGCTTGGAAGTAAATAATATTTTCCTGCTGACTTGAAGGTTATTGGAGATTAAAGAGAAGAACTTCTAGTGGCCCGGAAGAATGAAAAGGGAGAATGGTATAGAAAGCAAGTGCAAATGTTGGGTGGAACGGGAGGTAAGTTGCATCTGGTTCCATATCTACTGAGGGGCCAACAATAACATAGCAAAAGTGAAACCTGTTCTCTGCTTGGAAGTATATGGGTGTGTTTTCAGGAAACATCTTCAGCAATGCTGTATGGCAGCTGAATAAATATCCTCAGGGGATTCAAAGTAATGCTAATAACAGCAGTAATACCTCCTCTGCATAGTGATGGCTGAGTACTTGCTGCATAGGAAAACTGTTCTAACCCTTTGCAAGTATTGCTTAATTTATACTCCACCGTGATCTCGGAGGCCAAAGACTTGTTTCTTGTGTTCATGGTCATTAAAAGGTGCTAACTGCTTTTTGCATTAATCAAACACTGACGGAATATGATGACCACTATTTTCCATCCTACATAGAAGAAAACTGAGTCTCTGTTTTGAAGAGATAAGGAAACTATACAGGAAGTCATTTCCCAGGTTTGCTTGCACCAAGCACTGTCTGCGTATTGTTTAGGTAATACTGCCTCAAATAAGACAACTGTGGGACCATGAAATTAGGAACCAAGACTATGGGTGCAGGCAAAGACAACAAGACATAATGGGAATGATGGCAATGCAAAAATCCACTTAGAGTGTTGGGTACATTCTGAACTGTATGACTGTCTTAACCACTTAGCTGACCTCAGTTTCTTTATCTGCAAAAGGCAGGCATTGAAATCTATTTACATAATTGTAAAAATTTGGGACTATGCAGACAATACAGTATTTACACATTCAAACCTAGTAAAAACTGTGATCTGAAATAATATTAACAACCTCAGTCACCTAGAGCATGTTGTGTGACATTTCATTGCACGTCCATATGAAAATAAGAACTACGTTGAGGCCCTGGCCTCTTCACTGTCTTAAGTGGTAAATTAAACTACAGGGCTTCTGTTTATTGGTGGCTGAATATGAACTCAAGAAGCCTGTTTCTAGCTTGTATGGTATTGACTTGTTTCATTCTTATCGGAGCACAGTGTAACTTAGCTCTGGAAAAGACCAAAGACCAACATAGTTTAATCTGCCATTGTTGGCAGTCTTTGTCTTCATGGCTAATGTGTCCCCTTGACCTATTTGGTGGGGGTGTTGCCTTTCTATGATGCTCAGCTCCAGGACTGATGCCAGGTACCTGGATCCTTCTTCCTGTGCACATGAACTGAAGCTCTCAGGATGCTCAACAACATCTATTCTAGTCCCTTTAGTCTCTGAGTATATTGAGCCCACTGCAATACAGTATTTCAAATCAAATCTCCTCTGCTCTAAAGAGAAGAAGCATTAGATGGAGGTCTGGCTTTCCATAAAACTTTCTGTTACATAAAACAACCAAATTACTAAACAAAACCTCAAGGAAGCTGCCCACCTTTATATGAGCTTACAATATGAAATTAAGATACCTAAAAAGCAGATCACTCTGGGTTAGAATAAGTAAAAACAGAGAAAAGCAAGCCATTTTTCACTCTGAATCAAGTCCTATGATGGTCACCCCGGAAGAGCCCTATTTTGAAGACTAACATGGTACCTGCTTGCCAATAACTGAAAAGTAAAATGTCAATGTGTTTTAAAATGGTTCTGCAATAGAAGCCACTGGGTAGATCTGCATCACAATTTATGCTAGTTCACCTTCTGTTTCCACATTAAATGGGTGTCATACTACTGTATAATGATCACTAGTTCATTGTACAACAGGAACAGACAAGTACATCAGACTGACAGCAGTCCCAGTGGGCATCAGTGGAAAGGCCATTCAAATATGATGGACCAGTTGGCACCCCACCCTCAGCCTCTAAGCATCCAATTTGCATCCAGCTCTGCTTCTGGCTAAAGAAAAGACTTCAGCCTTACACTGAACCCACTCCAATGTGACAGGGGAGGGTCATTTGAAGGAAATAATGTATTCTATAGTGAAATTCTTGCCTGTGAAGGTCCACTAGCCATCTTTCTCTATTCTGTTTGAGTTTACTGGCTGGAGACTACTTTAATTCACTTTACAACAGAACAGTTAGATTATGCTCCATTTATTATAAACATTTGGTTTGCATAGAAGATTTGATATGTTTTATTAATCTATCTCATAGACTTTCTAAAAGTATGATGAATGAGTTAGCATAAAATGTCATTCTTTAGACACTTTAGGTGGTTGAGCAATTAACGTGTCCAGCCTCTGCAGCTCTTCTGAATCGAGATCGAAGGTTGTTTTCTGATGCGGATCCCTCCTGCCCACATCATCTACAGAATTCTAAAACACATGATAAATCCAAGCTTTTGGCAGTGTTATTTCTATAAGGTTATAACCTTCTTTGATAAACTCAGATCAGCAGTAAAAACTATACTAGATTAATGAAAACACATCAGAAAAGCACCATGCTATTTCATTTCTAGGGAATTACAGCTGTGAAACATTCTAAAACATTCAGAGTAAATGGGCAGGCTTTTTAGAAGGATATTTTATTTAAAGTGACTGGAGAAACAAACAAAAAAAAGAGGGGAAAAAAAACACCCACAGGATTGTATGTTCATCACAACACATCCAGCAAGCTTCAGTAGGAAGAAAATAAAATGAAATGTGTTCTTCACCAATGAACAAGGCTTCTTCAATTATAAAAGAGTAAAGCAATAATAGAATCCCAGAGACAAAGAACTGGCAAAGCACTGGGCTTTCCACCAGCTGTAGGCATAGAAGTAAGGCAAGTCCCACCTTATCACATACAGGAAGACACAAAAACAGAGTCAAAGAGGAAAAATAAATTGTATGTTTTCCTATACTTGGCTCATGTTGCATCTGAAAGAAAACTTCATATCTAAAAGTGGTTGAACTCAACAAAGTAGCTGAAATCCTGGTTTGTATGCAATGGTTGAAGAACACTAGAAATATTTCTCTTTTTTAGGAGATAAAATTCATATTCAGATATTGACCTTTTTACCATGTACTATGAAGCCATTAATAAAAATTTATTTTAATACCGACAAGCCCAAAATGCTCTGAAACATCAATTCTAAAGGATATGTTCTCCACTATCCTTTATTATAAATGTTATACAAAGGCTGAAAATGAAAATCAATTTTTAATATATTTCCTCCTACCATGGGGCATGAGAAACATTAATGGCTTCTGCATCTACATGGTTATAATTATTAGCTCTGCCATTTGAAAGTGGTGCTCGTACAGTAGGCTTGGCTTACTATTTGGGGGTGTGGGTGTCCTTCCTGACCATTTTCTGGATCCCAGTTAATAAGCAATAGCCCAAGATCTTAAGAGTCATGCCAGTACTTGCTTCTCCCATCCTACATCCTGATATTTGCACAATCACTTACCAGAAGACAGCAGAGCAACTTAAAACTTAATGATCCCAATTCACAACCCTGCAGGGGGCATGAGAAGCTGCTGTAAACCTATTGAGGGCTGTTTCCATGGGTCTTTACTACACAAGGAGGAAAAAGACCATACATAAAGTTCTGTGTCACCCTTATTCCGATCATCTGAATAAATTTATATGTCTCAGGCTGTAATTTTGTACTTCAGCACTCAACAGTGTTTCCAGTACTATCTCAAAGTACATCACGCCTTTTACCTGCTCACAGCATCCTATCTTTCTAGAGAGCCAAAATCTTCTCTGGGTGGTCCTATGTGGGTCTTAATCAGGATACATGGCTGCTTCCTAAGCAAGAGTGGACACAAGAATCCACTGGTTGCAAAGATGTTTCTAGCAATCCCAACTCCCAGTTCCTCTGCAGGCTTTATTCCTGCTCTGCTTAGAATCTGTTTCTGTTTTGTTTTTGGTTTTCTCATTTTCTTCTTACTCAACTATTCTCCCAGAGCTTATCTTGGCTCCCTTGATTGATTAATTTAGTATCCATCATTAAGCCGCCATTGTGTGGCTTAATTCAAATCACTAGCCAACAAAAAGGAAGAACATCGGCTTTGTCCTCATAGTCTTCCAAAGTAGTGGTTCTCAAACCGTGGGTCATGACCCCTTTGGGGGTCAAAAGACCCTTTCATAGGGGTTGCATAAGACCATCTGCCTATCAGATGTTTATACTGCAATTCATAACAGTAATAAAATTACAGTTATGAAGTAGCAACAAAAATAATTTTATGGTTGGAGGTCACTACAACATGAGGAACTCAAAGGTTTACAGCATCAGGAAGGTTGAGAACCACTGCTCTAAACCCCTAGCTAAGGATTTCAACAACAGTTGGATATTTCTCTTTATTGCTTATCTTCCAGCTGATGCCTTAATTTTTCAGGAGTTTCTGGGAAGCACTTTATATCTTTTGATCATTCTTAGTATTTTTTTTTCTGTCTACACTGTTGCAGAATTGTTCCAGCGGTTGCATCTCTCTGCTTAAATCATCTGCAGTTCCCTCCTTATGGTTTAAAAATCGCCTTTCCTCTGTAAGGCAATTCTAATCACTGATTCCACTTCATATAGCCAAACTCCTTCCTGCTTCTCACTGTAAGAAATCTGATGCTGGAGTGAAATCATCTTCTGCACTTAACCCTACTTTGAGTGTGTGTGTGTGTGTGTGTGTGTGTGTGTGTGTGTGTGTGTGTGTTCGCTTAGTCATCCTCCTTGGTGGTCTCCCAACTTTCATCATCAGCTCGGATCCTCAGCTGAAACTACCAGAACCATTTGGTTCCAAGGTGTTTGGGGTAACCTCAGCCTGTCAAGTCACTTCAGCACTGAGGCTGGACATAAAAGACTTTGACTGGATCCTTTCTTTGCAGCCTGGGATAGCAAGTTCTAGAAGAAGCCCACTATTTCAGTACTTTGTTTCTAAAGTCTCACAAAGGTGCAGAACCAAAATGCATGCATGCATGCACACACCCTACATTCAAAGGAATCTGAGAACGAAGTTTCTTTCTGATTTGTACCATTAGAGAAGCTCTAATGCAAGATGGGCTGACTGGTCATGAGCTTGATAAAAGCTGTCTGTCCTTGCTATTATGGTTCTTATTTCTCCACAAGGTCCTCTTCAAGCTTTCTAATAGGTATTGAACCCTTTTAATACCTTTTAATTTAACCCTTTTACTGTCTACATCTCAAATGATAAGTTGATTATGTATATTTAAATGATGTTATAATTTACACAGCACTTCTACACAGTGCTATGTAGAATTAGATGTGGGTTCCTCATGCTTTCCTTCTATAGAGAAGCAAGGAAATTTGGATGAAAATCAACGGCTTGCTCAATTTCCTTCCTAAAACATGACATATATATCTCAGTAGATACACCAGGAACACACGCATCAAGGGCCTGTGTTCTTTATCACATTTCTGGCATACAAAAAGGAAACAAACAACTTTGCACATATGCAGTTCCTTTTCAGTTTACCTAATAATGTAAAACAGCAGAGTCAACCATGATAGAAGACAAGAAAGAAGAAAGAGAAAAAGAGAGAGAGAGAGAGAGAGAGAGAGAGAGAGAGAGAAAAGAAAAGAAAAGAAAAGAAAAGAAAAGAAAAGAAAAGAAAAGAAAAGAAAAGAAAAGAAAAGAAAAAAGAAAGAAACGCTGCTGAGAAATGACCCTGTAGATCTCTTCTGGAAGCTACTGGGGCCAACTTGGCATGAGAGGGAAACCAGGTGTGACTGGAAGAAGACTGGTGCTAAAGGGCAGAGCATCATTGATTAAAAAGAGGAGTAGGAGTGAGGGAGAGGGTGCCAAAGAAATTAAGGAAACAGGGGCCAAACCCCATCTAGGGTCCAGCAGCCAAGGTCCAAGGACTTGCTGTATACAGAAATGGTAGAAGCAGCCACGATTTCTCCATGTGCATTATTTTTAAATGTGATTAGTACCCCATGTTTCTCATCAGTTTTGTTTTGTTTTGTCTGGATGTGTTAGATCACAGGAGGCTGGCACAAACTCTGGAGCAGTGTTCTCTGAGGCCATAAGGAAATGGGAAACTTAGAAGATGCAGAGCCAAGGAGGAAAGGAAGCCCAGGGGTTAGACAAGAGTAACTGAATTTTAAAATGAATAAAATAGAGAGAAAATCATAAGAGGCAGGAACAAAATTATTAGATCAAAGCAAAGGACAGAATCCACCAAGAAAAGAATAAGATGTTTTAACCTAAACACACCAAGAAAATGATATTTTTTCACCTCATTTATTCCCAAATTCTAAAAGCACATATGCTGCTATTCACAAATAACCATATTACTAACACTCTCACAAGGCTATTACTATTTGCCCTGGAAATAAATCTTTATATTAGTCAGGAAACAGGGTTAGATGCTCTAACCGAGGTCTAAAACAACAATAGTTTCAACAAAAGAATAGTTTGTTCCCCATAGCTGTTCAAATAACACACATTCTAGATAGGGTGAGTTATCATGTGCTTGCATTTGTTGAAAGCAGACTCAGGGAGTGAAGAGTGACTGTTACCCCAGAGTCTGACATGCTTATATCAAGTGTCATGTAAAACTTCCTGCCCCTGGGCCAGGTTGGCGCCCTGGCTCTGTATCGGGCAGAAAGGAAAAGAGCAGACATCTAGGGGCATTACAAACAACGTGTCCTTGGAAACAGCTGGAAGGAAAAGCTGTTTATAAAGAGCTTAGTATTATTTGTCTCATGGTATAAAAATGCCTTCTAGAGGAGCAGGAAGTCAGACACTCATCAATGAGGAGACCACTCTGCTCTGTCCAAGGCTCTCTATCTGAAGTGTTTGGTTGCCTCAATGGGGCTTCCCAGTCATTGCTGCTGGATGTTGTAAGTACCCAATATGATGATGCTTTATTGCCTATCTTCTATTTATTATTTACTCTTTATTTTGTTTACTACATTCTTGATTAGTTCATTCATTCAAAACCAAAAATACAACTATCATAAATTATTCTCAAGCAGAAATACTGAACCAGGAACTTCAAAACAGTCACATCCCAGTGACTAGAAGTGTTAGACTGCCATTCGTCATTGTAAGAAAGACAAGGCTCTGTGGTCTCTAAGTAGTTCAGCTACCTTAAAGCAAAGAAGCAAGGGTAGACAGTGAGAGAAAACCAGCAGCATTTTCCAGCAGCCTCAAATAGAAGAGAGCTGACCAGCTACTTAATGGAGTCAAATTATTTCCCTGAGTTGTCAGTCTTCTTATATACAGGAGAGGACTAAAAAGATTCCACATAAAGGAGAGCCATGAGAATTGTTAGGACTGTAAAAAGCATTTGGCTCACGAAGTGGCAGTTGATAAATGACAGTGATTAATAATTTATTAGTATTATTATCTTTAATAAGGATTGGCCAGCTATAGCTCATGGGTCCAATTTGGCCCACATTTATTTTTGTTAATAAAGTTTTACTGGAACACGGCCATGCCTATTTGTTCATGTATGACCAGCATTTGCATTTGTGCTGGAATGGCAGAGCAGGGAAGCTGTAACAGAAATGATATGTTTACTATCTTATCTGGTCCTTACGGGAAAAAATTGCTTGCAGAGCCCTGCTCTATAAAACCGAACAAATATTTTTATTCTAGAAAAATGCATTGTTTCCTTGGATACAATGTAGAACCATTATACACAGTTCACAACATTATTGCAAAAAAAAAAAAAAAAAAAAGAGGGAAAAATGCTGCAAAGTATCGGGTACAGTGTCAAGTGCGTGGTAAACACTCTGCAACTTTCAGTCTCATTCTGTTTCCCCTGATGTATAGTCACCATTGGCCCTATGAGGACAGCACTACCTGCATGCCAAGCATTACGAGACAAAGCCAAGCCTCTTATTGGGATGCGCACATGTGTGAATGTTAGACTTAGTCATTGGCACAGTCCCCAAAGCAGGGAAGCCTTATGCTTCACGTGTCAGGGGCTACTGTACACATTTCTCAATGACTATCTGAAGTACTGGGAGGAAAAATAAGGTCCTCATACAAATGAGACATTATTTATATAAATGTGCCCAAACCAAAATCAAGAATATTGATAAATATAGGATATTCCAAAGACAGAATGCTGTCTGGCCCAATAAAAGGGACAAAGGAGAAAAAGAAGAGAAGAAAGAAAAGGAAGATTATCTTTCTTTTTTATTTTATATTTACTATTATTATTATTATTGTTGTTGTTTGTCTCGACCAGTGTTTCTCTGTGTAGCTCTGGCCGTCCTGGAATTCGCTCTGTAAACCAGGCTGGCCTTGAACTCAGAGATTTGCCTGCCTTTGATTAAAGGTGCGCACTACCATTGCCCTGTGAGAGAGGCATCTTTCACAGGCCTTCTAGTACATTTCCAGTGAAGAGGAAAATTATTGCTACCATCTGCCTGTAGCCCACAAGGTTTAACCAGCTCCTCTCATTTCTGTCACACCAATTGTATTACTCTTCTAGAAACTTCTGAAAGCTGCCTATATCCACTGTAACTTCATTATTGTTTATGCATCACTTTCTATCTGTCTGAAATGGTTTCTCTGACCCTTTTATGAATGTGTATTTTCTTTTGTAAAACAAAACATTTTAGCAATCAACTGTATGAATGCTTACCCACTTACAAACTGTATATAATAATATATAGAGAAAGACTATATGTACATGCTCTTTTCTTTAAAATACAAAAATAAATAATAAAATATTAGATAAAAATTACCATGAAGTTTGTTTTTAACATTTCCCACAGCTCTGGGTATACTCACCTAAATTTCTCTCTCTAACCTTGACTCTTTCTTATTTTACATACTTCAGGGAGTCATTCCTGCTCCATGAAGACCCTGTCTTATATGCTCTTCTAGCTTTTTATAGTTCTCCTTCATGATAGTTTAAACTGGTTTTGTTTGTTCAGTTCAGTTAATATCTCTCCTCTCCTCTTCTACCAAACACACCTCATCACCAATTCTAACAACTGTTAAAATGTCATTTTCAACCTCTAATAAAGGTAAATACCACATCAGCTCTACTTACTAGACTGTCTCATCATTAATGTTTTGATGCATTGTAAATAATTCTAAATATCAATCAAGTAAATGGAAACATTAATTATTCTATTAAAATAGAGACTTTTTAAAGTCTTAGAAGGTTAGTATTGAAAATAAGAAATGTCTTATCAAGAGGCCCGCTGGTGAGATAAAGTCAGGTGCAGAGTGATGATGAAGGTGCGGCCCACTTTCTAGAGGTTTTCATTTTTCTAAAAAGCATCTCCTATCAGCCACTGTATCAGATTCTCTGAGCACCTCTCAGTGGATGAAGGTATGGCTTTTTATCTTCATTTTACAGTGAAGGGAAATGAAACTCACAGAATTGTGCTGGTAATCTGAAACCCACACAGCTGGTAGATGGCATAATTTGAACCAAAGCCCACATTCCCAACCCTAAGTCCACAGTGGCCATTATCAGGTAGGGCATGACAAGTGAGCTTGAACACTGGGAAATTCTTTGCATTTTTAGGAAGATATGGTGCGGAGCTGTCAGAAGAACCTCCTAGGCGAACTGCCATGTAACACAGACAAACATTCCGGAGTGGCCAAATGATGGAAAGGAAATAATTAACACCCTGGGAGTGGGAGTGAGACTTCTCACAGGGCTGTGAGGAAGTGTAAGGACAGAGGCTGGGATATGAGTTACCAACAGCCCTTGAGTCTGTCAGTGATACCACACAGTGGTAAGGAAACAGCTGTGATTAACCATTACAGCTGTCCAAGCAAATGGGAAACAGTGTTAACTTATTCAAGAATTCACCCCACTCATGACACAGGCATCAAGTGAACTAAAAGGTCATTGGATCATAGCAATCACTTAATGCCTTTTGTCCTCTGATGCTCCTGGGTGATAAAAGCTCACCCAACAGCATGCCCATTCTGATGGCAAGCCAGGGAGAGCTGTATTTTCTTGGTTCCTACAACACAACACAGCCTATATTAAGAAGTGCCTTTTTTTTTTTTTCACAAGGTAGGAAAGGCCTTAAAAATCAGACACAACCTACAGTATCTCTTGCTCACTTTCCCTTAAATATGGACAATGACTAAGTGTGGTAACTATGTGATTTCTTCTCTAAGTAGGGGGTATATTCACATTTGAGAACAGAGGGGAGGGAAAGCTATGAAATCACACACTAGTCACAATTGTTAGACACAGAAGAGAGGACATGTAGATCTTTCTATTCTTATCTTGACGTTAGTGAAAAATGGCTTTGTCAGCAAGCAATGCTGTTACTGGGAAGGTGAGAACCTTTATGTAGTCGGACTTGGGAGAAAGTTAGGACATTGCGTACAAGCCCTTCACAAGGACACAAGGACATTGAACACCACCTTGATCACTGCCTTTTGCTTCTCAGACACATGAAGTGAGCAGCATCCTGCCATGGTGCACTACTTCATCTAAAGACCAAAAACAATAAAGTCAACAAGCTGTGGACGGAAACATCCAAAATAATGAGCCAAATCCAACTTCTCTGCCTTGTAAATTGCTTATAGGTATCCTGTCACAGTAAGGGAAAGGTAACTAGTGTGATGTAAAATGTTTACACACACACACACACACACACACACACACACACACACACACACAAATCATGCCAAAAGTATATTGTACATAACATTCCAACCAAGTTTTCAATGGAAAAATGTTGAAGCAATATGGTAACCTAACTTGAAAGAGATTGGTCAAGAAATAAGAAAACCTGCCCTTTAGCCCTAACCGGAAAGTACACCTTGGTGGCTAGTCATAGGACATTGGAGTACAGTCTTCCTATTTCTAGACCTCATCTTCTTCACATAGAAGAGAAGAAGACTTGGTAGCTTACACTCCATGGCATCTTATAGCTTTAAACCTAGATAGATGTCAAATTGTGAAGTCATTAAAGCTAAGCTAGATGTTGAAGGCCTCCTTTGTGTTATCAGAATGCTAGAAAATTTTCAGTAAACATTTAGAAACTGAAGAACCCACTGGGATAAATCTGGATATTAATTGAAATGCCTTAAGGCAGCATTTTAAAAGTCTTTAAAACATTTACATACACTTAATAGCTATTATCTAGGTAGAAAAGAGCAGTCTGCATACTTTGGTTCATGACATTCTTCATCAATTAAACTTGTAACTACATGGTGTAGCTACACGGTGATTGAGTTTCTCAAATTAAAGATATATCTGTGTCCAGGTAACATTGAGTTAAAGGCAACAGCCTCTACAGCCTCTATTGCAAGACAATGAAGTATATAATGGGTGAGCACAACATGAAGTGTCTTCTTAAAACCCAAGGAAGTACAAAAATAACTGCCCTGACCTGATATGCCCAGTGGTATAACAGTTGTAAGAGCATTATGGGAGTAACCAACCACTCTCCGCTTGGATGTAAGGCCTATTTCATAAGATAGAACCCATATATGTCACCACTATTTGGGCCAAATAGATTATAGGCCCAATTATAGGCTCTCTGGGGGAGAGCCTACTATTATTATTCTGCTAAATGGGCATAATATTAAAATGACTTCTGGTGACATTGTTATATTCATAGATTAGTACAACTCTCAACCTTCATCAGAGATACTTCTTTCAGTATATGTCAACTAACACACAGACCCACAACTAGCTTATTTGCAGAGAATGAGAAACTTCAGAGTGCTCAGCCCTCAGTGGAACATCTAATATCACATACATGCTTCCTCCCACCATGACAAGGCTCAGGGATTATTATAGAAGAGGGGAAGGAAATACCATAGAACCAGAGGTCATTAATGACTACAAGGAAACAGTGTTTTCTGGACACAACAGGAGGTTGCACATATAAACTCATACTGGTTGTTACAGCCCATTCAAAAGCAATACAAACTCAAGATTGGAAGAGGGAATGGATTCCCACCTCCGGCTAAAGAGATATTGGCAACTGATAGCTGTTAGGAGAAAGAAAGTTAGTTTTCTAAGGGTGTGACACCTGGTACGTCCACCGTGCTCCAGAACAGGCCACACACACAAGAGAGTATTTTGGTTTACAAAAAAGATACAAAACTTGAAGGTGGGTGGGTATGAATTTGGAAGTGATCTGGCATGAGTTAGGGAAGCAGGTAATTATGATCAATATATAGCCTATAAAATTCTCAAAGAATTTATGAATTAAAAAAATCTCAGAGAACTTTAGTCTTCTTTGCAGGATAGGTACCATTCTGAGAGAGGTAGCTCATGGAAATTCAGACTATTCCAAATACAATATATAAATGACTTGTTTTAGTTTCAAAATCATGGTTGGCAGTAGTAGTTTCATTTTATAGATGAGGAAGTTGAGGCTGAAAAAAAGCCAAATTTCCCTGGCTACATAGTCTAGTGCCCGATCAACTAAATATTCAAACTAAATATTTGGGTTCTTACCATTTATAGATGTTTTGCTCATGTTCAAAGACTTAATATTGATGCATTTCTTAGCCTTCATGTTCAAACAAATTAAAGATTAAAGGAGACAATCACAAATATACAAACAGAAGGAATATAAAATACCAAGAATATTCTTTTTCTCCATCACCTTCAAGTTCTCTCCTGTAATGTAGAAGTAACAGGTATGTAACAGTGTTTCATGATCCATTTTAGTGCCTCGGGAGTGAACACAGAGCCTGTGAAGCTGAACCCCCGGACAGCCAGGCTCACCTTTAGATCTAAATTCACAGAAGATATATTAAGGCATGGTATGTTTGCAAAATGGAAGTATCCACAAAGTAGACTGTGTGGAAAACATAATAGGCCAGAGGGACAGAATTACAAAGATCACTTGATGAAAACTGTGCTGAGATTATTGTTGAGTGTGTCTATTGCTCTCTGCCACAGAAAGACCAGCATTTTAGCCACAGACAACAGATGAAACCTTCCAAATCTAAACACCTGCAGAAAGTGAGTCTACTGCAGTGGCATGCCTTCTGCTACAGACTTTAACCTTTGCTGGATTACAAAAACTCGCATATGTACCCACTCCTCACCATCATGCTCTTCTAAGCCCAGTCTACCATTCCAGAACTACCTATAGTTTCCTAGAACCAGAATGTTATCCTCATCTTTGCATCTCAGCGGGTACTAGTCTCTCAGTCCAGACAACCAATGCTTCTCTCCCACTGCCCACCAGATTCTTGTTCTCTCTTCCCTGCCTTAGGTGTCCATGTATCACAGTCCCGCACACCATGTCCATGCAAAGCACAATGTTTCTCCATTCCCGTAGCCTCTTGCCATCTCTGCCTTCTGACATGTAACTCCCAGGTTACAGCCACCTCTGGCTTTCAACACTTCACTAAGTATCATTAGGACAGGGCTTTGGTTTGTCCTGGAATTCACAGTGTCTGGCTCAGTAGGTACAATGTAGATGAACATCCTCAATATTTTTAGAAATCTCCATATTGGAAAACTATTTTTCAATGGACAAAACATGGGAAGAAAAATTGTTTCAAATTCAGCTTACTGAAGAGTAGTAAATTCCCTTGCTCTCTTCAATATTTATATTATATCATTGTTCTTATTAGTATAATCACTAAATGGTATATATAGGGTTACTCATTTTTACAAAGAAAGTAATGTGGAATATGCAAATAATTAATGCATATGTACATATACTTTAGAAGCATATTAATATGCCTATATGCAGATACATATATATATATTTCACATGAATTTGTGTTTATATGTCAAGGCATTTGATAAATATTATGCAAATATGTGCTAGTGGGATGTACAAAAAATAGTTTAAATATAAAAGTATTTATTAATGCATGAATAACATATATGTGTGTTTAGACTTGTAAATACACACACACAAACAGTGTACTTTTCATGGCCTATAAGGGAATAAAACTTACATTTGAATATTTCCTAATTTAAGCATGATTGCACAAGGAAGACAGATTGGAAGAGCTCCCTTAAAGTAAGTACACATTCATCAGTGTTTCTCACGGCCCCATCATTATAAGATCTAATACCTGCTAAACTTGGAATTTAATGACATTAGAATTTGGTGTAGAACTTCGTTTTAATCATGTGCATTTCAATCCTCCACTAACAAGAGGGTAGTGTCAATAATTAATGGTTTCTGAAGCAGTTGAGAGCTGTATGACTGTCCTTACAGACTGTTTTAGATGTAAGCTTTGTCTTTACAGCTAAGCCTGTCCATGTGCGTACTGAGCTAGAGGTGCGTGGCACAGTGAATCAGGTCTTACGTCTGTGATCATGTTCAAAGCTCCCTTCTGCATGATTCCCTCTCACAGACATCACACCCTCTGTGGAAACCAGGGTGAGGGGAAGAAAGAGAGGCAGGGGAATGCAGCACACTTCCTGTGCTTCACAGAATGAAGAAATGAAAATGTGAGAGACTTGCCTGTCTACTGAGGCCATGAGCTGCTTGGGAACAGACAGGCTCCCTCTTACTTCCTTCACTGTTGGCACTTAAGCATGATGAGTATTCATCACACATAGACTGAATTAAATAAGGAATATAGAGAGGAAGGAGTCAACTCACACAGAAGTTTTTGGTAGTAAGAGGCCCTGAGCTGCCCTGATAAATGAAGGCCATTGTCCTCAGGCCTATTCCTCAAAAGCACTAAGAATGACTTAAGAGAAATTGATTAAAATATTTAAAACAGACAAGTAGTAAATTGTCCTCATTCCAAAAAGTAAAAAGCAAGTCATATATTTAATTAGCTTCTTTAAATAATTTACTCATACAATTATTTCTAGCTTCATACCTATATATTTAGACATGAAAGAATCCCAGAAGTAGTATATTATATGTCCACAAAAACTATTTAATATTTGTACTTGCATCAACAGACATATTCAGTTATACCTATCCATATATAATAGCGTACTATTTCCTTGACTCCTAAACATGCGTGTAAATGTACTGCATGGATTAAAGTAAAAGAGAGCCAGATCCTTTGGAAGCTTATTGAGCATTCGAAAGGCCAAGCAATTCAGCCAAAGTGAGTTTTGTCTTGTTAGAGCTGGGTTTCTCATGCAGTGCTTGGTGCTGTGCTGCCCAGTCTCAGGGCACCATGTAAGAATGCACCCTAGACTGTACTAAGAGGAGCTAATGCTCATTAGCATAGGCCACTTCCCAGTGGTGATTGTTGGAATTCCACTTATCCACATGACAGCTACCACACATTCTCAAGAATCATAAGGGACGATGTCCATCCTGATCCTATCACTGACTTCTCGGAGGTCTCAGCCTTCCCCGGAGAACATGGGTTTGGGTTTTGGTCTCAGGATCAGCGTCCCAGTCTGAAGTGAAATCAGCAACATTAAGAGGTGAGGCTACTGGTAGCAGCAGGAACTCAGAAGTGATCAGTAGAAATGAAGGAATACATGAACAATGTACAATTTACAATTAATTTCCTTAACTGGGGAGCAGGGTTAGAGTGTATCCCTGAAGAAGTGAAACCCAGTACAGGAGGAGATGGGAGAGGCATCTCCCTGTGAGACAGAAATTTGCATCTTTTCCTAAAACTATCTGCAAATGCTAAAATAAATCAATAGTATGATATCTCACCTCTGGAGAGTTGGGCAGTTGCTACCAAAGCACCCTGAATGCAGGAGATGTGTTTAAATGCAATGTCCTTGCCACATCCCCACTTGCCATGAGGAAATAGAGAGCTTTCCAGAATTACATCCCTCATCAGGAGGGACCTTCCTCCCAAGTCCAGCTCTCAAAGGTAACTGGCAAAAGCTAGGCTACATCCTGTCTACAAATCACATCACATAAAGCCAGGCAAGAAACGGGACGGATAAACAGCTCTGGTCTCCTAGGTAGGAGAGATGAAAGATTCTGTCAACTTAAGATGTGCATTTTCTCCATTCTTAAAAACATGAACAATACAGCTCAATAAATATGTGTTCAACAATCAAGCAATCATTAACCTGGAATTAACAAAACCATGCATTTCAAAGAAGCACCTGACCCCAAGGAAAAGACTCAGACAAACGCACATGACTAGAGTCTAGAGTCTCCTCCACTCTGACTCTACTTAAGGAGCGTGCTTTGCTTTCTGAAGGACCTTCAAAGAATCCCTAAGAGGAAATGTGTGTGGCTAAGTCAGTAATGTACAAGACTCAAACCATGCATTGGAAGCTTGACCTTCACTCCCTAGATACATTCCCCCGCAAGCCTGTAAGTCGTTCTGGAGCTTAAACCAGTTGCTCATCCTTCATTCACTTCACTCCAAGTCTATCACAGAGATGCTTGTAGTTCAATGTTTCCCACAGCACTATTACCAATAGGTAAGTTACAGAACCAATCGCGGCATCCAATAGCAGGGCTGAGACGAAATTCTGGTATATGTAGACACAATTAGAATTGTCTTTAGTCAAAAAGAAGAATGAAATAAGGCTGGAGAGAGGCTCGACAATTAAGAGCACTTGCTGATTTTTCAGAGTATACCCAACCGGTGGCTCACAACTATCTGTAACTCCAGTTCCAAGGAATTCAATACCTTTTTCTGGCCTCCACGGACACTGTACACAGATGGTGCACAGACATGCATGCAGCCCAAACACTCAAATACACAAAGGTAAATAAATCTTTAATAGAAAAGAATGAAGTGATGTTATATGCAGAAAAATAGGTACAGCTGGAGATGATATTATTGAGTTAACCTCATCTTGGAAAGACAAGTACCATGTTTTCTCTCACTTGTGCGCCTTAGATTTTACATAGTCACATAAAGCTATATATGACTGCAGTAAATGGAAGAGATATGCGTTGTCTAGGGAACAAAGAGAACTAATAGGTGGAGGCAAGGAAAAGGAAGATGGGGGAAAGAAGGTCCTCAACATATAATATATACCTGTAAGAAGAAAATACTTCCTATCAATAAAGACAGAGCACAACAGAATTGTAAGCATATACTTCTAAAACCCACTGCCCCCTTCTCTCTGCTCACAGGTATTTCTGCAAACAGTGAGGAAATCGACATGAGGTACAGGTTACAGGCTAACACATAGAGAAGAGGTAGGAAAAGATACAGAAAGATGTCTTTTCATAGTGGCACAACAACACAGAAGCTTGGAAGAGCTTGCAGCGGGTTTCCTCTAACAAATCTCCTCTCCCTATTCAAGGCCAGACTTTAATTCAACAGAATTTCTAGGCACTGATATGGGAAGAATTTACCTTGGCATTCCTTTTGGAATGTGCCTTACACACTATGATAGATAATTCTGGCTTCAGCTTGCTCCAGGCCATTGCTCCTCTTACTGAAGAAAGTTTTGATCACATTCCCTTGTGTCTGTCATAAAGAAACTAGAACTCTTAGTCTTTCTCTTTAAGCCACTGGGCTAGTACTGGAGGAGCAAGACAAGACACCTTAACACATCACTGTTAATATTACAATGACTATCAGGTAAAAACTATCAAATTCTCCATATTCTGTTCTTCTTGTATGCTGGTAATCATCCTGAATGTTCAATACATTATTTCATTTAGCCTACATAAAAATTCTGCAAAATGGACACTATTTTCCTAAGTTAAAAAATATACGTGAACACACACACACACACACATACACACACACACACACACTTTAAAACTGGAAGGTTATGTAACTCCCTATCAAGTTTGCATCTAGAAAACAGCAGAGTTGGGATGTGAATCCAAGTGAGTTTGACACCAGGGTCCATTTTTTAGCCACAGCTAAATGGAGGATGCTGGGCTTTGTGAGTGTTAATCGTACCTTTTGACAAGCTGTATGTTCCCATTTTAAAAGAATGATTGAAAGTCTTGATATAGCCCATTAATTTTATACCCACTTGTATCAAAATCTCTTCAATTCCCTTTGCAGCTTTCCTGCTTTCATTTTAAACTCTTCCTCCCTCCGCTGCTCTTGCCCTCTATGTGCACACAGAAAGAAGTCCACAGACTCCTCTAGCAAAATCTCTCAACATTGAAGAGCCTGTGACAAAACAGCCTCTTCTTTCACCTGAACAATACTTAATTTGCCTGGTTCTTTTTTTCTCAGAGCCTCGGGTACTTTTCATCTCATCTTCTTGTTAACTAAATATTGCTGCTGTTTAATTGTGACCCTTGATGTCAAATTCGCTTCACAGACAATGCTATAATCTAAAGGAAATTGGCTCCATTCTTCCTGCCCTTAAAATCCAAAAGGCAGTAAAACAAACAACACACAAGAGAACAAAGGGCTGTGCTCTCTGTACATAATAATTTTTTAAATGTATGAAATGTGATGCTAAGTATCACCCATCAAAGAAGCCAGTAAGAACGTGGGGAGCATTTAGAATGGGTGAAATAATTCAGGTAGTCACTTGCCACCAAGCCTGATGACCTGAATTACATCTTCAGAACCAAGATGGAGGAAGAAGAGACTTGATGTCACAGTTGTCCTCCAACTTGCACATCCCTGTAATAGCACATGGTGCTCACACTCATATATACAATCAACCAACAATATTAAAGAAGAAAGAAATTGGCTGCATGTAACAGTTATTAAGTTTATATTATGTGCCAGAGAACACCAAGTACAAATTAATTATCTATTCAGTGCTGAATCATAATGTCAGACACTGCCTAACTACAGGTGGAGTAAATGTAGACCCTGCAAAACGTAAAGAAAATGGCAAATGAAGATAGGGAAGAAAGTCTGTGGATTGGCATACCAAGAATAATAAAACCATGGCATCTCTAACAATTGCCAGTCAGAAAATGTTTACCAACATCCTAATGCAACAGGATTTATGGTCAGAAATAAATTAGCATTTATTACTATTACAAGAGCAGAATTGAAATTAGTCATTAACTGCTTATTGCAGCTACTCAGCATATACTGTTGCAAATTGAACTGTGTTGACGATTATATAGAGATAGATAGAATATATATATATATATATATATATATATATATATATATATATATATATATATATATATATCATCAGCTCCATTTTACAGATGTTGGCACTGAGGCTAGAAAAAGGCAAATAAGTTGCACATAGACAGGGAGCCAGCCTGCCTAAGCAACTGACAGGATTA